>CM061561.1:177297863-177897863 GCA_030864225.1 Capsicum baccatum var. pendulum | reverse complement strand
AAGAGCAACAAAATTAGTGATAAAGATGAATTGTATTTGGGATTTGAGGTTAGATGTTATGTATCTTGGAATTTGGACAAATAAAGTAAAATTTGAGATTTTTATAATTTTTTTTGGAATTGAAATTTTAAATAATAATGATAAGTTTAAGGTATAGTTGTAATGACCCTCACGGTCATTTTCCTTATTCTCATATATTTTTGGTAGCTAGAGATTTTTTTTTATAACTTTCCCAAGTTATTATTGACTTGTTGGTACTGATAGTTCGGTTCCCAGGCGGTTTGTTTTAGAATCTTAGTAATATCTAATATATTGTGAAATACTTGATTTAAATTGTCAGTTGGTAAAAATATAATTTATTGCCTTCTAAAATATTTTTGATATTGACTTCATTCTTTAAGTTATGTTATATTTGTATCACTTTATAATAGCTTTTTATAGTCTATTAATATTTTATATGGAGAGAGTAAATCTAGAAATGTTAAAATATTTTTATCATATAATAGAGGTTTTATTAAAAATAATTTTCTATTAACTATGATATATTCAAAGTATGATATTTCTGTTTTTACGAACTTATGCAATACCTGAATACAAATATATTGGAAGATAAGAGGTGGTGCTTCCACACACCCTCCGGGTGGAAGGACACCACATTAAGTGGTGTCACTATGTTAACTTTTATTAATAACTAGTCATGTCAAAGATAAACATAAGGAGATATTAACTTTCTTATATAAATGCACTGTTTAGTTAAAATTAAGTAAGTTTCCAAATATGATATCTTATTCATGGAAACTTTTTATGTATTGTTATCAATAAATTTTCATTCGTGATGCAAAGTAAATTTTAACCTATTTCCTCACGTTATTCAAGCTCGAGTTCTAGTAGAATACTATTTGGAGGCTTTTCAGAGATATTTTAGCTTTGGCATCTAGATAGTCTAGGTTTACCTTACTTTTAGATTGAGCTTATATACTGAAATTGTGAACTATTATGCTAGCTTTGGATAAGTGCTTGTAGTTGTGTATCATTTGATATATGCATAACATGTCTTAGTTACTAGGATTAGGACCCCGTTCTAGTAGATTTTTGTATTTTGTCTTTCAATATAATATAGAATCTATCACTTTAGGACGTGAAATAAATTTCAAAATCTTGAATTTGTCTCTTTAAATTTAAGATATGCATAGAGTAATTAGAAGTATTTTATCTTCTATGAAGGTTCAGTATGTATTTTATTTTTGTCATTGATTATGATCTTTTGTACCACGTTGACATTGTTATGGAATAGTATGGATAGTAAAGTTACAGTTGGGTATGGTTACTATGAGTTTTGGTTCGAGTCCGGCATCTGATTATGATTGTGGTTTATTTGAGTTTCAGTTCGAGTCAGGCATCTAATTATTATTGTGGTTTCTTTGAGTCCGGTTCGAATTCGGCATCTGATTATGAGTACTATATATGTGGCCTATCGTTATTACCCACTATGTCCGGTTCAAATTCGGCATGTGTCCTCTTGTTATTATCTATCACTGTCGGTTTATCTGGCCTCTCGTTACTACCTATTTGTGTCGGTTTAAGTTTGGTGCACATCTGGATGACTATTATTATTCCTTGGGATTGGCTCAGTTGTAGGTTATTTATATTTTTTTCTTTAATTGCTACTTATGTGTCCCACCGATTTATAGGGGTACGGTTGGATTAATTGTCTTCTTTAGTGTGCCTAGCAGGATTATGGGGGCCTAGTTAGGTTATGTTATGTGCCTAGCGGGCTTATAGGGGTCCAGTTAGTTTATGTTTGATTTGTCTATAATTACTGCTTTATTTATTTTCTGATAGCTTATAGTTTGTCCTTTATCTCATTAGCGACAACTTGGCAGTCATTTACTTTTCTATCCCTATATACTGCTGACTTGGATTACATTCTTGCATTGTAGTTATATCATTTCTGTAATGAGCTCAGTCGGCCGATGATGCCTACTGAGTACCCATAGCTTTGGTACTCATGCTATACTTTTACATCTTTTCCCTGATGCAGATCCAAGTAGTAGCAGCCGACATTGACGTGATTCCTACCTTCTAGTACTGGTTCGGAGCAGGGTGAGCTTACTATCATTTGAGGCTGATCCTCCTCTTTCTACTATGGTTTAGTCTTTTGTACTCGAGACTACTTGTGTATACTGGGTATATTTTTGATTTTTTCTAGTACTCTGGGTATCTTTTTGTAGTGGCTTCTTTACCGACCTTATCAGGTCTTAGGATGGATTCTTTTGTATATTTGGTCATTTTTTTCCCTCGTTTTAGTGTATGAGATATGTTTACTTTCTATTTGTTACTTTTTATTGTTGCTATCATGGTAAACGATCTTTTCTGATTTCTGTCTATTAGCCCGTTACCTATTATTTTGGGCTTTGGCTTGGCTTGCCTGCTGGGGAGAATAAGGTAGGCGCCATTATGACTTGAGAAATTAGGTGGTGACAGCTTGGTATCAGAGGCTAGGTTTTATCGGTACTGTTGGTACTGGAGCCAATGTTTAGTAAAGTCCTGCGGATCGGTATAGAGATATCTGTATCCTATCTTCAGAAGGCTACAGAGCATTTTTAGGGAACAATCTTATTTTATCTATCAATTTTCATGCGTTGGGTCTGAGTTAGTTTTATTGGTGCACTCTTTACGCAGATGGCTAAGACGCGAGGTTCGAGAGCTGAAGATCAAGACCTCGGTCTACTTCTAGAGTTCCAATTTAGGATCGAGGTCAACCTAGAGGTCAGAGCAGCAGCCCCAGTTAGAGATCAGGCCAGGGATCTCTTACCTGATCCTATCATAGCTCCTGAGATTGATAGAGCTCCAGGTATTCCGCCACATCAGTAGGTAGGCCAGGGGTCAGCCCAGGCTCCACCTAGATTTATATCCTTCTTGGTTCTTCCAGATATATTGGTATACATATTGGGGTTATTTTGTGGTCTACCGACTGATGAAGCTCATCCAGCAGCATATGATACTGTTGATTTAGAGGAACAGCCTGTGGCAGTGGCTCCTAGGGTGGAGGTTCCACCAGCACCAGTAGTCCCACAGCCAATAGTATCCCAGCTAAAGATGTTGGGCCAATTTTTGAAATTATCTCCACCCAAATTTGTCAGGATACTAGGAGAGGATGCTAATAAGTTCCTATCCAGTTGCGAGGAACGATTAAGGAATTTAGGTTTGGTTGAGGTACAAGGAGTGGACTTTGTTGCTTATCAGTTCAACACAGTAGCGAGGAGGTGGTAGAGAGGTTATCTTGATTTCAGGACAGCTGGATCTCCACCAGTAACTTGTAATTAGTTCTCTAAGGTTTTCTTAGGTAAGTATATGCCTCGCAGCGTGCGCAAGCATCTTCGGGGTGAGTTTACAGTATTGAGATAGGGTTCTATGACTGTGGCTGAGTGTGACGTGAGATTTCATGAGTTATCTAGGCACGCCACTATGATTCTGCCTATGGAGTATGAGCGGATTCAATGCTTTGTCAGGGGATTGAGATTATCACTTCATAAGGAGACCCAGAGTTTGGTAAATTCAGGAAAGTTAGTTGATCATGTTTATTCTATAGAGGAGATGGATCGTGAGGTCCAAGAGGGAAGCGATAAGAGACCACTGTAATACCCCACATTTTTTATGCTAGTCTATAAACCGCTATTCTTACGTGTATAAGCTATAATCCAATTGATTCTCATGTGAATATAAGTTTCATGATATTTACCCTCATGTTTAAAGTGCTCTTGAGGTTACGAATGTTAATAGGAGTCACTTAGAGCCAAGTAGATCTAAGATCCTTCGATTCATCCAAAAATTGGTATTCGATTATACAAGGGTCTAATTTAAACATGTGTAACTCTTTATATACATGGAATTTTTCATCTTAATACCCACAAAATTGTAGATAATTGAATTATCTTTCCAACGATACCAATTTTGCAAAAAATCCGATAACCGAGCAAAAAGTTATGCAGTTTTCCGTGTGAGGCAGTAAACCGATGTGATAGCGACGCGACGCATCGAGATCGCGTTACGTCACTATTTTTGCACGCTAATTCAGTTTTGTAGGGGTCTAGGTGCATTTTGGTCATTCCTCCTCACCCTAATCCATTTATAACATACAATTTCCACCCCTAGAAGCATAAAATTTCTCATTTACTCAATTTTTCTCTCAAGAACAAAATCAAACTAGGTTCCCTCAAGATCAAGAATTCTAAAGAACGGATCAAGATTCGGGTTCCATGTTTCAGATATGATAATCTAATGTATGTGGGGTTTGAACAAGAACACTCCTTTCGTTCTTGTGCCCAAAGAACTAAATTTAATTAATGACTTTACGATTTCTAAATGGGGTTTTACCCAAATTATCTTGTCTTAACGATTATGAATTTATAAGTTATTAAGTTTTGGAATTTGCTTGATTATTCTACTTAATTATGCTTTGAATTGAAGGTTTATATCATGAATTGCACCCTTCTTTTAAGAATTATTATTGTTGAATCATTTCAAGAATGATGTTGAGCCTAAAGTGTTGTTGTGAATTGTCTTGAGTTTAAATTGTGAATTTGAGTCCACATATTTAATATTGAGTTTCTAAGTTCATATTCTTGAAAGATTTGATTTTATATCTATATCAAGAATGAGTTTGGATTGTCAAGAAGGCTATGACCTTAAGTTTTCTTCTAACAAATTGCTTACCAAGATTTAAAGAAAATTTATGTTTTAAGTCCCAAGCTAAGAAAGGAGTCCACATCGTTTTGATTCAAGTTAAAGGAAAGCATAGTTGGCTTCCATTACACACTTTTGTATTGTTTAAGGTGGATTTTCCTAAAAGTTCTGAGCCTAAGTATGGGAGTAGTATTTAGCACCGAGTTAGGCTTGATTCCAAGTTCTCATGCCCCAGAACTACGAGCCACTATAGGATTTAATTTACCCCAAGTGAGTTCAGAGAGTGATCACTAAAGTTAAGGTTATATTCTAATGGAAAGGGTAGAACAACTTTCCTTAATGTGGGCAAGATGTTGGACTCCATGTCTGCTCACATAGTTTATGTCGGTTAGAAGAAACTCCCAGAGTTTCCAAGTCTTTAAAATCTCAAAGTTATATAATCCCAAGTTCCAAAGAAGACCCCTACTCTTTAAATAGTTTATAGATTTAAAGTTTTAGTATATATTTTGAAAGAGAATATTTTAAGAGTTCCAAAGTTTTAGGTCCCAAAGTCTCTAAAAGTGTTACAGTCTTAAAGTTCCCAAGTCTTTGAGTCCCAAGTCCTAATTTTTTCCAAAGTCCTAATTTAGAATAAGGTGTAGTGACTCACGAGATTTATACTACATGCTTCCTTATTCATGATTTGTGAGATTTAGATTTCAGTTTTTGTTCAAGCTATGTGAGTCATTTATATTAGCATGCATAATTTCTATAAAGATTGATGATATTATTTAACTATTGCATACACCCCTATATACTCAGTTCATCCTCAAAGTACCGATCCACATATATGTCTATGCGCTACATTGTCTCATAATGTAGGTACAATTTGTAGTGCATATACCATATTCAGTCAATTCGTAGCTTCCAGTGAGTAGGTGATGAGTCCTTTTGATTCAAGGGTTTGAGTCAGTCATACAGTTCGAGAAGTATTGTATTTTCTTTGTTTAGTCATATTGAGTTGGGATAGTTGGGAGTCATGACCCGTCTACCTATAGTTAGTACTAGTAGAGGCTTCATAGACAGTCAATAATGTTAATGAATTTAATTTCAGTTTTGTTTTCAAAAGCAGAGTTGTAATCTTGTAAATTTAGATTTGTATTGATCAAGTTCAGAAAAGTTTTTTATTTCCATTGATTTTGTTCAGATTTATGTAATTTAATCAGTTTTTTGTAAGTATGCCAGTAGAAGGGTTAGCTTGGGATCACTTATGATCCTAAGCACCCTGTGACATCTCGGGACCAATTTTTGAAGCGTTACAAACTTGGTATCAGAGCACAGATTTTAAGTGTCCTAGGGTATCTATGAAGCCGTGTCCAGTAGAGTCTTGTCGAACGGTATAGAGACGTCTGTACTTTTCTTCGAGAGGATGCAAGGCATTTAGGAAATATTTCTATTCTTTCAAATCTCAGATTGTGCTATAGAAAGGGTCTCTAAGAAACTTATAAAGATTCTCATCTTGCTCTATCCAAACCATCTCTGCCTTATTTTTGATATATCAAAAATAGTCAAGTTTAAATCTTTATAGATAGTGCTTTCTTAGATAGTCTCCACAGATAGTTAGGGGACTGTAAGCGAGCTAGAAAGTATCCCATTAGTTTTTTTCTGTTCCGAAGTTTGAAGGGCTTTATTTATGTTCATAAAAAAAATCATGCACTAAGCCCAAGTCAGATGTGCTTTCAGATTCCTCCTCAGAATCCATAATGATAATCTGTACTTCTCTATCTATGTACTATTTTAAGGTAACATGATCGGCAAGTTCCAATTCCCTCCCTTTATAATGCTCTAAGGCTAGCTAGAAAGAAGTTTTACAAGTCTCATAAAATGGCTTGAGAGAAGCCTTCTAGTATGTTATAAGTCCCTCAATTTTAAATTTATGTCCTCATTCTTATGAGCTATTCAGTTAAGACAAAGTAAGATATGTATTCTTAGACCATTAAATATTACGTGTCAAGTTTCTATCACTTGTAATCTTGTTATCATTGTGTTGTTGAAACTAAAAGTCTAGTGAAGCCGCGTGGGGTTCTTTCGATTCACTAGAATAGTTGCTTTGTTATTCATCTCATTTTCTTGTTCAAAACATAGAATCAAATTCTAGTGAAGCCGTGTGAGGCCTATTTCGATTCACTAGCAATTTGTTGTTCATCTTGTTGTTCTTGTGTTGGTTGAAACTGAGGTTTAGAGGTGTAGGGACAAGAAAAGTGGTAAGGGAGATTTATTGCTTATATGTATAACCAAATCTTTTTGCATAAGATTGAGTTAGTAATGAAGTGATATGTCCTTGTCTGTTAGTTTAGTAGAAGGTAGAGAAGAAGTTATTAGTTAAGGTGAATTGTTGTTTTCTTGAAGTATGAAAAGAGTTGTTGACGGTGTTTGTGGTGCAAGAAAAGTATAGGTTATTGACGAAGGTACTTGGTGGATGAGTGTTATTAATTTAGGTGTCCCTGAGATTGCAAGAGAGAGTTTAGTTGAAACTTATAGAGATATGAACTAAGTTTAGCTGTATAAAAGGGGTAGATAGTAATGATATGTATGAGAAGGATGTGTTAATGGATTTAATTAACATAGATCATAGGATTGTGATTGATCCTTACAGTTATGAAGTTTTAGCGGACTAATGTTTTCAGATATATGGCATGTAAGAATATTGTGTGAAGTTGTGGTTCATCATAGCTACAACTAGACACTAAGTTTGAATAATAGATAGTGATCAAGGTGGGTATATTTATTGATGTGTTATGAATGTTAGTTGTATAGAAGTGATCTAGTAGGCTTGAACAGTGTATACAAGAGCTTAAGTTTATTTGATTCATAATCGAGTCTGATGTTGTATGTATGATATAGAAGTACAACTAAGGTGCTATGGGGCTGCATTAGTTTTGAGGATCATTGCATGTGGTGTAGTTAGTAGTACCGTGGAGATGCTAGTTGGAGAAAGACTAGTTAGGTAATGATTGATGTTCTTGATAGCTAAGTTAAGGAGTTATGATTATGATTAAAGATGTTGAGCCTTTTTAAGTATGATATAAGTTTATAGGCATGATATTGGTAGGCTAGGACAGAAGTAGTATGGTCCATCAAAGGTTTCGAAGTATCTATGTTAAGCGTTAGAAATCTAAGTTTGAAGTTTGAAGATTCAGCCAATAGAAATAAGAGTTGAAGCACTAGATGGTGCGCACTCCGACTATGGGGATGCTCATGCAGATTCAAAGTTAGTAAGCGTTCAAGTATTATATGGTGACTATGGGCTATAACAAGATAAGGTGTAACTCAGAAGGTAGTATTAGATGTTGGTTTTACGCTTTTAGGTGTAGTCATTCGGGCTAAGTTCTATTATTCATATGTATTGTTATATCCCAGACTCTACAGTAAAGTGATTTCAGTTTAGACTAGAGTGTATATAGTGGTTCACAGACTTAGAGTGATGGCTTAAATCTAAAGGGGATATGATAGAATGAGTAATTGAGTCAAGCTTTCAGATTCTAGTAGATGTTTCAGTAAGTTGTGGAATAGCCGTGATAAAGAATGATGCTCAATCTATTCTTATTTCAGAAGTTTACTTCAATTATTCTGATACCTACTCATGCCTTATGTTTCAGTTCCATGATCAAAGTTCATGTTTATGCGCATAATAGAAAATCATGTATACTTCCAATTCCTAGCATAAGCAGTTCCAGTTCACTCAACAGTATAGATTATGTTCCATGACATCATGGATTCTAAACTCAGATCATGCAGATCATGACTTATGTACTCATGCTTTATAGTATGATTAGTTCTCATATTTCCTGCTATGCCCCTAATGATTAGTGAGATTTATCTTATAGCTATGTATACCTTCAATTTAGATCACTTTGATGAATCTATATATGGATTCTCTATCCTCAGGCATCAGTTAAGCGTCAATTTTTGTATAGTATCCATCCATGCTTCAAGTTCTCACGTTTTAACCTTTTAGTGACTTTTTCTTATGTAATGATAGTGGTGATGAGTAAGTGTTTCTTGTTGATAAAAGATCATTGTATGCTTGTTTTAGCTAAGTCCATCGTGTGAAGCAATATTGAGGCCAAGTCTTTGATACATGTTGTGGTTATTTAAAACTTAGTTGTGTATATTCTTGGGGTAGTGTGTGGGAGTTATTGTGAAAGAGGTTTAGAGAATACAAGGAGGGCGCTATTATGGGTGGTTGTTTAGACGTTTATATGTGGTTATAGACATAGGCTTGAATGTCATGTTGGTGTATAAATGGATGAATGTAGTGCACCTTAGTCTCCAACCTTCCCAACCTTGGAATGTAAATCTTTAAGTAAATTCATGATCAGGGTTGTCAATAGCACATCTCATGTAATTTTCAGACTTTTTGGGCGAGGATTGAGACCTATTTGGATGATAAAAATAGTCAGCCAACGCAATATGGTTACGGTGTGTCGTGTATCGCTTTGGTAGGGAGCAGCGTGGTGCGTCGGATATCGCATCTGTAGTCCAGTTCAGTTATGGTGTTATATGTAGTACCCCGTGATTTTAAGTTAGGCCTGACCATAGTGAGAGGACTTAGTTAAGTTTAGGCCTTATTAGATAGGTTTATCAATGCCCATATGAGAATTAGAAGTTGAATCAAGTGAGTATGGTATTTAAGGGGAATAGTATAGTGAGGGAGTATTCAAGAAAAATTGCTAAGCTTGAAAGTAAGAAGTTGCATTGCATTGCCTAAGGCCTAGAATTCTATCCTAGCTTATAATCTATATGTCTATGTTCGAAGCTATAGAGTTGTGTAAATATTGTGATTCCGTTGTCAGATGTTGTGTTCAGATCATGCCCAAAATTCTTTGCTCCCTAATGTTATTAGAATTTCATAGAAGAGTGTTGGAGAAATACTCCATTTGAGTATGGGTATTCAGTATGATCTAGTTCATATAGCCTGCAATCCAGTGTAGCAGTCTATCCGATAAGCTCCTATAGATTTCTAATTTCCAATTTAGTCTAGCCTTACTACCTGAAGTTTCTTGAGTATGTCCACTCCAAGAGGTCATAGGTTTGCATCCATGTAAATTATGAAGTCAGTTCAACACACGCATCGTGCATCTATTTTAGTTTCGGATATTAAAGTCATGATTCAGTTCGTGAGTGTCATGTTTATCATCTCAATCTTTTCCTAGTATTTCAACCAAGCTAGTATCATTCAGGGACGAACGATCCCAAGAGAAGGATATTGTAATGCCCTGAGTTTTCATATTATAAACCTCTCGTCTTTTCTCACGAGATCAAGTCCATCATAAAGTAATGGTTACTCATAAGTTGACACTCTCGTTTCTATCCCATCCATATAGCTATTTTTCATGAGAGTTCATGCACTCGCATATTAGTTCAATATCTTATTATGTTTAAGATTCATCCAATCAGTTTATTTTAGTTCCTCATGACAGCTTATAGCCTCAGATTCCTCAGTACTTTTAGCTTAATTAGCCACATTCAAGGACGAATGTTCCCAAGGGGGAGATAATGTAATACCCCGCATTTTTTGTGCTAGTCTATGAACCATCATTTTTAGGTGTATAAGCTACAATCCAAGTGATTCCCATGTGAATATAAGTTTCCTGATCTTTACCCTCATGTTTGAAGTGCTCTTGAGGTTAAGAATATTCAAAGGAGTCACTTAGAGCCAAGTAGAGCTAAGATCCTTCGATTCATCCAAAACTTGGTATTTAATTCTACAAGGGTCTACTTTAAACATGTGTAAATCTTCATATACATGGAATTTTTTATCTCAATACCCACCAAATAATATATAATTGAATTAGCTTTCCAACGATACCAATTTTGCAAAAATCCGATAACCGAGCAAAAACTTTTGCAGTTTTCCGTGTGAGGCAGTAAGACAATGCAATAGCAACGCGAAGCGTTGAGATCGCATTACGACACTGATTTTGCACGCTAATTCAGTTTTTTTAGGGGTCTAGGGGTATTTTGGTCATTCCCCCTCACCCTAATCCATTTATAACATACAATTTTTGCCCCTAGAAGCATAAAATTGCTCCTTTACTCAATTTTTCTCTCAAGAACAAGATCAAACTAGGTTCTCTCAAGATCAAGAATTTCAAAGAACGGATCAAGATCCGGGTTCCATCTTTTAGATATGATAATCTAAGGTATGTAAGGTTTGAACAAGAACACTCCTTTCGTTCTTATGATCAAAGAACTAAATTTTATTAATGATTTCATGATTTCTAAATGGGGTTTCCCAAATTATCTTATCTTGATGATTATGAATTTATAAGTTATTAAGTTTTGGAGCTTGTTTGATTATTCTACTTAATTATGCTTTGAATTGAAGGCTTATATCATTAATTGCATCCTTCTTTTAAGAATTGCTATTGTTCAATCATTTCAAGAATAATGTTGAGCTTAAAGTGTTGTTGTGAATTGTCATGAGTTTAAATTGTGAATTTAAGCCCACATATTTAATATCGAGTCTCTAAGATCATGTTCCTGAAATCTTTGATTTTATATCTATATCAAGAATGAGTTTGGATTGTCAAGAAGGCTATGTCCTTAAGTTTTCTTCTAACAAATTGCCTACTAAGATTTAAAGAAAATTTATGTTTTAAGTCCAAAGCTAAGAAAGGAGTCCACATCATTTTGATTCACGTTAAAAGGAAGCATAGTTGGCTTCCATTACACATTTTTGTATTGTTTAAGATGGATTTTTCTAAAATTTCTGAGCCTAAGTGTGGGAGTAGAATTTAGCACCGAGTTAGGCTTGATTCCAAGTTCTCATGCCCCAGAACTACGAGCCACTATAGGATTTAATTTACCCCAAGTGAGTTCAGAGAGTGATCACTAAAGTTAAGGTTATATTCTAATGGAAAGGGTAGAACAACTTTCCTTAATGTGGGCAAGATGTTGGACTCCATGTCAGCTCACATAGTTTCTGTCGATTAGAAGAAACTCCCAGAGTTCCCAAGTCTTTAAGTTCTCAAAGTTCTATAATCCCAAGTTCCAAAGAAGACCCCAACTCTTTAAATAATTTATACATTTAAAGTTTTAGTATATATTTTAAAGTCCCTTGTTTTCATATGATTGAAGTGTATGTTCTGAAAGTTATTATTTTAAGATTTCATCCAGTTGACGAGATTTGAGAACAAGAAGAGGATGCAGATTTTAGAATAAGGTGTAATGACTTACAAGATTTATACTACATACTTCCTTATTCATGATTTATGAGATTTAGATTTCAGTTTTTGCTCAAGCTATGTGAGTCATTTATATCAGCATGTATGATTTCTATAAAGATTGATGATATTATTTAACTATTGCATATACCCCTATATACTCAGTACATCCTCAAAGTACTGATCCACATATATGTCTATGTGCTACATTGTCTCATAATGTAGCTACAAGTTGTAGCGCATATACCATTTTCAGTCAGTTCGCAGCTTTCAGTCAGCAGGTGATCAGACTTTTTGATTCAAGGGCTTGAGTCAGTCATACAGTTCAAGAAGTATTGTATTTTCTTTATTTAGTCATATTGAGTTGGGATAGTTGGGAGTCATGACCTTGATACCTATAGTCAGTACTAGTAGAGGCTTCATAGACAATCAACAGTGTTAATAAATTTAATTTCAGTTTTGTTTGCAAAAGCAGAGTTATAATTTTATAAATTCAGATTTGTATTGATCAAGTTCAGAAAAGTTTTATGTTTCTGCTGATTTTGTTCAGATTTATGTAATTTATTTAGTTGCTTGTAAGTATGCCAGTAGAAGGGTTAGCTTGGGATCTCTTGTGACCCTAAGCACCGTGTGACATCTTGGGACCCATTTTTAGGATGTTACAACCACGTTACTTGGGAAGCTACAGTGATTCATAGTTCTTGAGAGGATTTCATGGTAGGTACCCCTAGCAGCAGCCTTCTTGGCATCAGGGTTAGCTTGGTCAGCTAGTCTAGCATCTCTTCAGATATTAAATAGGGGTCAACCCATTTTTAGTAGTTCCAGTGGTTAGAGCAGCATCCATTTGCAGAGGGATGTTCAATCAGGATCGTAGAGTCAGGATGGCCATTCCGGATCCACCGGACTTTCTAGATAAATTAGGGTGCTCGGGGCATTTTATGACTGTGGGTTTGTTGTTCACTTTGCCCGTGAGTTTCCTCAGCGTAGGATGATTGAGCCTTTAATTTTGACTGCACAACCAATTAGGTCAATGCCACTGTTAGGTAGGGGTGATACAAAGAGTCATGGGGATGGTCTCCAGGGTTCTAGAGGTAGTCCGTAGGGAGGTAGAATAGGTGGTCGGATAGGCACCCAGTCTAGTAGTGGACAAGGTCAATTGTATGCTCTACCAGGTAGGTCTGAGGCTGAGGCCTCGGATGCTGTGATTACAGGTATAATTTTTGGATGCCATTAGCCAGCTTATACATTGATCACAGTTTCACATTTTGATATGTTTCTACTTATTTTGTATCGCGGTTAGGCTTATGTTCGGAGTCTTTATCTACGTCATTGTATATAGCTACCCCTGTAAATGATTCTTTAGTAGTGGATCGGGTATATAGATCATGTTTGCTAATCATTTGGGAGTTTGATACTCAGGTTGATCTTATTATTTGGCAGGATTCTATTAGTTATGTGTCGATGGGTACTATTTTTATGTTCAGTCTAGAAGACTGATATCTATGGGTTATGAGTCATTTCAAGCTTATGTTCGAGATGTCAGTGTCGAGAGTCTATTGTGTGACTCTTTCCCTGTGGTTCGCGAGGTTCCAGATGTGTTTTAGACTGACCTATCTAGCTTTTCTCCCTAGCATGACATGCACGCTCAGTATCTCTATATGTTTGAGCCTTTAGGTATGTCCTTATGCTTTACTTTTGCGGATGAAACTCCTTTTAGTAGTGGATGTTGTAATGACCCTCGCGATCATTTTTCTTGTTCTCATATATTTTTGGTATCTAAAGATTTTTTTATAACTTCCCCAAGTTATTATTGACTTATTGGGACTAATAGTTCGGTTCCCAGGCGGTTTGTTTCAGAATCATAGTAATATCTAATATATTGTGAAATGTTTAATTTAAATTATCATTTGGTAAAAATATAATTTCT
Organism: Capsicum baccatum var. pendulum; assembly: GCA_030864225.1. Classification (NCBI taxonomy): domain Eukaryota; kingdom Viridiplantae; phylum Streptophyta; class Magnoliopsida; order Solanales; family Solanaceae; genus Capsicum; species Capsicum baccatum. The sequence continues at coordinate 177,884,042 of CM061561.1, read as the reverse complement.
TTCCTTCTAAAATATTTTTGATATTGACTACATTCTTTAAGTTATGTTATATTTGTATCACTTTATAATTGCTTTTTATAGTCTATTATATTTTACGTTGAGATAGTAAATCTAGAAATGTTAAAATATTATTATCATATAATAGAGGTTTTATTAGAAATAATTTTCTATTAACTATGGTATATTCAAAATATGATATTTCTTTTTTTACGAACTTATGCAATACCTGAATACGGAGGATAAGAGGTTGTGCTGCCACACAACCTCCGCGTGGAAGGACACCACATTAAGTTGTGTCACTATGTTAACTTTTATTAATGACTAGTCATGTCAAAGATAAAACATATGGAGATATTAACTTTCTTATATAAATGCATTGTTTAGTTAACATTAAGTGGAACTTTTCTATACTAATGCAATGTTCTGTTACCATTAAGTTTCAAAATATGACATCTAATTCGTGGAAACTTTTTATATTTTGTTATCAATAAATTTTCATTGGTGATGCAAAGTAAATTTTAACCTATTGCATCAAGTTATTCAAGCTCGAGTTCTAGTAGAATACTATTTGGAGGCTTTTCAGAGATATTTTAGCATTGGCGTCCAGGTAGGATAGGTTTATCCTACTTTTAGATTGAGCTTATATACTGAAATTGTAAACTCTTATGCTAGCTTTTGATAAGTGCTTGTAGTTACGTATATATATATATATATATATATATATATAACATGTCTTAGTTACCAGGATTAGGACCCCGTTCTAGTAGATTTTGGCATTTTGTATTTCAATATAATATATAATTTATCACTTTAGGACGTGAAATTAAATTACAAAATCTTGAATTTGTCCGTTTAAAATTAAGATATGCGTATAGTAATTAGACGTATTTTAGCTTCTATTTAGGTTTAGTATATATTTTATTTTTGTCATTGATTATGAACTTTTGTACCCCGTTGACATTGTTATGGTATGGTATGGATATTAATGTTATAGCTGGGTATGTTTACTATGAGTTTCGGTTTGAGTCCGACATCTGATTATGATTGTGGTTTCTTTGAGTTTTGGTTCAAGTCCGGCATCCGATTATAATTATAGTTTCTTTGAGTTCCGGTTCGAGTCCGACATCTGATTATGAGTTCTATATATGTGGCATATCGTTATTACCCACTATGTCTGGTTTGAATCCGGCATGTTTTCTCTTGTTATTATCTATCACTACAGGTTTATCTGGCCTCTCGTTACTATACATTTGTGCCGGTTCAAGTCCGGTGCACATCTGGATGACTATTATAATTTTTTTGGATTAACTTAGTTATAGGTTATTTATGTTTATTTTCTTTAATTGCTACTTGTGTGTCCCACAGCTTATGGGGATACGGTTGGGATTGTCTTCTACAGTGTGCCTAGAGGGCTTATGGGGGCCTACTTAGGTTATGTTACGTGCCTAGCGAGTTTATGGGGGCTCAGTTAGGTTATGTTTGATTTGTGTGTAATTACTATGTGTCTTGCCTACTTGGGGAAATAAGATAGGCGCAATCATGACTTGAGAAATCAAGTCGTGACAATAGTATCATATAATTTTTTCCAAACAGAAAAGAAAAGGTCTTAAATTGAGTTAATTAGATCTTTATATTGTTATGTTTCATTTGAAGTTTATCGTTATAATTTCTTAAAATGCAAAATAGTTAATTATAATTCTATAATCAATTTACTTTTCTGTCCATTGACTCGATCGTTTGCAGCTTGTTTGAATTATTGTTACATATCATTCATAATATATCATATTGTATTATGTCTTATTATATCAGATATATTGTATTTTTTTCTTCCTATCGTTACATAATACCACACCTAAAATTTTAAGATTAAATCTACAAAAATGTAGGATATCATATAGAATTGCTATCAAAAGGTGGGTTAACGAAAAAATATTATAAGGAAATGACACAATCATATCTAATCAGTCGTTTATAATGGATATTTTCATCATACCTCAGGATGAATTTACGATACAATATAATAAAATTCAATAACAACCAAAATAAATTTTATAATATTATATTTAAACTAACAACACAGTGCAATACATTAGGTAACAACTAGCAACCATCCAAACAACCAGCCAAGACAGAAAAAAATAAATAAATTATTTACATGAAACATCTCCTGGCTTTAAATATTTTCACTTACTTATACTCTATGTTGTAAAAGCTTTATGGTGAATGAAGTGGGATTGAGAATAATGAGGTTTTAAATTAAAATTTTAGTAAAGATAAAATATTAGGTTTTTCTTTTTCATCTGTCCTAATCTTGATATGCAAGGTTATCCGATATTGTTGTTGGTTAAAGGTGTCACAACCCCTATTTTTACCTTACTCCACTTAAAGCTGGTTTAAATGGGCTTTTCAATTAAAATAACGATTTTGAAAAGAAATTATTTGTCTTACAGAATCGTCAGTTGAAATTGAATTTTGGAGATTCAAGTTACTTTATTTAATGCCGAATCAAAAGAAAATAACTCTTTGTTTTGTTATTCTACAAACTAGAAATTCAGGTAAAGAATTCTGTTGATCGAGAGTCCCGTGGTTCTAGCACAGTTATTTTATCCACTTATATTTGGCTTAATTTAATTCTAGGATAAATAATGCTTAGCCTAAAAATGGTTTATGTCCCGCTTTCTTTGATTTGTTTTGAAATGGTTTAAACTATTTTATTTATTATTTTATGGTGAATTGATAGCAATTCATGTAAAAATTTGGATCGAGAAAAAATGCTCTCTCCCAAAAAAAACCACACAGCCGATCAACCCTAACTTCACTGTTCAACCGATGGCAATGGCCACACCGGTGGCTTTGGCCACTTCGGCTTCTAACCACCTCCTCCAGGGGTTGGTTTGTCAACATCGAATCCACCAAATATTACCTATTCTACCTTTATGAAGCCTACTCCATCCATCACAAAACCTGTACCACTATAACCTATTTAATATTTGCTTGGGGAACCCAGAATTCTTTGGGAGCAGAAAGAGCTGGATCAAATGATTGTCAATGAAAACCTTCAATATGTTGTGATAGGTAAATTCTGCTATGGTTGGCCAGATATTCAAGATCTAAGAAAATTGATTACTAAACAATGTGAATTAAAAGGTGAATGCAACATTGGCATGTTAAGTAATTGGCATAAGCTCATTAGGGCTACTCAGCTAGAAGACTATGTGCATTTATTATCAAAGCCTGCTTTCTACATTAATTATATAAATTGGTTTTATCTACTGAGAACTTTAAAATGGGATCCCATGTTTGATACGGAAGTAGAAACCACAATAGTTATTAAACGAATCTCATTCCCTTCTCTTCCACAAAACTTTGTTGGTAGATAAACTGTTTTTTTCATTTGCCACAATAGTGGGGAGACCATTATTAGTAGACATGGCTACTAAAAACCAAAGAAGTCCAATTTGTACAAGAGTCAAAGTAGAAGTAGATTTACTAGGTGAATTCCCTAAATGCATTAACATTGGCATGAAGAAGCAAAATAGAAAAGATGTAGAAAAATAGATTAGATAAAGTATGATTATGTCCTAAAATATTGCAAGAATTGTATGATTCAAGGACATAATGAACAACAATGTTATATCCAGCATCAAGAATTATATCCCAAAAAGAAGAAGGAGGAGAATAATTTAAAATACTTAATAGGTTCAAGAAGAGGTGGAGAATACAAATGATAACAACAAACAACAACAGCAAAACAAGGATCAGAGGAAGGTCAACACAGGGGAATATTTTAAAGTGCAAACAAAAATTAAAAAAATGGTGGGAGAAGAAGAGGAAACAAAAAATATGGGATAGGGTTTATAGAGCTACAGTTAATCAGTTTGAAGCTCCGGAATACATTGAGAAAAATGAGACAGGATCAAAGGAGAAAATAACAGCAGAAGAAAAAAACATAGTGGATAATGAAAATATGGAGTCTAATAAGGAAAAAAACATGCAGATAAAAACCATACTCCAACACCCATCTGGCCAGAGGACTCAATGCATAATCATGGTAACAAAGAAAAGGAGAAGGAACTCTTATCTCAGTCAAATGTACAAAGCAAGCACAAAAACAAGGAGCGAATAAATAGCAGTCCTTGTACAAGCAAAGTAGGAGAGAATTCTGGGAAAACATTGATGGAAGAATATAAAAGTGCAGAACAATCTTCACCAAAAATACAACTACAACATAACAAACATGATCAAGAAAGAAGAGATAACACCTAAGAGAAGAAAAAATATAGAAGTCCCTGATTTAGTTGAGGAGACGAATAATCAGATAGGGGTGATAAGGGATAAAGAGGAAGGTGAAAAATTTGATAATAATATTCAGTAGATAGGCAAAGCAGGACACCTATCTCCTAGACAAATTGATATCTTGAAGAAAGGGGCAATAAAAGGCAGATCAGTATTGCCACTACAAGTTAGAATAATGATGAATATTGAAGAAAATAGTTTTTGGAATATTAGATCAGTTAACACTCAAATTTCATTTGAGTAGTTAATTGATTTAAATGACACCATTTTTATTTTATAGCTCTGTTAGATCCTTTTTAGGATCCACAGGAGCTATAATAATACAAAAGAAAGCTAGGTTTCACAAATGCTTTGGCTAACTTTTCAACCAAAAGTTGAATTTTCTGGGAACATGATTGGGAAGCTCAAGTCATTTTGGACTCTATACAGAAGATAACCATGCAATTTAGGAAAGATAGTAAAGAATTCGATATTACTTCTGTATATGCAAGATACAATGCGTTAGAGAGGTTAGAGCTATGGGAAGAACTAGAGCATATTGCAGAGTCTACCCAAAATTCATAGATAATAGGAGGAGATTATAATGCAATACTTCTAGAAGAAGAGAAGCTAAGTGGACTTCCTTTCACTCAGTATGAAGCTATTGATTTTAGTTTATGCATAAACAATTATGCATTACTGGATGTGTGTTTTACCGAAAGTAGATATACTTGGTGGAATCGGAGAATTGAGAAGGAGTGTATTTTCGAAAGACTGGATAGAATTTTAGTGAATCAAGATTTCTTGGATTTGTTTCCTTTCACTATGGTTCATCATCTAATAAGACAGGGCTCAGATCATGCTCCACTTCATTTGGTTTATGATTCTATAGAAGAACCTGCTATTAGTCAATTTAGATTCCTTAATTTTTGGACTAAACACCCTCAATTTAAGGGTATTTTCTGCAACATTAGAAGGTTGATTTTGTAGGGAATCCTTTTATAGAATTTCAAATCAAATTGAAGAATGTTAAGAAATCCCTTTCAGCTTGGAGTAAGGCAGCTTTTGGTAACATTTTCTAGAATATTTCTACATTAGAAGATGTGATAAGAGTGAAGAAATCTCAATTAGAGGTAATTCCATCACCTTCTAAAAGAGCTGAGTTAAGTAAAGCAGAAGCGGATTTGAAAAAATTGTTGAGGATGGAGGAGGAATTTTGGAAACAAAAACAAGAATGAGGTGGTTCGAGGAAGTTGACAAGAACACAAAATTTTTTTAACTCTTTTGTTAAGGGTAGAAAAAAGAAGCTTCACTTATCCTAAATCATCAAAAATCAAGGTGAAATTGTCCAAACAAACCAAGAAATTGGGAGAAAGTTGTTACATTCTTCAAGGAACAATTTAAAGAGAAAGGCACAAGTCAAGACTGGAATATGTTGCAGTGCATTCCAAAAATAATAATTGAGGAGTAGAATGAGGAAATGACAAGATTTATAGATCAGGATGAGGTTAAAGTAGTGTTCTCTAAGATTAATAGATAAAGTGCATGCGGCCTAGATGGTTTCTCAGGTCTCTTCATAAAGAAAAGTTGGGATATCATAGGTGAAGACATCACGAAATTGGTAAGAGCCTTTTCCTGTGGACAAGAATTGCCAAAGTTTATTACTCATACCAATTTAGTGTTAATTCCTAAAAAATACAATATGAAGGACTTTTCAGACTTGAGACCTATAAGTTTAAGTACTTTTACGAACAAAAAATAATTTTTAGGGTGTTGCATAAAAGGATGGAAAAGATGCTTCCTTATATCATTTCTAAAAACCAAGCAGGTTTTGTAAAAGGAATAAGCATAATTGAAAATGTGATTTTAGCATAAGAGATCATTAGAGACATTAACTTGAGCACAAAGAATACTAATGTGGTGGTGAAATTGGATATGGCAAAGGCATATGGCAGAGTATCATGGGTTTTTCTCACAAAAGTTCTAAGGATATTTGGTTTCTCAGAGGTGATTATAGACATAGTTTGGAGACTAATCTCAAATGACCGGTACTCTGTACTGATTAATAGACACTCACATAGCTTTTTTCAATCCTCAAGAGGAGTGAAACAGGGAGATACTTTGTCTCCTACACTCTTCATTCTTGTAGCTAAAGTGTTATCTAGAAGCCTAAATAAATTACATAGATATAAAAAATTTAAGGGATATGGATTACCAAAGTGGAGCCTGGAGATAAATCATCTCTCACATGCTGATGATACTATTTTATTCTGTTAAGGAGATAGAATTTATATCATCAAAATGATGAGAGTTTTGAGAGCTTATGATAACACCTCAGTTCAGATGATTAATAAAAAAAAGTGGTTTTTCTATCTGCATGATAAAACTCCTCTGATTGTGGAAATCAGGCTCAGAAGGTTGACAAGAATAAGACAAGGGAATTTCTCTTTCACTTACCTAGGATGTCCAGTGTTTTTTGTTAGAAATAATAAAACCTATTATGAAGATTTGTTAAAGAAGGTGACTAATAGGCTTCTCATTAATTATGTTCTTCAGTCAATGCCTATATATTTTCTTTATGCTATGAATCCACCAAAGAAGGTCATTGATCAATTACATCAGATTTTTGCAAAATTCTTTTGGGGTAATACATCATAAATGAGGAGGAAACATAGGGTAGCCCAGGAAGATATATGTTATCCTAAGAAATAAGGAGGAATAGTATTTAGGTCCTTACATGATGTATCAAAGGCTTTATTTGACAAACTATGGTGGAGTTTTAGAGTTTTAACTTAATCTTTGTGGAGTAATTATATAGGGAAGTAAATACTAAAAAAAACTTCATCCAGCCATTGCTAGAAATTTTGGTGCTTCTCATGTATGGAAAAGGATATTGGAGGAAACAGAGGAGACAGAGCATGAGATTAGATGGCAAATTAAGGCTAGAAACTAAAGTTTTTGGTTTGATAACTAGACAAGGAAAGGGGCACTCTATCATATTGTTAGGAAAACCAGTTGAAGTTTTTATGATGAACACAGTGAATGAAACAGGTTCCACAACATGTTCCATGCAACATGTTCCACAAAAGTGAATCTACTACTATCAATTGATTAGCATGAATATCCTACAAGGCAGATAGGATGTTAGAGCAAAGCTATTTATAAGTCAAGCTGATAAAGAAGAAACAAGTTCAAATCCAAAAGAGTGAAGGCAATCCAAGTCAAGATAGGAAGGACATCAAGGCAGTCTAAATCAAACTAGGAAACAAGGAAAGGCGGCAGAAACTAAAAGATGGAAAAGGCAATCCAATTCAAGTAAGGAAAGGAGATCAACTGAAGGTTTCAATTAGGGTTGCTACAAATACAAGGAAAAAGATCAAAAAAGTCTGTGCATAAAAAAGATAGTCAACAATCAAGCAATCAAGTTCGTCCAGTTGAAGAAGAAGAACCTAATCTATACGACTTAAGTATTAGATCAGTTATAATAGGTTGGTTCTATTAATTGTAATGAGTCATAGTTTTTGTACTCAGTGATCTATAAACTGAGATAGAATTATATGTCTTCAAGTTGGGGAACTCGACGATTTGGGAACACTTATCTTGGATGAGATTGGTGTTTTTGTAGTGATAGGAATTAGAAGTTTTAATTCCTAAGTTACAAGAAGACTTGTAATTGTTTGATTATTGAGGCTCAAGAGTTTTTAGTGAAGTTGGGATTAAATCCTGTAGAGGTACAGGTCGTGGTTTTTTACACCTTTCTTGGGCCGGGTGTTTTCTACGTAAAAATACTGTGTTCAACTTTCTCTTCTACGAACTGTATTTACTTACCTGTTCCACAGATAGGCAAATAGTAGAATCGAGAAATGAGTAGGGCTCATACTCTAACAAGTGGTATCAAAGCGGGTTCTCTTAAATAAGGATAGCACCGAAGAAAAGATCAACATGATGAATTCTGCACCTCCTACTGGTCATAGTGAAGGGCAATCAACTACTAGACCTCCACTATTTGATGGCACTCACTTTATCTAGTGGAAAGCAAGGATGGAGATGTTCATTCAAGGAGAATACTATGAGTTATGGGATAGGATCACTGAAGGTCCTACTATTCCAATAAAGTTAGTTGATGGAAAACAAGTCAAAAAGGTGAGAAGTGTGTTTACCCCTGATGACTTGTTCGCCTTGAAAAAAAATGCAAAGGCAAAAAATATCCTGGTTTGTGGCTTAGGACCAGCTGAATATAACAGGATATCAACCTGCACTACTGCTAAATAGATCTGGGATGCACTGGTGAATGCTCATGAAGTCACTTCTCAAGTAAGAAAATTCAGGATTTCTCTCCTTTTTACTGAGTATGAGGCTTTCAAGATGAAGGAGAAGGAATCCCTGCATGAGATGATAACAAGGCTTACCACCTTAATCAATGAACTTACTTCCTAGGGTAAAGTAATTGCTGAGGAAGAACAAGTTGAGAAGGTATTAAGAGTATTACCTAAGTCAAAATAAAATGTTAAGGTAACAACAATCAGGGAAGCAAACAAAGATCTTACTAGAATGACCTTGGATGAGTTAGTTGGAAACCTTAGAACTTATGAGATAGAAGTTGATGGAACAAAAGAACAAGCACATCCTGAAAAAGTCTTAGCATTAAAGGCTTCTGATAGTGATGAAGAAATTGAGCTTGATAAGAAGCAAGTTGCCTTCATAACCAAAAACTTCAGCAAATTCTTCAAGAAAAAGAAAGGAACAGGTGTTAAGAGACGATCCAATGACAATCCAAATGGTTGTTACAAGTGTGGCAAAACTGATCATCAGATCAGAGACTACCCAGTCTGGGAAATAGAATGGAAGAAGGAAAGGGCAGAGAAGGAATCAAAAGAAAAGGCAAAAAGGAAAGAACAACATGCAATGATAGTAGCTTGGGGATCAGATTTAGATGAAGATAAATTTGACGAAACTGCATTTATGGCTTTTGGAGATTCAGACTTAGATGAAGAAGAAAATGATTTTGAGGTAAGTATACGTGATCTTAAAGAAAAACTACAACTGTTTTCAAAATCAAAACTTTTTCTATAATGAGTGCCCTGATTAATGATTTCCAAGAATTAACCTCTGATAGGGATGAATTGTTCAACAGTTTTGTAAGCCTAAAATTTGATCTCATTGATTTGAAGACTTACACAGGAACTATTGACAAATAAAATAGCTCACTTAAGAACCAGATTACAAAACTAGAAATTTCAAACAATGGTCTTAAATCTGAAGTGCTCAAACTAACTTTAACTAATAATGGAAAAAGGCCCATGAGTAAAGATCAAGAAAATTCAGAACTTGAGGTAATTAGATACAAACAAGAATTCTATGATTTAACTGAAAAAATGAACAAGCTAAATCAAGACGTTTCAACACTAAAACTTGATCTTGAAAGGGCAAATAGATGGACAAATTCCTCAAGAATTGTTCATAATCTGGGTGAAAGAAAGTACAATGAAATGGCTAGATTGGGATTCCATAAAAATTTTGATGTAACCCAAGATTTGTGCTATATATCTGTGGTAACCTTGGACATCCCACTACTGAATGCCCAGTAGCTGCAAAAAGTAGATCCAATAGTCAAAACCTGGCATGGAGAGTTTCTCATACCAAAAGGAATAATTCTAGTTCTGGTCAGAGAAACAGGTTGAGCTACATGTTGCCCGCATGGACTAAAAGAAATTTAATTCATCTTTTCACTCATCAAATAGGACCCAAGTTAGTCTGGGTTCCTAAGTCTAACCATTGATTTCTTTTGCAGGAGAAAGTGAAAGAAAGCAAAAAGCACTGATACTTAGATAGTTCTTGCTCAAGACATATGACTGGTGATAAGAAAAAGTTCCTTTCACTCTCCAAAATTGATGGAGGAGGAGTTTTGTTTGGTGATGGAAAAAATGGAATCATTACTGGAGTAGGAAAGATTGGCTCATCTGAATTAACAGCATTGGAATATGTCTATCTTGTTGAGGGACTAAATCACAACCTGCTGAGTATTTCACAGTTTTGTGACAAAGGTAATAAAGTTATTTTTACTGCTGCAGGGGTCAAAGTTAAAAGGATGGACACCAAAGAAGTGGTGCTCACTGCAAAGAGATACAGAAATGTATACAAAGCCGATATTATGGCATTACTAGGATCTGAGATGACCTGTCTAAGTGCAATAGAAAATGATCCCCTCCATTGGCATAAAAAACTTGGTCATGCAAGTCTAAAATAATTAAACATACTTTCTTCTAAAGACATGGTATTGGGATCACCCAAAACCAAGTTTAAAAGGAAAAAGTTATGCAGTGCATGTGTAAGGGGGAAGAAGGTAAGATCTCTGTTTAAGTCAAAGAACCATGTTAGCACCACCAAGTGTATTGACCTGGTGCATATGAACTTATATGGACCCATGAGAGTTCAAAGTAGAGGAGGAAAAAGGTATGTTTTTGTTATTATTGATGATTATTCTAGATTCACGTGGACATTGTTTCTATCCTCTAAGGAAGATGCCTTTGGTGCTTTTGAAATCTTAATTAAGAAAATTGAAAAGAAACTGGGCGCTTCTTTAGTTTCCATAAGGTCTGACCATGGTACAGAATTTGAGAATGCAAATTTCTTAGAATTTTGTTCAGCTATGGGGTAGATCATAACTTCTTAGCTCCTAGAACTCTACAAAAAAATAGAGTGGTGGAAAGGAAAAATAGAACCTTAAAAGTCATGGCTAGAACAATGATGCTTGCAGCTAACATTGCTCAAAACCTATGGGCTGAGGCAATGAGTACTGTTGCATACATCATAAATAGATGCATGATCAGGCCTATTTTAGATAAGACTCCCTATGAATTTCTAAGAGAAAGAAAGCCAAATATTTCTCACTTTAGAAATTTTGGTTGTAAATGTTTTATTCACAATAATGGAAAGGATAATTTAGGAAAATTTGATGCTAAAAGTGATGAGGGAATCTTTCTAGGATACTCACTTAATAGTAAAGCTTATAGGGTTTTAAACAAATGAAGTAAGTGTGTTGAAGAAAGCATGCATGTAATCTGTGATGAATCCTGTGTTAAGACAACCTGCAGGAAAGAAGTGACACTGAGGAATAGGTAATGTCACCATGTTCATCCACTGGAGCTATCAAACATGGAGACACCTTGATAGGGGGAACTGAATATGAAGTCACAGTGGCAGGGGGAACTGAGCCTTAAAATAGCCCCACTCAGAAAATCAGCAGTAGTCTTGGAAGCTCACTAGGGATGATCCTAAAAGGTACAAGTATCAAAGATCACATCCTATTGATAATGTACTTACTGATATTGTATCTAGGATTACCACAAGTTTGGATTGAGAAATATCTGTGCCTTCAAGGAATTTCTATCAAAAGTTGAACCAAAGAAGGTAACTGAAGCATTGCTTGATGATGACTGGATCATAGCCACGCAGGAAGAGTTGAATTAGTTTGAGAGAAGCAAAGTCTTGCACTTAGTTTCTCTTCCAAAAGATAGATCAGTAATTAGGACTAAGTAGGTCTACAGAAACAAAGTTGATGAGCATGGAACAGTCACAAGAAACAAGGCAAGATTGGTGGTCCAGGGGTACAATCAGGAAGAAGGAATTGACTTCGATGAGACTTTTACACCTGTAGCTAGATTTGAAGCTATAAGACTACTTGTTTCCTTTGCTACCTACATGGAGTTTATCCTTTATCAGATGGATGTGAAGAGTCATTCCTAAATGGCATTCTTAAGGAAGAGGTGTATGTTAAACAACCTCCAGGTTTTGAAAGCAAAGAATTTCCTAATTATGTATACAGATATGACAAAGCCTTGTATGGATTGAAACAAGCTCCAAGAGATTGGTATGAAAGATTGTCAAAATTCCTGTTGGAACATGGTCATACCAGAGGTAAAATTGACAAAACTCTTTTCTTGAAATCAAATGGGAAGGACTTGTTGATTGTGCAGATATATATGGATGATATTATTTTTGGCTCAACAAATATGAGTATGACCAATGAATTTGCCAAACTCATGAGTAGTGAATTTGAGATGATCATGATGGGGGAGATGAATTATTTCTTGGGCTTGCAAATAAAGCAATCATCTTCTGGGAAAATGATTCACCAATAGAAGTATGCTAAAGAGCTTCTTAAAAGGTTCTCCATGAGGAAGCACAAGAGATCAACACTCCTATTACCACTGCCACAAAATTAGACTTGGCTGAAGCAGGATCAGATGTTGAGCAAAAATTATATAGAGGAATGTTGGTTCATTATTATATCTCACAACAAGAAGGCCTGATATTTGTGAAAATAATTATCAGATACCTGAAAGGAACCACTGATCTTGGATTATGGTACCTTAAAGGTAGCAACTTTAATTTGGTGGGATACTCATATGCTGATTATGCAGGTTACTTGGTGGATAGGAAAAGCACTACTAGCATGGTACACTTTCTTGGATCATGTTTGATTACATGGTCCACTAAGAAGCAAAATTCAGTAGCTTTGTCAACTGCTGAAACTGAATATGTTGTTGCCGGCTCTTATTGTGCTCAATTTCTATGGATTAAGCAACAACTTAAGGACTTTGGTATTGATGTAGGGTGTGTCACAATTTTTTGTGATAACACAAGTGCCATAAACATAGCTAAAAATCGTGTTCAACATAAAATAACTAAACATATTGATATTAGACATCACTTTCTTAGAAACAATGTTGAAAAAGGTCTTTACCAATTATGTTTTTTTCTACTGAGGAACAAATTGCTGACATCTTCACTAAGGCTTTGAGTAGAGAACATTTTGAAAAAAATAGGTTAGCCTTGGGGATGATTAAACGTGCATAAGTCTCCCTCAATGCTTGATTAGAATAGGTTGTTTTATAAGTGAATGTTGATTAATTCAGTCTCACACATTAAAAAGTGTATCCTAAGTCCAAAAATTAGAATATGTTGACTTATGATTATGTTAATTTTGCACAAAAGCTGGAACACTGTGGCAATTGTAACCAATTCTTTTAGGTATGACTAAATTTATCTTCTAGTACCTTACTAAGAAATAAGTTATTTACATGGTCCCTTCAGTTCCATTTAAACCGCCAAAAATCAAGGGATCTGCTCCATTTTAAAAGATACTCCTTCCTTTCCTATCAGTTCAGATTTCTCAATCATTACTCCTCTGCCATATATAGTTCACCGCCTCTTCAAATTTCTCTAAAAGTTTTCCTTTTAATAAGCCTCCTAATTTTATCTTAACTCCATTCTCAAAATCAAAAAAAATATCTTGTTCCATTATCGCCTCTCCTTCATCCTCTTCATCTTCATCATCCAGAAACCCTACCAAAAACCTCATAAAATCCATTATCCTTCACCCAAACATCACTTTACTTCCATCATCCCTCTGCAAATCTCCCATGAATTGACCAACTTCGTTGCATTCCGTCATCTCTAAAATTCTTTCTCCAAATTCCTTCACCTTCTTCAACCTTCACCAAACCCCTTCTCCTTCCTCCACCCATCCCATTCAGAATTGTTGAAATTGATGAAAAATCTAGTGATAGAGACGACCTTCCCATAGAAGACTTGATTCCCAGGAAATCCAGATCTCAACCTCAAAGAAAACCCATATCTATTTCTATTGATAACGTAGTTCCTTGGAAACCCTCTCCAACTGTCTCTGCACTTCGAACTCCTCACACTAGAGGAAAGAAGAAGCATGAAGATGCTTCCTTAACTGAAGCACTTCAAGCAAGAAGAAAGAAATGGGTAACCATTTCTAATCCTTCACCTCCTCGTGCATCATCCCCTAATATTCTTCTTCGCTCAGTAAAAAAAATAAGACTATCATGGATAAAACTACCAAAGTTTTTCCATCTCACAAAACTTCTCCAAAATTTACACCCAAGAAATCCACCTCTAAGTCCACTCCAAAGGTCAAGGATCTCATATCTTCAAAAGCTTCACCTTTTAAGGACTTTTCCATATCAAAGAAACATGTCAGGAAACCTATTCTCTCTGATTCTTCTGACTCTGAGTACCATCCAGACACCACTGCTGAGTTGGACTCTGACTATGAGGGTCCTATACTATCTTCTCATCAGGCTACTCCTGAAGCTTATAATCTTCACTTCCAAAAACACCAATTAGCTAGAGGGAGAGTTATCTATGGGTTTAGAGGAGCTGACATGCACACTTTGATGAGAAAACTGGAGTTTCAAGGATGATCTTTTTTGTTTCTTCAAGGAGATATTCAGAGGAAATTTGGCAAACCTGAAGTCTATGAGTTCTATACAAATGGGATGGGCATAGGTGAGTTATTTTCTACTACTGTGAGAAAGGTTACTGTGAACCTTTACATTGCTGATATTGCTAGGACTCTACATATTCCTTCTGGGGGTTGGGGTTACTATATCAAGGGCAGTTGGCCATCCTTTGACAACCTTACTTTTGCTCTTGAAATTTGTAGAAAGTTCTCTGGGAATCCTCATCTGATTTATTATTGAATGGTTTTTAAGAGAGAGATGTCCCCCCTCCATCAGCTCTATTTTGATGTAGTACACAACATGATGAAGGACAGAAGGAACGTGGCTAGTTTTTTAGATCTCACTCTCATGGAACTGTTAGCTACTGAAGTAAGAATTGATTTACCTAGACTTATTCTGAAGAACATGCAAAGGGTGCTCATCAAGGAGAAAAATGGGCATGTACTTCCTTATGAATTCTGGCTTACCCCTATCCTTGAGGAATTTAGGGTACCTGTTCAAGTATGGTATTCACAGACTGTGAAAGATATCATAGGAAGTGTGAATCACATGATGCTACCTGGTTCCATGAGGAATGTGGATAATCCTGTGCAGAGACTAAGGAATGCACTAGCTGATAAACAGGGTGAGGTTAAAGCTGGACAGGCTGTATTGGAGGTAGCACAAGCCGCTCATAAAGAGGAAAGAGGGATTCTTCAAGCTCAAACTGCTTCCTTAACCTCACTACCGGAAAAAGAAAGAGCTGAAAATGCTGATGTGATTAGGAAACTCACCTCTCTAATTCCCTCCTCTTCATCCCTTTAGCTCTTGTTTCTGATGTCCAAGACTAACTTTTTGTTCCTTTCCTTAAATAACTTATTTTCTAATACGGTGCTGCTGGTTGATATAAGTCATATCATGAATTAAATGGTCTTACTTATTTTCATATATTCTGCTACTGCTTTTTCTTGTTGTATTCGTGTTCTATTACTCTGAATTTTGATTGTCTTAGTGATTGCCTCAAAGGCCATGAATTATTAAATGGTTTTTCACTTGTTGAATCAGTTTTTTTGATAATGTCAAAAGGGGGAAGAATAGACTTTGCAACACTTATAACTCAATGACTAACCATATTTCATTCTGTAATCTTCTAGTCATAGTTCTTTACTGAGTATGTCAAGATTGAAGAGATGCTAAACTGTTGAATTTACCATCATCAAAAAGGGGGAATTTGTTAGGAAAACCAGTTGAAGTTTTGATGATGAACACAGTGAATGAAACAGGTTCCACATGTTCCATGCAACATGTTCCACACAAGTGAATCTACTACTATCGATTGATTAGCATGAATATCCTACAAGGCGAAAAGATGTTAGAGCAAAGCTATTTACAAGTCAAACTAATAAAGAAGAAACAAGTTCAAATCCAAAAGAGTGAAGGCAATCCAAGTCAAGATAGGAAGGACATCAAGGTAGTCCTATTCAAACTAGGAAACAAGGAAAGGTGACAGAAATTAAAACACGGAAAATGTAATCCAATTCAAGTAAGGAAAGGAGATCAACTGAAGATTTCAATTAGGGTTGCTAGAAATACAAGGAAAAAGATCAAAGCAGTCTGTGCATAAAAGATATAGTAAACAATAAAGCAATCAAGTTCGTCCAGTTGAAGAAGAAGAACCTAATCTATACGTCTTAAGTCGTAGATCAGTTGTAATAGGTTGGTTCTATTAATTATAACGAGTCATAGCTCTTGTACTAAGTGATCTATAAACTGAGATTGAAGTATTTGTCTTCAAGTTGGGAAACTTGAAGATTTGGGAACACTTATCTTGGGTGAGATTGATGTTTTTGTAGTGATAGGAATTAGAAGTTTTAATTCCTAAGTTATAAGAAGACTTGTAATTATTTGATTGTTGAGGCTCAAGAGTTTTTATTGAAGTTGGGATTAAATCCTGTAGAGGTACAGGTCGTGTTTTTTTACACCTTTCTTGAGTCGGGTGTTTTCCACGAAAAAACACTATGTTTAGATTTTTCTTCTACGAACTGCGTTTACTTACCTATTCCACAGATAGGCAAATAGTAGAATCGAGAAATAGGTAGGGCTCATACTCTAACACATATGGAACATCATAATCGTAGTGAAGAGAAAATAGAAGTAAAAGAGTTTATTAATAATGGAGAGTGGAATGTGGAGAAGTTAAAAGAGTACTTATCTGACGACTTAGTTTCGCACATTGTTGAAAACATAAAGCCTACAACTGATCTGACAGAAAATAACAAGGCTTGGCGGATGGGGGAGGTAAAAAGAATTTTTACAGTTAAATTAGCTTACCAAATTATGAGACACGGGAGGGATAAGAGTTATTGGATTAAGAATATCTGGCTAAGAGTCTTTCCTTTTAAGATGGTCTTTTTTCTTGGGTAGATATGGAGAAAAAGAATAGCTACATATTATAGTCTAAAGAGGATGAGAATTCAGATTGTCTTAAAATGCCATTATTATGAAGAAGGAGAATGGAGATAATACAACTTTTATTACTAAAAACCCCCCATAGCTCAACAGTTATGGAAGTAGTTTGCTTCTTGTGCAGGTATAACGATGGATGGGCTCAACTTACATTAGCTTGTTTTCAAGTGGTGGAATTATCAAGGAGATCCAAAAACAAACCTAGTTACTAAGTCAATTCTAACATTGTTGATGTAGGAACTATGGAAATGAAGGAATGCTAGAAGACATGGGAAAGATATTACTCTTAATAAGATGAAACAACAATGTATTATGAATGTATTTCATCTAATTAAAAGGCAATTCCCATGGATCAAGAATTTTCCTATAAGCAGGCCTACTATGTTGGATACATTGCAGGCATATTCACCTAGACTTTACTATATTGTAGTGAAGTGAGGAGGCTAGAAATAGGGTAGGTGACATGCAACATAGATGGTGCAAGCAAAGGAAACCCAGGTATGAGCTCCTATAGTTTTTGCGTTAGAAGTAGGGATGGAGATTTAATCTACACAGAAGCACAAATCCTAGAAATTTATACTAACATGGAAGCAGAGTCAATAGCTATACTAAAGGCACTCAGACATTGCATGATCCAAAAGGTGTATAATGTACAGCTACAAACTAACTTGCTTAGTCTTACAAGAATTATTATAAATAAATGGAGGGTCCCTTGGATGCTGATAGATATAGTGGAGGAAATAAGAGAATTGATGCAGAGAATAAATACTAATATTATTCATGTATTCAGGGAGGTAATCAAGTAGCAGATTATCTTGCAAATACAACAATTGAATAAGAGGGCATGCTTCAATTCAGTAATTACAATAAATGGCCAAGCAGAGGAAAGAGACTAATCAATATTGACAAGATGCAAATACTAAACATTAGAGTCAAAACAAGGAGAATCATAAATAACAACAATCACTCATGAAGCAAGAAAACACCACAGTATCTTACAACCATTATATTTACATTAATGTTTGTGGATTGCACAAAGGCAAAATGACTGTGAGAAAGCTAACTAGCCTAAGCTACATCGGCCAACAAAAAGCAACACCATCAAAAGAAAGGGTTATAGAACCCGATCTTCAATAAAACGACTACACTTGACTAAGAATTCTAAGAGAAGGAGGTCGGGAGCAACTTGTTTTTCTCCACTTCTGCTTCATCTACATAAAAATGAAAGATCGATAGTCAGTAGAAGATGCAAAGGCAGATGGTTCAAGAATCATACACTTACCATGAACTACAAAGTCAAGATGCAAGGTTCAAACCCAATTTGGAGCTTTCTTCAAGCTCTTACACTTCCACTGGACGACGCACCTGCAAAAAACATGAACAAAGTTCAAAAGCCAATTAAAATGGGGAAGAGGGAAACAGGAAGACACTTACTTTTGCAAGCTGAGAAGAAATTCCACATCATCATCAAGATGACAATAGTTCATCACCCATAGCAAAAGGATATGTAGCTAAGCATTTGAAAAGGACAAAGCCATTTTCAGATATGGAGAAGGCGAAGAGGCGGTGAAAATGAACAACAAATTTGGAAACCCCACTTGAGGGGACCATTTTATAAGCCAAATCTGATCTTTGTTGGATCAGGTTTGGATCCTTTTTATGGGGCTTTGTTATTGTTTTGGGTTGTATGGACCTGTTTAATTATTAATAAAATCGACCTTGAGTCTGATATTAATTAAAAATTAAAAAAAATAGCAATGCATGTCAGTCTTACCATGAATTATTCTCTTCATTTGTACGACAGACCTAACATTTGTTTAACGTTCTAATGTTTTCTTATTGTTATTATTGGTCTAATCATGCTCCTGATGGTCTATAATTTATCTAGCCGTTTAAATCTATGAGCTTATTAAAATAACTTGTATCTCTAGCCTCCTTTGCAAACTTTTTATAAGCATTTCCATTTAATGGACAAACTTTTATTTTTAGCATTAATATAAATTAAACAAGTTGTAGAGAATAAATAATTAATTGATCATAATTAATTATTTTATAGCTCATAATTAGTTAACATATTTTCATGACAATGTATTTTTTTTACTTGAAAAATTTGTATATTATAACTAGAGAATTAACAAAGTTTGATACATGGAACGGAACGTGACAAATGCCAAAATCACATAACTAGCAAGTTCTATTTACCGAAAAATAAAGGTTGGCACAAATCACTTTTACTAGATTACTAATGAACATAACAAGTGACATAATATTAGAATGAAAGAAAACTCAACCATGCCGTTTTAATCACGTAACTAAAATTCATTTTAAACTATTGAAGCAAAAAGTTTGAATCCATTCTTCAACAAAATTTTATCCGCGTAAAAAATAATAAAGAAGAAAAGTAATAATGGAAATGCACCTTCAAATTCTTTTTGATTAAAACTGAAAAGCAATGTACAATTTATTGATTTTCAAATTTAACAATAGTTAACTTTCAAGATCCATGAAATCAATACCACAAATGAAATCCTCGAACTCCGACTTGTGTTCTTATTTTGCTCCCTTTTTTTGTTTCTCGTGATTGTGTGTTTGTGTCTTCTCCGATTCTTTTTGTTTTGTATTGTCAGTGTGTTTGGGAAGTGGGGATAGATTAAAATTGTAGTAGTGTGTATTGTCTTATGTGGATGAATTGAGAGAGTTGTTATGGAGTTATAATGGGTTGGTTATAAGGAGTTTAGAAAACTTGGGAAATAGAGTATGTTGGATAAAAATGTGGGTTATGGGAAAGTTTAGTTTAGGGTCCTTTATTTAATTAATAATATAAATCAAATATATAACAATAAAATATAGATAATAATTTTGCGCTAACAAAAATATATGGAAAGTTAAATATCTAGTCATAAAAATATAATTAAGAAGATATTAATATCATTAGATTATTTATTAAATACAAATTCAAAAAATAGATTTTTAAAATACTTTCTTTTCTTTTGATTTTTTTTAAATATCCTAAAAACTGAATCTATTTTTGTAATTTTCAAATCTTTAAAAATAAATTTATTAAACAAAGATAACATCAAAATATCTAATTTAGACCTAAGAGAAATATTTAAACACCATAATAATGTAAAAATCTAAAGCTCAGTCAAAATTAGGTATTTACAGAATGCCCCTCGTTGTTTGATAACGTAGAGAGTTTTCAAGCAAGAAGTAAACGAGAATGATTTTTGACCTAATAAATTATTTAAAAGTAGGAAAATAATAATAGGAGAGAGGTGTGACCAAGCCCTGACTTCGGACAACCTACATATCTCGGTTTATAAGAGAATAAGGTCACCTATAGTTCAAGTAGGTTCAGGTATGAAAGGAAGAGTTGGAGAGTCGAATGTGGTCTCGTTGAGGTTCTGGTTCATGATCCTGTTATTACATCATAAAACATAAAACTAGAAAGAAAAAAATACAAGATCATATCTACTCTACTTGTCTTGATTCTCTTCCTTGAAATCTTCTTTTGAATCTTTATTTATTGCTTCACCTTTTTATGGTGCATATCTTGATCTCAAACTTTGATCTTGAAGTTAGAATTTAAGACTTGAACTTGAAAGTTGAAATTAATGAGTAGTTGATGCTCCTCCAAAGGACAACTCGTAGAATATTCTAGGATCCTTGTTTTCTTGATTAAAGGCTAAGAAGACGACTCTAGTGATGTTGGGTTGTTGTATATGTCAAGTTGACTTCAATTGTCTTCAAAATTGAACATTCTTCTCTACTCTAACTGAAGATAGAATTTCATTCTTTGAAATCAAGAGCACACACCCTCAACATGTCTTCTAGGGTCTGAATGCTTCTCTCAGCCTGACCATCTGTTTGCGAATGAAAAGTGGAACTCAAAAGAACTTAGGTACCAAGACCCTGTGGAAACTCCCTCCAAAACTGCGAAGTAAATTGAGTGCCCTTATCCGAAATGATGGACGAGGGAACTCCATGCAGCCTGACTAAGTCCCGTATATACAGTTTATCATAATCCTCAGCTGTATAAGATATGTGCATAGGTAAGAAATGCGCGAACTCAGATCATCAACACATGAAACTCATAATCTACCCTACAATTTTAACACGCCATCTCCCCCTTGGGAAGAAACCTCTACCTTTTGGTCCTTAACTGACTCCTTCAGTATGACAAAACTAGGATCTCTGTCTCGCTTCTCCTTCACTTTCGAAACTAAAGAGGATTCGGAACTACTCTGCACCAAAGTACTTCCCTTAGCTGAATCAAGCAACCTAACATCCAATCTAGCCAAATGATGTAGATCACGAGCTAACTCTTTCTTACCCTCCTTTACATGGACAACACTCCCCATACACATTCTGCTAAGGGCATCCACCACTACATTGGCCTTGCCCAGGTGATACAACACACTCATATCATAGTCTTTTAACAATTCTAACCACCTCTTCTGCCTAAGATTCAACTCCCTTTAAGTAAACACATATTTCAGGCTCTTATGATCAGTAAACACATCAACATAGACACCAAAAAGATAGTGTCTCCAGATTTTCAAAGCAAAGACCACAATAGCTAACTCAAGATCATGGGTTGGGTAATTCTTCTCATGGGAATTTAACTGTCTAGAGGCATAAGCTATAACCTTACCTTTTTGCTTCAACACACAACCCAAGACAACTCTAGAGGCATCACAATACACCACAAAACCATCTGTACTATCAGGCAAAGTCAACACAGAGTCTGAAGTAAGTCAAGTTTTCAACTCCTAAAAACTCTTCTCACAGGATTCTGACCAATGGAACATAACTTTATTTTGAGTTAATCGGGTTATGGGAGACACAATAGAAGAGAAACCTTCAACAAAATGATGGTAGTAGCGTTCTAGACCTAAGAAACTTCTAATGTCAGACGGAGAGATAGGTCTAGGACAATTTCTTATAGCTTCTGTCTTTTAGGGATCAACTCAAATACCTTCGTCTGAAATAATATGACTCAAAAAGGCTACAGACCTTAGCCAAAATTCACACTTACTGAATTTGGCAAACAACTAATGATCTCTAAGAGTTTGCAAGACAATTTTAAGGTGATTTGCATGGTCACTCTTATTACGAAAGTACACAAGGATGTCATCTATGAACACTATGACAAACATATAAGGATATTTCTTGAATACTCGATTCATGGGGTCCATGAAGGAGGCTAGGGCATTGGTCAGTTCGAAAGACATGACTAGAAGCTCAAAGTGACCATTGCGAGTTCCAAAGGTTGTCTTTGGAATATCACATTCCCTTACTTTAAGTTGATGATAGCCAGATTTAAGGTCTATCTTGGAGAAATAACTTGCACCTTGCAACTGATCAAACAGGTCATCAATTCTCAAAAGAGGATACTTATTTTTAGTTGTGACTTTGTTTAGCTGACGATAGTCAATGCACATATGCAAAGAACCGTCTTTATTTCACACGAAAAAGATAGGTGCGCCCCAAGGAGAAATACTGGGCCTAATGAAACCTTTGTCTAAAAGATCTTTGAGTTGCTCTTTCAACTCCTTAAGCTCTGCGGGTGCCATACGGTATGGCAGAATAGAAATAGGCCAAGTATCGGGAAGAAGGTCAATCCCTCAATCTATCTCTCTATCGGGAGGTTCCACCGGGAGATCTTTCAAAAAAACATCTGCAAACTCATTAACAATATCGAATGACTGAATAGTTGAAGCCTCGAACTTAGTGTCTTTGACTCTAACTAGGTAATAGATGCAGCCCTTTGATATTATCTTTCTGACATTGAGATAGGAGATAAAATGACTCTTGGGAGATACCGAACTCCTGGACCACTCAAAAGTTGGTTCATCAGGAAACTGAAAATTGACCATATGGTTACGACAGTCTATAGATGCATAACAAGAATAAAGCCAATCCATACCTAGAATAAGGTCAAAATCCACCATGTCTAACTCTATCAAATCTGCAAGTATGACTCTATGAAGAACGGTAATAGGACAATCTCTATACATTTATATAGCAACAACTGGCTCCCCTACTGGTGTAGAAACTAGGAAGGGCTCAAAAATCTTTTTGGGACTCATATTGAAATACACAGCTACAAGTGGGGTCACGTAAGATAGACTTGAACCGGGGTCCAACAACACATAGACATCAAAGAAAAAGACATGGAGAATACCGTTAAATACATCAGGAGAGTCCTCTTGCTCCTGATGGGATAGTAAGGCATAGAATCTATTCTGGCGCTAACCGCCAACAGTGCTAGATGAAGTGCCCTGAACAGGGGTGGGACAAGCGATAGGAGCTGGTGCACTAGTAGTCTGTGCCTGAGGTCGGGCATCTCTGGTCCCCTGCCTAGTATGTGTACAATCTCTAAGTCTGTGGCCCTGCTTGCCACAAACAAAACAACCCCTCAAATATATGAAACACTCACCGAGATGATCCCTACCACACTTAGCACAAGGAGGATAATGAGGCCTGTTACCAACACTATTCTACGACCTAGACATAAAAGACCATTCCCCTTACTCCTGCGTACCTCCAGGCATTGGATTACTAACTGATAAAGGCACTGGCATAGATGGACGTCTCTAAAATGGAGGGCAGTTCCCTCCATGGAACCTAGGCTGACTAAACTCATGCTGCTCAGATCTAGCCCTCTTGTTACCCCTCACTCTCTCTCTCTCTCTAATCTTATATGCATCTATATTTTGGGCATGCATCATCAACATAACCAGATCCATATCTCTATGCAACATCGCAGTCCTATACTCCTTCAGTAACAACCCAGAAACACCAGTCACGAACTTGCTCATACTAGCCCGGGTGTCAGAAATCAAATCAGGAGCATACTTGGCCAACTGGTTAAACTTCAAGCAATACTCTTTAACAATCATGGAGTCCTGGCTCAAGTTCATGAACTCCTTAATATTTGCCTCTGTTATCTGAAGCGGAAAGAACTTGTCCAAGAATGCATCTTAGAACACCTGCCAAGTCATAAGAGCAGCACCCTCACCTCTACCCTTTCCCCATGATACAACCTAGTCATAAGTTATGTCCTTTAACTTGTAAGATGCCAACTCAATACTTTCTTCCTTAGAAACATGCATCACCTGCGTGATCTTTCTCACCTCCTCAAGGTACAACTGTGGGTCCTCACCTACCTTGGACCCATAAAACTCTGGGGGATTCATCCATATAAAATCACAGATCCTAGAAGTAGCTATATCACCTCCCTACTAATTTGCATCTGCGGCCTGGTTATTGGCCCGAACATTAGCGGTGACTGCTTGGGCTAACGCCTGAAAGGCCGCCCAAAACTCAACATGAGACACAGTCTCATTCAAAGAATCAACAGGTGGGGGTTGCTCATCATCGTTCCTGCAGGCATTCGCTCTTCTAAAAGGCATTTTTTAAAATAGAAGAGCATGAATTATTAGAAGAGAGGGACAACTATAGG
Source organism: Capsicum baccatum var. pendulum (assembly GCA_030864225.1). Taxonomy (NCBI): domain Eukaryota; kingdom Viridiplantae; phylum Streptophyta; class Magnoliopsida; order Solanales; family Solanaceae; genus Capsicum; species Capsicum baccatum. Next base: position 177,859,580 of record CM061561.1, on the reverse strand, counting down.
CACGATAGAATCTAAAAGAAGAAACAACTTTTCCCTAAAATGTCTCGTAGCCTCTTGCTCATAGATGTGGCGCGCTACACACCGATGATCAAAACTCTACTTAATGCGGCTTGTCAGACTCCTTAGAACCTTAGTCTCTGATACCAAGTTAGTAATGACCCAAAATCACCTCCAGGGATGTCACACGGTGCTTAAGGCTACAAGTAGCCCCAAGCTAACCCTTTGGGCCTGTTTCTACTAATAATACTCATTTCAAGATAAAATAATTCAAACACTAGCATAGTCATATCATATAAAGGGAGATACGGAGAAAATACTCGGTCCAAACTACCACAATACTGGAATTTTCAACACAATCACAATCTGATAACTAGTCTAACAAAGCCTTTACTAATCCATGAACTAGAGAGTCGTTGGGATTGGTCTCCAACTGACTTAAAATGAACTGAAAGTAATAACATAGTCTCTCAAATGCTGAAATGTCTAATGATAGGTCCTCGAACCATGAGGACTCACTACTGTAGGAATGTAGAAAGAGGTACTCAGAAGTCACTAACGAGGCTAAGACTGAGCACCTGAACCTACATTGTAAAATAATATAGAACATAGACGTATATATTGATCAACACTTGGGAATGTACTGAGTATGTGGGGGTGCATGCATTTATATAAAACAACATCAATACTCTTTAATCAAATCATGAATGCAATAAGTAATGATTTATATGGCTTGAATAAGTATAAAATGTAAAGCTCATGAATCATGTAGAATGGAGCATGTAACATAAATCTCGTGAGTTATCATAGTTTAACTTTGAAATCGGTAATCTTCTCTTATTCTCATTACCCGTAGGCTAAAGCAAAACCTTAAACAATACTTCAACTCATTCATATGTATCATGGAGAGTAAAACTTCTTTAATGCTCATGAACTCATAACTCTTTTGAACTCAAGTACTTGGGATTCGGAATCATATAAATTTGAAACATACTTGAAGGAATTTCATTCACTTTAGAAAAATATCTTGTTTCAAGTTTTAGGGAAATCATTCTATCTGAATGGAAAGATACTCTAGTTTAGGAAAATAACTTATCTCATAGCTTTAGAGAAAATACTTATATCAAAAGGGAAAATACTTTTGTCATAGGGAGAAAATATGCAACTTTACTATTAGGAAAATAACTTGTATCAAGGGAGGTTCTCTTAACTCACATAAACCATGCGAGCTACATGGAGTCCAATGTTTTGTCCTCCTAGGAAAGAGACCCCATGTTGGGGAGGAGCGTCATACTCTTGCCAGGGATTATAACCTTAATTCAGTGATCACTTATCTCAGCCTCTGGCCCAATATCTCGGCCTTAGGCCTAAAATCTCAAACATTTGGTGGTACGTAGTTCTGGGATAAGAAACCGTAGTAACTTATCTAACTCTGTGCAAAATACTACTCCCTTTAGTCTATCTCGCTTATCTCATGGAAATCCACTTTAAAATTATCTCATGGTTCATCAAGAACCTAATAATCAAATCTGTAATCTCATGTAGTGAAGTGGGTTTCAAAACTCAATGACCATTAAGTCAAAATATTCCTCAATAATCTCAGAATACTCAAATCATGAGTGCTTATAGCATAAGAGTTCATAAAATTGCAAATCTCAAGTAGGGCTCAATAACCCATAATTAACTCTCAAGTTAAAACTCATCAAAAGCATAATAGATAGCATATAGATTCATAACTCATGTGGAAATCAAGAAATTTCAGAAATTTGTCTCAAAATCTCAGCATACTCATATACTTCAATATCTCAAACATTTCAACTATTAATTTCTCAAGGATTTAAAATCATGGGGTATAGACCCAACTGCAATTTCTCAAGAAAATATGTGAAAATCATGCCATTAGACTCTCAATTCATGGGAAGCATCAAAATATTGCAATCAATAATATTGGGTGAAAACCCCTAATTCAAATTCATGTATAATCGCTTAGATTGAAGAAAATCATAGTTTAAATAAGCCCTTGGGCTCAAGGATGAAAGGATTATCCTTGTTCAAAATCCTGCATACCTTAGATTACGAAATTGGATGAACGAGCTTGCTCTAAACTCTTTTTCTTACTCTTGAGAGAGGTTTCTTGCAACCTTTGAACTTGGAAAACTCAAATATGAACTCAATTTGTAGAATCAATGGTAAGTTCTTAGATTTCTTGTAAAAGGGTTTTAGATTTGCTCTTGAGGAAGAACCCCTAGCCTTTGGATGTTTTGGGAGATAATGAGGCTATCAGGTTCGTTTGGAATATATCTGAGGGTTAAAAAGGGAAAAGACCCAAAAGTCCCTTTTAAAAAGGACTTAAAAATATTGAATGGGGGCTGTGACGGTCGAAGCGACGGTCCGTCGGGTTATTCGTCACACGTTGGTCAGAAAAAAAACATACTGCCTCATTGTGGTGGTCAAAGCGACGGTCCATCTCTTAGCCTGATGGTCCATCGGATCGTCCATTGCATGTTGGTCAAGATGTGGCCATACTGCCTGAGCGCGACGGTCCCAGCGACGGTCTGTCGCAGCCTTGACGGTCTTTTATTTTGGCCGTCGTACTTGGGCTAGAAAAGGGACTTATTACCTTGGTTACGATGGTCCATCCCAAACTCGACGGTCCGTCGGATCGTCCGTCGCACCTGGGCGGTTCCAACAACTCTCAGTAAAACTGCCATAACTTCTCACCCGAATACCGGATTTGGATGAAATTCGTATCGTTGGAAAGCTAATTCAATTCTATACATGACAAAAAGTAAATTTAAGAAAATTCTATATGGTTTGAACACCAATCACTTGGGAAGTCACTTCTCCATATTTTAAGGCCAAAATTACACTTCACTTGACACGCTCTAAGGCTCAGACTATGAGGGAACTTTGCGGGGTCTTAAATAAACTTATTCTTTTCAAACATTTAGACTTTGAAGTCAAACTTCTACATTGTGATCTTTACATTAGACTCGGTACCTTCAATCGACTAATGATGCCCTGAAGAATTTTTGTTACAATCCAAAATTAGGTCATGAGGACACCTGTCACGGTCTAGTATTGATAAGTAAGCCGATTACTCAAGACAATTAAAAAGTGAACAAAAAAAGAAAAATAAACTAAGACAACACTATTAGAACAAATTCAAACTAACACAAGACATAAAATAAACTAAAATCTGAATAACATAACATAAAATCCCCAAGAAGTGGTGTCAAAGTGTAGAGCATCTAATATATCATCTGATTACAATAAATATAAAGTCTATCTCCAAAAATAAATAAAGACATAATGGGACAAGAGAAGGTTCAAAAGTCAACTATGGTCCCTAGAGCATTCGAGTATACCGATCACAATATTGAAAGCACAATCATCCACCATGAGTCATACTCCATCTCGGATCTGTACCGAAAGAGCGTGGTAGGGTGAGTATAATCCACTTGTACTCAGTAGGTATCATAGACTGACTGAGAAAAGTAGAAATGAGATAAGTAAAATAATTCTATGAGCACGTCATTTGTAAGAAGAAAGTCCAAAATAGTAACTCACACTATCTCCACTAACAATTTTAATATATATAAAAGTACACACATACAAAAAAATGCATACAACAAAAATATACATGAAGAATAAGTTAAAATTAAAAACAAGTCAATGAAACTAAGGACAAACATGAAAGATATGTATACAAACGCAATGCAATGCAATATGGATGAGATGAATGGTGAAAGTCATTGCATGACTTTCTGTATACATCCACTGATCTTACAGCTCTCATGTAAGACCCTTTAGGGGGTTTTCAATCCATATACTTTATCTCATATCCCAATCTTAATTTAATCTTAGCTCACCTCTTTGGCCTGTATTCACGAAGAGAATTTTCATAAAAGTGTCTCATTCTCTTTTTAAAATAGTGTTTTTCAGTGATACGAGTATCATTCTCTTTCAAAAATAGTGTTTCTCGGTGATAGGAGTATCTCTTGAATATATATTTATGAAATAAGAATCTAATGCTTAGAACCAACTCAAATAATGATATCCAATCTATCAACACGGGTATATATGTATAAAAAGTTCATCCCGAAGATCAACTTAACATGTCCATAATTCATGATCATCAACTCCAATTAGGTACCATCAGAATAAATATACATGTAAGACATCATCATTATCATATCAACCCTTATCTCGTGTATATTTATCATAATAGAAGTCAGTACTTAAACAAGGCCTATATTAGAAAAATACGTCCCACATAGGCATCATATCTAGAATAAAGGTATTTAAATACACAAATTAGGCCTGTGATATCAAATAAAGACCCCACACAACAAACATACATTATCAGATATCACAACTCAACAACAACAGAAAATAAGCACCCACACGGGAAGACAATAAAATACTCTCAAAATATATAGCCCATAGCCATTTTTCCCAATACAAAGCATGCTTTACTTAAGTATTAACTACCCAACTCAATTCGAAAAAAGTTAATCCATAAACTACCTCGAAATAATGAAATTCCGGTCTAAAGTGCTTCAACACAACACCTTACCCTTAGAAGGGCCTCGAAATAAACTACAAGATTCAAATACAACATCTACATATTAAAGAAAGCTAATGATACATATACTGTCCTTCGGGTCGAGTCCCAAAACAAGTTTGAAAATGAGTTCAAAATTAAAAGAGGTAAAAGTGAAATTTTATTTTAGATGCACATTCCACAAGGTAATAGGAGTCTACAAGAGAAAATCTATGCAAAAATGGGTTAAAAGCAAGGTCCAAATTTTAAAGAAAAAACTTTTTAAACTTTATCGGTCCAAACTTGAATTTTATCTTTTGAAATCATGATTTAAAGGGGGTTTTGATGATATAATTAATGAAAAATAATGAGAACGGGATTTTGGATCTTACCAAAGCTCAAAAGGTGAATAAATTCTCAATAACTGTCCAAACCCCAAAGTTCAAAGGTCTAAAAATAGAGAAAAATGTGAAAAGAGCCTCATAATCTGTATCAGGATCGACCGCTTAAGCAACTGGGACGTTGCTTTAGCGACCAAACGATAATGGTGAACTTCACTTAAACAGTTTGTGCATTGCTAAGGCTCCATATGCTAAAGCGACCTATTGGTCGCTTAAGCATTTGCACCCATTGTACTATATCTGCAACTTGGCTAAAAGTCAAGTTTTCGACCGCACCCTCGAAATTCATTTGTGAATGTAAATGTACTATGCTACTAGGCTGATTTTAACATTCTAGACGCAATAGTGATATCATATTTTCATAAAAAGTTCGTTTTAAAAAAATTAACCTCTGGGACCCTCTTTTCACTATTTTCAAATCAAGGGTTGAAATGAGACATAAAAATCTTGAATCTGAACCGACCTAGCTACTAAGCCAAATTTGACATTTTGGATCTACTGGCATAGTCTGTTTTACCATCTGACGCTTACAAAAATAAATATTTACCAAAGTCAACTATATGATTTTTCAAGCATCTAAAAACCACAAACTCTCTCAAATTGAACGTGAATGCACCAAAAACTGTATCAATCGTCTTTAAACCTCAAAATCAACATATAGCAACTACGGAGAATGAAAAAATAATCAAAACACAGAAATAGAAAATTCACAAATTTAGGTCATTATAATTTTCACCAAAAATTATCTCATAATTTTTAATCTCTCGCTCACCATTGCAGTCACGATGCAAAAATCCAAGGGGCATAATGGCACTTGTTGTGGAAAACTTGACAAATAAGCCCATCACACAAACTGATACAAAAAAAAGAAATTAACATTCAAAACCCAAGGCAAGGCTCCTAGGACGAAGCCGAACCATAATCAATATAATAAAAGCGGAAAGAGGCATAATAATAATGTCATAATTCCCAAAACCTAGTGTCATAGTATAAGAACTACTAATACAACTCAAGAAAACACAATACATAGGAATAACCCTGTCTCCGAATAGTAAAAAAGACATAGTCTAATAAGAAGAAGTACTAGTAGACTCTGAACACATGAATCCATCGCTACCTCATGAAGCTCCAAATATTGCCTGAATCAACCAACGTAGGGCATACCCAAACTAGGATCTGCACCGAAAGGGCACAATAGGAGTGAGTACAGTCCACTTAAACTTAGTAGGTATCATAGGTTTATTGAGAAAAGTTGATAATAAAGCATACAAAATACACACTAAGGGCACGTTGCCTGTAATCAGAAAATATCCTACAACGGTAGCCCACACTGTTTGCACCAACTATTCTACAATACTCACATATATTGCAACAAACACCAGAAAGGACCACAAGTATACATTATATCATATACAAGAAAAGTACAAAAAGGACAACATATACAAGAACATTAAGTACAAGTAAAGGTAGATATAACAAATGGGTAAGTAACAAGTCAAGGCAAAACTATAATCACATCTCAAGCACGATAAAGTAAATACAATGAAAATAATGAGGATGATGATAATGATTATGATGATGATGATATAATGCACGAGTTCATCGGAAAACCATCGAGACTGTCACACAGCCTCCACATGCACTACGGAGTTGAAGCTTCCCAACCTAGGACCCATGGAGGGTTCTACAACCCGAATACAATCTATATCCATATATCTTCCTCGATATATTCCTCGAGGAGAGTTTTATCTGATGTCATATTTTTTATCAGAACAAGCCAGTATTTCTAAGTATTTCCACAGTGGTACCAAATGTTTCATTAATGTACATGATATGAGGATGAAATTCTCACAACCAACCATAATGAGTATTTCTATATCCAACCAATATACCAATCAGGTAAGACATTCACTCAATATTTCCAACCATCCATGAAAACCAACATGATTCATATGCTAATAGAGTATGAACACATTACAATACATAATTGGTACCACAATAAGCTTTTCGTCAAATAAGATACAATTATTTTCATACATATAGGCTATCAAACTCCACTAAGGCTAAATGCTACTCTCACTAACCACCAAAATCCATCACACAAGAGCGGAGCATATCTTTCAAAGCCTGGATGGTCTATTTTGACGGACCATAAGTTTGGGGGTGAAATATGGTGCTAAGATTAGCCCTAGTACCCAACTCATCTTGAAAAGTCTTCCAAAAGTGAGATGTGAACACAAAACTTCGATTTGAAATGATAGATACTGGCAACCCATGAAGACGCAAAATCTCACGAATGTAGATATAGGACAGCTTTACAGCTCTATAAGAGATCTGGACTGAAATGAAATGAGTAGACTTGGCCAATCGACCCACGATGACCAAACACTATCAGAACCATGCAAAGTACAAGGTAAGCCGGTCACGAAGTCTATAGTGATCCATTCCCACTTTCACTTAGGAGTGGGTAACCTCTGAAGCAATTCAACAGTGCTCAAATGCTCGTCTTTCACCTACTGGCAACATAGGAAACGAGCCACAAAGTCCACTACATCCTTCCTCATACTGCCCCACCAGTAATGCTGTCTCAAGTTATGATACATCTTATTCACTCTCGGATAGATGGAATACCTGGAACAATAGGTCTCCTCTAAAATCAATCTAATCTATTCACCCTCTATGGACATGTAATCTCGACCCAATCCTTAAAACCCTATCTGAATCAGGTGAGGCTTTCTTACCCTTACCACTCAATACATTATCCAAAGTCAACATTAATCCAATATTATCAAATTGATAACCTCAAATCTTCTCCATCAAAAAAACCTAGCCTTCACAAATTCCAAAACACACCAGGTGTCAAAATAGCAAGTCTAACCATCTGGTTAGCTAAAGAATAAATCTCTTAGTTGAAAGGCCTCTCTCGGGTCAAAAGATGTGCCAAGCTGCCCATGCTAGTTGGCTTTCAACTCAAAGTATCTGCAACCATATTAGCCTTGCCTGGATAATAGAGAATAGACAAGTCATAATCCTTAAGTAACTCAAGCCAACGGGCTATCTCATATTAAGATCTCACTAGGTGAAGAAGTACTGAAGGCTGCGATGATCTAAGAAGATCTCACAATGGACTCCATACAAGTATTGCCTCCACAACTTCAAAGCAAAAACAATTGCGCATAACTCCAAATCATGGGTAGAGTAATTATTCTTATGGGGATTCAACTGACGAGAAGCATATGCAAATACCTTGCCCTCCTACATCAACACAACACCTAACCCAACAACTGAAGCATCACAAAAGGAAACCCATGCCCTACTAGGTCAAAGTCATGATATGAGTTGAGGTCAACAAATCCTTAAGCTTTTGGAAGCTCATCTCACAAGCATCAGACCATGGAAATGAAAAATTCTTTTGAGTCAACTTGGTCAATAAAGCTGTAATAGATGAATAACCCTCAATAAAATGGAAATAGTAACCTTCCAAGCCAATAAAAATCCAAATCTCAGTGGGTGAAGTATTACTATCCCAGTTACGAACCGCTAAAATCTTGGTTGGATCAACCATAATACCCTCCTTAGTCACCACATTACCCAAGAAAGAAATAGAATCTAACAAAAACTAACACTTGGAGAACTTGGCATACAACTTCTCATTTCTTAATCTCTGAATCAATCTGCAAATGCTCCTCATAATCAGCCTTACTCTTGGAATAAACAAAGATATTATCTATAAATACAATAACAAAGGAGTTGAGATACAATCGAAATTCCTAATTCATCAACTCCATGAACGTAGCTGGGACATGACCAAGAACTCATAATGACCATATCAAGTTTGAAAAGTTGTCTTTAGAATATCCAAAGCTCTAATCCTCAATGGTGATACCCAAATCTGAAATCAATCTTCAAAAACACCACAACACCTTAAATTTAATCGAATAAATAATTAATATAAGAAAGAGAATACTTATTCTTAATTTTCACCTTGTTCAATGGATGATAATTGATATACATCTGTATGGATCTATTCTTTTTCCTCACAAACAAGACATGCATACCGTTGGTGATACACTAGGTTGGATAAATACCTTATCCAACAACTTTTGCAACTGAACCTTTAATTTCTTCAACTTATTTGGGGCCATCCTAAAAGGAGGAATAGAAATAGGCCAGGTGCTCGTCTCAACATCAATGGTAAAATCAATATCAAGATTTGGAGGCATACTAGGTAAATCCATAGGGAACACATCTATAAACTCATAGACAACATGAAAAGAATCCAAAGAAGGAGGTAAAGCAGTACTCGTATCACAAATATGAGCCAAGTAAGACAAACATCCTCTCTCAACTAATCGATGAGCCTGAACAAATAATATAACCCTCTTAGGACCTGAATAAAGTGCACCCCGCCAAGCTATCCTTGGCACGCCTGGTGAAGCTAGAGTATCGGTCTTAGTATAACAATCTAGGACAATATGGTACGAAGCCAACTAATCCATACCTAAGATAATGCTGAAATCAACCATATCTAAGATAAGCAAATCTACCTAAGTCTCATCCCTAGAAAAAGTCATAATACAAGATCGGTACACCCAATCCACCACTAAAGAATCTCCTATTTGGGTAGATACATGAATAAGCATGGAAAGAGGCATACTAACAAAATCAAAACCTAAAACAAAATATGCTGACACATAGGAGAAAGTCAATCCTAGATCAAATAACATAGATACAGATCTTAAACAAATGAGGATGATACATGTGATCACAGCATCAGAAGCCTCTGCCTCTAGTCTGGTCGATATAGCATAGCATTGTCCATAACCACTAACTGGCTGAGTCGCCCTATGACTACTACCACAGGCTCTACTACCTCTACCTCCTGTACCTTTGGTACAACCTCTATCTTACACTGCTAAAATAGAAGTAGCTCTGATCACTTGGTGGGGACAGTCCTTGGACAAATGGCAAATCTTATCACACACAAAGCAACCTTTGTGGCCCAACTTAACATAAGAAGTACCACTGGGCCCGAGCGACCACCCTTAACTGCTGAACCAAAGGATTAGTTAGTTGAACCCTACAAGGCTTTCTACACTGGCCTACTATGAGTGTAACGTCTGCACTCACAAAAATGGCACACCTTCTTAACACCTTCCTAAGATGCTTGAAAAACACCCTCAGTCATCTTAGCATGATACACTATTCTTTAAAAGGATGCTTAGTCAAGTTATAAGGCACAAAACTCTCCAAAAAGGCCTCGACAAATTGATCCCATGTCATCATAAGAGAATCAAGAGGTCTGTAGCTAACAAGTGGACTCCACCAATCTCTAGCATCATCTCTCAACTAATAAGTAGTATAAGTAACCCCACGTGACTCAAGCAAACCCAAATTATGCAAATTCTCTCGACAATGAATCAAGAACTCATAGGCATCCTCACCCAAAACACCACTAAATCTAGGATGACCCAAATGACTTTTAATCCTTAAAATACATCACTGTACTCACAACAAAAGGAGGCATGGTGAATTTAGAAGGCTGAGATCATACTAGATAAGCTAACATATATAAAGGTTTAACTCCTGATCTCAAAATACCATACTCATATATCAGTATTGAAGGAGGAGAAACACTTGGGGTTTGATGAGTACCAAGAGAAGTAGTAGGTGCAACTAGAGGATTCACACTCGGGACTAGAAGAACACCAAGCACACCCAAAGGATCACCCTCCAAATAGGTTAACAAGTGAACCAATAACCCCTCTAAAATTGGGTAGAAAAACTTGGCAGAACTGAGGTAGGACCCATAACTCCAACATACTCAACACAAAGCTTATGGGAAAATCCCCTAGAACTACTCCTAGAAGGGGTAGATCCATGTATCTGTCCACTACCTTGAGTCTATCCATGACTCACAACTTACCCTTCTAGACTGGCTTCTCTCCCTAGATAAAGGCTTCGTATCTCTAAACCCACGAGACCAAGTCATCACTATCTCAAAAAAATAGAGTAAAATCTGACTTAGAACACAAGGTATAAAATAAATCCTCACTATAAGGAACAAAATAAGGTAAATTTCTAAAGACTATATACCGATCTATGAGACTCTATTAGACATCCCTTTATTACACTATTAAAACTAATTAACCTAGCTCTGATATGAATTTATCACAACCTAAAGATCCAAGGGTCATGATCGTACTTGTTGCGGTGAACCTTGACAAGTAAGCCCATCACAACCTGATACAAAAGAGAAATTAACATTCAAAATCCAAGGCAAGGCTCCTCAGATGAAGTCGAACCATAATTAATATAATAAAAGTGGAAAAAGGCATAAACAATAATGTCATGACTCCCAAAACCTAGTATCACAGTGTAAGAACTACTAATACAACTCAAGAAAACATAATACAAAGGAATAACCCTATCTCCAAATAGTAATAAAGGCATAGTCTAATAAGATGAGGTAGTAGTAGACTCCAAATGCATGAAATTCATCTCTACCTCGTAAAGCTCAAAATATCACTCGAACCAACCAAGGCGAGGAGTACTCAAACTAGGATCTTTACCAAAAGAGCACAGTAGGAATGAGTACAGTCCATTTATACTCAGTAGGTATCATAGAATAACTGAGCAAAGTAGATAATAAAGCATACAAAATACAGACTAAGGGTAGGTCACTTACAATCAGAAAATATCCCACAGTGGTAGCCTACACCGCTTGCACTAATAGTTCTATAATACTCACATATATTAAAACAAACACCATAAAGGACCACAAGTATATATTATACCATATACAAGCAAAGCACCAAAAATACAACATATACAAAAACACCAAGTATATGTAAAGATAGATATAAGAAATGGACAGGTATCACGTCAAGGAAAAAACATGATCATATCTCAAGAGCAATAAAGTCAATACAATAAAAATAATGAGGATAATGATGATGATGATGTAATGCATGAGTTCAACTTACAACCTCTGATATTGTCGTACAACCTTTATATACACCTACAGATCTAAAGATTTCCGACATAGAACTTATGGGTGGTTCGTCAACTCGTACAAAATCCATATCCATCCCTTGGGGAGAGTTTTATATGATGTCATATTTTCTATTAGAAAAATCTAGCATTTCTTAGTATTTTTAATATTTCTGTGGTGGTACCAAATGTTTCATGAATGTACTATAACACCCAGGGTTTTTGGCCCTTAGAAATTTCCTAGATTTTTGGTCTCAGGACAGTATACAACTAGGGAAAATAACTCATACAGTAGGATACGAGTAATATGGGTTAGTCGTATGCTAACTAGCACTAGTTGGTGGGTTGGTTGGATTAGTAGAATGGGTAAGATTTGTGTGGTATGAGTCATATCAGTGGATATAAACTATTTGGTTACTTCACTAAATGTTAGATTTGTGACTTAGGTTGGATCTGATATGACTGGCTCACCATGAGCCACAAGTCAAGGTATGAGCCGTACCATGGACTCGTATAATAGGCAATGTTTAATCCTTTTTATATTTTATTCTACTCTGGGTACTAGTCGTATACATGGATATGACATAGTTTGGGGTGAGTTGTACCTTGGACAGTGTTGGATCCTAGAAAAATGGCCATAGTAACAAGTGGTGGGTGCCACATATAATAGAGAATATGACTGGTGTGGATAGTCGTATCCCCCTGATAGGAATTTTATGCAGTTTAAGTGAGGGAAATCAAGACATTTCACCACTTAACCTAATAAGGCCCCGTGACTATTAACTCACTTGGGAGGTTATTTGCCCTATTATTCTATACATTAATAGTTAGAAAACACTCTCTAATCCAATCTAAAGTTCTTGGGGAAAGAAATCTAGAGTTTATCTTAAGGATTAACTTGGGGCTTATGTTGGCGTTTTCTCTCCATTATCTACTCAATTAAGGCATGTACTCTTCCCTCATTTTTAGTTCCAACTAAAGGCATGGTTTTATACAATGTTTTCATGGTATGATTTATTGTATGGTTTTGGGGTTTTCAAAGATATGTTGGGGTTTTGGTTATAAGTGCTTGGTTATGGTTTTCCCAAGTTTTAATTAGGCTTTTATATGCTTTAATGGTGGTTTTGGATAATTAGTTGCAAGGTAATGGTTACATGGTAATTGGTTTTTGGTTTTAGGAATATTATACTCCCAACATGTTTGATAAAATGCCTATGATAATTCTTTTACAATATTATAAGACTTTTAATGGAACTAGTGCATAGAATGGTTTGGTAATGAAACTCTAAATAGTTTAAATGGTTTAGAATAGTTAAATTGAATTGCTTAGAGCTAATGGTTATGGTTAATTGAATATCCTTGTGGGGTAGAATGGAATCCCCCAAGTAAATATGTTAATAAACATCCTTGTGGGGTATAATTCAATCCCCCAAGAAAATATAATGGAACAATTGCAGTTTACATGGGACTCCCCCAAGTTAACTTTGTAAATGGGTACAGGGAATCCCTTTGCCTTAAAAGTTTTGGATAAGTACAATACTTGCAAGTTATAGTCAGTATGATGATACCACTATTAATAGCCTTGGTTAATAGTAAATGGAATAATGGTTTGGTTGGTTTGAAATGGTTTTAATTAGGCAATAATGGCGAGGTATGATTGCTAACCGTGAAGGTAAAAGTTCAATGAATGAACGCTAGAAATTCATGATTGCCGACATGAGGGGTTGGTCATGGCGACCATATATGATATTAAGGCACACAAGAATCCTTTAAGTATACTATACATAGGTATCATGGAGAGCAAATGGTACTCGGGAATCCCCTACTCTTATGGTATCCACGATTCATGAGGCTACACGTATTGGGGCTCATTCAAGGGGTTATGTTGGACCCATATAACTCATGGGTGGTTAAGGATGGTTAAGCTTCACATACCCAGGTTACTTATTTTAAATGTATGTTAAACCCGATTTTCTTTCCTGGTATGGTTATATATATACGATTATATATATATATGTATACACACCTATGGTTTGTATGTACATGGTTGGTTTACTTGGTTTTACTAGATAGCATTTTATTCTTAGCTTGAGTTTATTCTAGTGTTCACTCACTAATCCATCTTTGGCCGGTTGTATCCCCACGCGATGCAGGAACTGGTCGTTCTACTCCTCCTACGAGGATGAGGAATTTCATTTCTAGGCTATCTCGAGATTTGATCCTTGAAAGCAAGACTGCTTTGCTGATTAAGGATATAGATATTTAGAGGTTGGTGGTTCATATGCAATAGGTGGAGGATTAAATGAGAAAATAGGCGGATTTTAGTGAAAGGCAGAGTAAAAAGTTCAGGCATTCCAAACAAGGTGGTGGGCAACAACAAGGTGGTCGGGATGGCGGTAAATGGCCAAAGAAAAAGTGGGGGAGTTCTAGAACATTCTCTTCAAATAATGCTCCTTACTCGAAGTTGTCGGCTGATAGGCGTCAGCAGAGTGGCGATAATATTTGGGAACATGGTGCCCAATCACAGGCGAGTGGGTACAATCATTTTCTTCATGCCCTTCTTTTTTATGTTGTAGTTATTTTCATTGGGGCATTTATGATGAAGGAAGGGACAGGTGTTTTAAATATTGTTATACAGGTCATATACTCAGGAATTATCCTATTGGTAAGGGTGCTTCGGGAGAGGTCAAAGCTCTAATTGCTTCATTTTCTGCTACTGCACCTAGTGGTGCTTCTTCGGCGTCTACTTCTATTTCTGATATTAGCACAGGTCAGAATAGGTTATATTCTCTTGTATCATGATAGAGTCTAAGGCATCGCCTAATATCGTTACTGGTATGTTACAAATCTTTCTCATAATGTGTATTTCTTGCTTGATCTAGGGTCCACTCTTTCTTGTGTGACCCCAAATGTGGTTGTATGTTTAGGTTTTGATCCTGAGGTTATTTCTAATCCTTTTTCTATTTCTACCCTGGTTAGTGACTTAGTTATTTCTAAGAGAGTCTATGGGGGGTTTGTGGTATCTGTTAGTAGTAGGAAAACTTTGGTGGATCTGTTCAAACTAAACATGGTATATTTTGATATTATTTTAGGTACGGATTTATTATACTCTTTGTAACGACCCGAGATCCCATCCAGGACATCACACAGTGCTTATGACCCCAAAAGACCACAAGCTAACCCTTTACTGATATCTGTACATGTATACTGCATAGTATCTAAAATAAATGCAAAAACTAGCCATAATGTTCAACACATCTATAAATACTCAAAACTGAAAACTAAACACTAATACATCAACATCCGTCTGAAAAGCCTCTAAACTGTATGAACTATGGAGTTGATGGAACAGGTCCCCATATAACTCCGTCAACTGAAAATATAAACAAAATCTGATACAAAAATAGTAAACTGAGATTCGTCCTCGAAAGAAGAGGACTCACTGCTACTGCTGCTGACTGGGCTGAAGTTCTAAATATACTCTGGGTCCTGTGCCTCTGAACCTATGGTTCCAAATAAAACACCATAGCGCAAATGCGTCAGTATGAGAATGTATTGAGTATTTAGATGAGGGAGGTTAAATGCAAGGGTTCATGCATGCACAATATGTAAACTGAATAACCATGAGAAATGTCACACGAGAACACATACATGAATGCACAAACCATAGTCACAATTATCACATCTCTAGGGACTGAAACTCATATACCACTTTACTGCAGACTGAACTTAATATTGACACTGAGACACTGAATCACTGACTCATCAGATACTGATAACTGAGAATCTAGATGTACTTACATCAAAGAATGATTTCTGATCTTACTGCTTTCAACTAACAGAATTTGAGATTAACTTTTCTAACAGATGATTTTGAAAACTTTTATTAATAATAAGAAATATGATTATATCTGAATCTGACTTCAACAATACTCAATAGAAATCTGATACTGTGAATCAAGCCTGTCTGACTGTATATCTCCAAATATGACATCAATCAACTATATATATTACCAAGCCTATCTGTCGAGATAGTCCATGAATCAATGGAACTATCTGAATTCCTCACAATGATAGATGATTGTATCTGACAGCCCTGATTTCTCAAGATTGATATTAAAATTGAGACTAAATCTGAAACTAAAACTGTGGGAAATAGTCACTTAACCGACATGCCCTGACCTACCATAGGTGGGGTCCAACCTATGACCACAGCTGGAAGGGTGTCAATACCGTGCCACGGGTAAAGACTCACTCTCTGGTCAAGCCTCTCTAATGGGATGACCCTCGTAGAAAGTCGACCTGAGGCAATATAATAGTCAACCTCTCTGACGGTGACAGCCTCTACTGACGGGGACTCCTATATCCTGCGTTTGCTACGCAGTTCTGGAGTTCAGGGACTACTACTAACGACTCTGTCCTCTCTCTCTAACAGAAGGAATCGCCATCCCTTACCTTGCTCGGTGCTAGTTTCTACTCCCAACTAAAAGACTCTGAACTAAACTTTCAACTGAACACAAACTGGGATAAATTTGACTGATCATATTTCTCAAAAAATCTGACTGTGTTATGCTAAGATCGCTTAGTTCCATATCTTGCAAAAAAGATATCGAATTATTGTATATAACTGACGATACAGAGCTTGAATAGATTATTCAAATCACTTTTGATATTAGAATTAAATCATTTGAATACTGTTAGATCTGAGCTGATTTACAAGACCGGGGCTAGATTACTAGCGATACAGTGATTATTGAGATTTATGAGATTACTGAGCTTTCTTATGTTCTGCACTTGTCTGAGGATACAGAGTTTTGTAGTTCACTGAGTTCTGAGAATTGTGGCTCGATTGGAATTATTTCAAAACTAATACGGGCTCTAGAAAATAGCTCTATTTTCGGGTATAAATACCCCCAGGACTCGGTAACATAAAAGTACGACATAATCATTCTTCATCATAAATTATTCATGCATCATCACAGCCATCTATTCATCACTACAATCATTCATTCATTATTATAAGAATTCATTCATCATTACAATCATTCACGTATTATCACAATCGTTAAAGCATCACTTCAAGTAGTCGAGCATCATAAAATACTCTCTCTCAAGATTCTTAGGACATCGCATTAAGCATTTAGGAAACATAGACCTCTATTTATCATCACAACCACCAAAGGGTCACTCAAAACCTTTAAGGATCATCAACATCGGTTCACCATCATATACTAGCCTAGGGAAAACATGCTATTAGATTATACCCCATTCAACGAGATCTTACATCAAGTATTTCATACCTATATCGGTCTTGTCGGGTATTCGGATATCACTTGATTTGTGGGAAACTTCATACTAAAACATCACTATTTACTTGCTAACCACTTGACATGTATTAAAGGCTTAGCATATATCGAAAAGCACAAAATTGAGGAATTTACGACCATCATATCTTGACTTGTTAACTAAGGTCTTTCAATAACCACTAGACACGATCAATTTTACACCTACTTAAGGATTTCATGCTATCTTGGCACATTTCACTCACTAAGGCATTTTATCAAACACTAGGCATGCATGGACTAACTCACAATTTGGGGTTTCCTAATCAACATACTATAGTGGCCCTTATGTTTCACCTAATCTCTTTATCAAACCTATGGGAAACGTTCTTCACTTATTCAACCATTTCCACACCCAAAAGTCATGAACACATCACCAACCATAACACAAAACCGTATCCTAGAAATCATTATTATCATAAGGGTGTAGCTTATATTTGTCATTAGATCACAATTTAACTACAATGCTTGATTTCTAGTCTCTTAGACATTCTATCGAACACCTCGCATGCACAACCTAGGCATAGGTATAATAACCCAACTACTCATCATGAACAGCCAAATTTACATGTTTCCAACTCATATATAATCATATATTCATAAAAACCATATGAATATCCCATCTTGTATATCATTCAACATCAACACCAAGAACATAATCCATTTAGCACACAAATACCACATACTAAGGACAAGGCTTGATTCTTGTAGACAAATATGAATCACAACTAAATCATAGAAAGAACATCAATTTCAACTCACAAGAATCATTAAAAATTCATAAACATAAATCTTAGAGATTTAAAAAAGGGTACCTGAGCTTCTTGGATGAAAGGGACCCAAGAATCAACATCTACATACCTTGGGGAAACTTTTTTCTTGAAGGTTCTTGGAGAGATTCTTGATTTTTTTACCTCTCTTGATTTTTTTCTTGATTTAACTTTATTTTTAGTAGTAGAAGAAGAAGAGGAGGGTTTGATTTGGAAACCCTATTTTATTTTGTGTGGAAGGAGACAAATGGGGCGAAAGGCCCTTTACCATGTATATATAGAGGTTGGGAAAAAGAGAAAAGACCAAAAAGCCCTCCCTTGATTTTTTTTTAATTAAAGAAGAAATAAGGGTTTTGCTCTTGAAAATAAACTCTAATTTGATGTTTTGTATGAAGTAGAAGTTATGAGATTTGTTTTGGGGTGATAGGGTATTAAATAGGGTGAAAAAGGACCCAAAAATCCCTTTAAAACAGTGCTTCAGCACCTTCTTGGACAATTCTGATGGTCAGAGTGACGGACCGTCACTCTGGTGACTAACCGTCACTTTTGGTCCATAAAAGGCCCTAATGCTTCAGTTTTGAGGGCCAAAGTGGTGGGCCATCACTAACTTGATGGTCCGTCAGATCGTCCGTCACTCTTGGACAGCTCGGACAGCTCTCAGTAAAATGGCCATAACTTCTTACTCCGATATCGGATTTTTGCAAAATTAGTATCATTGGAAAGATAATTCAATTTTATATCTGTTTTTAGGTCATGATATCAAAAATACTTTATATAATGGGAGATATGCTCATTTGAAGTTGACTATGGCAATGTCCTTCTCAAGAATTCAATCGGTAAGGGGTGTTTTGATTTTCCTAATAGCTAGGACGTATTTAAGGCCTTAATACACATAAAAATTGATCATAAAACTACCAAATCACTAGGATTTATTTTTCATGAGCTTAAATCATGGTTCCACTATCGATTGGGATTCTCGGGGTATTACACTCTTGCTACGCAATCTTAGATTGTCAAACTCGTAAGGTTGTCTTTAAGTTCCCTAGTGAACTATTTATACAGTGGGAGGGTGGTTCCTTATCTCCTAGAGGGATTTTTACTTCTTATATTAGGGCTCGGAGATTAATCTCTAAAGGGTAACTTTATCACTTGGTCTGGGTTAAAGATTCTAACACGGAAGGTCCTTTTTATTTGGCTTCGGTGGTTAATGAGTTTCCTGAGGTCTTTTCGAATGATATTCCTTGTGTTACTCTGGATAGGGAGATTGATTTTGGTATTGATTTGGTTCCGGACACTCATCCAATATAGATTCCTCCTCATAGGATGGCTTCAACAGAGTTGAGAAAACTCAAGGACCAACTTAAGGATCTTCTGGATAAGGGATTTATTCATCCTAGTGTATCCCCGTGGGGTGAATCGGTATTGTTTGTGCTCAAGAAGGATGGCTTCCTTCAGATGTGCACTGACTATCGATAGTTGAATAAGGTAACGGTCAAGAACAAGTATCCTCTTTCAAGGATAGATGACTTATTTGATCAGTTGCAAGGTGCAACATTTTTTCTAAGATAGATCTTTGATCTAGTATCATCATCTTAATATTAGGGAGATAGATATCCCTAAGATCATTTTTCATACTCGGTATGGGCACTTTTAAATCTTGGTGATGTCATTTGGCTTGGCTAATGCCCCGATGGCATTTATGGATTTGATAAATAAGGTTTTCAGAAAGTTCTTGTATCTTTTTGTCATTGCGTTCATTGATGACATTATGGTTTATTCTAAGAGTGAGGTGGACCATGCTAATCACCTCTGTGTTGTGTGGTGTTACAGACCTTAAAGAAATAATAGTTGTATGCCAATTTCTCCAAGTGTGAGTTTTGATTGAACGCTTTGAATTTTTTGGGTCATATTATTTCTAGTGAGAGGATCATGATGGATCCACAAAAGGTGGTTGTGGTTAAAAAGTTTCCTAGACCCATAACCCCAACTGATATTCAGAGCTTTTTGGGTTTGGCTGGGTATTATAGGATATTTGTGGAGGGTTTTACTTTGATGGCTAACCCAGAAAAAGGTAAAGTTTCTTAGTCAAATGTGTGTGAAGTAAGTTTCAAGACACTTAAGGATAATCTAACTTCGGCTCCAGTTTTGACATTACCTGAAGGTAATGAGGGGTTTGTGGTTTATTGTGATACATCTCTAAAGGGACTTGGTTGTGTTTTGATGAAATATAGGAAGTGATTACCTATGTTTTTAAGCAGTTGAAGATGCATGAGAGGGATTATCTTATTTATGATTTGGAGTTATTGGCGATGGGTTTTTCTTTGAAAATCTGACAGCATTATTTGTATAGAGTACACGTGCACATCTTTTTTTTATCATAAGAGTCTACAGTATGTGTTCACTTATAAGGAGCTTAATCTTAGGCAAAAGAGATGGTTGGATTTTCTCAAGGACTATGATATGAGTCTTCACTACCACTCAGGTAAAGCTAACACGGTTGTTGATGCTCTTAGAAGGTTGTCCTTGGAGAGTTTAGCTCATGTGGAGAAAGGAAAGCGGGAATTGGTGAAGGATATTCACTGTTTGGCCAATCTTTGAGTTCGACTCTTAGACTCTAAGGATAGTGGAGTAATGGTTTAGGAAGTAGTTCAGTCATCTCTTGGGGTAGAAATTAAGGAGAAGAAAGTGTTGGATCTTATCTTGATGTAAATCAAGAGTGATGTTGGTGTGCAAAGGGTAATGGTATTTTAGATTAGTGGTGATGGTACTTTAAGGTACAAAGGGAGGTTGCGTATCCCTGATGTCGATGGTTTATGACAAAGTATCTTGGTTTAGGTGCATTAATCGCGCTATATTGTTCATCCATGTTTGACAAAGATGTATCATGACCTCAAGAAGATGTATAGGTGGAATGGTATAAAAAGAGATGTAGCCGATTTTGTAGCCAAGTGCATGGTGTGCCAACAAGCCAAAGTTGAGCACATGAGGCCTGGTTGGTCATATCAAGAAATTGACTTTCCTGAATGGAAATGGGAGGTAATCAATATAGATTTTTTTACTGGTATTTCTCAATCTCAAAATCAATATGATTCGATTTGGGTCATCGTGGATAGGATGACAAAGTCTACTCAGTTCTTTCCAGTGAGGACTACCTTTTCGGTGGAGGATTATATGAAGTTGTATCTTCAGGAGATTGTGAAACTGCATAAGGTACCTATTTTGATTATCTCTGATCGGGGTATGCAGTTTTTATCTCACTTCTAGTGGTTTTTTTAGTAGGGGTTGGGTACTAAGGTTAGTCTGAGTACTGCTTTTCATCTGCAAACGGATGAGCAAGCAGAGAGGACTATTCAGACATTGGAGGATATGCTTTGGGAATGTGTCATTGACTATGGTGGTAATTGAGTTAAGCAACTACCTCTTGTAGTGTTTGCTTACAACAATAGTTATCATTCTAGCATTGGTATGACCCTTTTTGAGTCATTGTATGGTAGGAGGTGTAGATCTTCTATGGGGTGGTTTGAACTTTGTAAGGTGGATATGTTTGATTCGGATTTGGTTTATCAGGCTATGGAAAAGGTAAAGGTGATTCGGGGTAGGCTTAAGGCTGCCAAAGGTTTCCAAAATTCCTATACGGATGTAAAGCATAGAGACTTCGAATTTGAGGTTGGGGATAAAGTATTCCTAAAGGTATCTCCCATAAAGGGAGTAATGCAGTTTGGTAAAAAGGGGAAGCTCAGTCCAAGATTTGTTGGTCCTTATGTGGTTTGCAGAGGGTTGGTAATGTGCCTTATGAATCGGATTTGCCTTCTAGTCTGAGCTTCGTTAATTTAGTATTTTATGTTTCCATGTTGAGAAAATGCATTAGTGATACTTCTTCGGTGGTTCCTTTAGAGGGATTGGGTATCTCGGATTCTCTGTCTTATGAAGAGGTCCGAGTTGAGATATTGGATCGCAGGTTCATCAGTTAAGGACCAAAGATGTGGCTTTGTTTAAGGTTCTACGGTGGAACCACAAGGTAGAAGAGGCTACATAGGAAATAAAAGAGGACATGGAGTCTCTGTATCTGTTTTCTACCCTGGGATTCATGTGGAAGGTAAGTGTTCTTCAACATACCTTTCTTTTAAAACTTTGTTAAAGGAAAGATTAATATCTTTGTATCTTTATTTTTTAACTTGGTTAAAAGTTGGATTGATATTTGATAATGCAAATGAGTCTAGCTTGTGGTTACCCCCTTGTCCATCATTCGAGGACAGATATTCCTAGTAGGGGACACTATAACATGATGGGTTTCTGGCCCTTAGGAAATTTCCTGGATTTCTGATCTAGAATAGAATACGACTAGGGTAAATGACTCGTACACTGGCATACGAGTGGTATAGGGTAGTCATATGCTAACCAGTGTTAGTTGGTAGGATTTCGGGTTACTGGAATTGGTATGATTTGTGTACGAGTTGTATCAGTGGATACAAATTGTTTGGTTACTTCACTTAGTCTTAGACTTAGTGACTTAGGTTAGATCTGAGTATGAGTGGCTCACCATGAGCTGTAAGCCAGGGTATGAGTTGTACCATGGACTCGTATGGTGGGCAGTGTTCAATCCTCTTTAGATTCTATTCTGCCAGGGGTACGGACCATAGGTACTAGTTGTATACATGGATACGATATGGTTTGGGTTGAGTTGTACCTTGGACAGTGTTGTGTCTAAGAAAGATGGCCTTGGGTACGAGTGATGGGTACCACTCATATTGGAGGATACGACTGGTAAGATAGTCGTATCCCCTGACAAGACTTTTATGTAGTTTAAGTGAGGGAAATCTAGACATTTCCCCACTTTACCTAATAAGGCCCCACGACTATTAACTCACTTGGGAGGTTATTTTCCCAATTATTCTATTCATTAACACTTAGAAAACACTCTTTAATCTTCTCTAAAGCTCTTCGGAAAAGGAAGATAGGGTTTCATCTTAAGGATTAATTTGGGGCTTGTGTTGGTGATTTCTATTCATTATCTTCTCAATTAAGGCATGCACTCTTCTCTCATTGTTATTTCCAACTAAAAGCTTGGTTTTATACAATGTTTTCATGGCATGATTAATTGTATGGTTTTGGGGTTTTCAAATAGGTGTTGGGGTTTTGGTTATAAATGCTTGGTTATGGTTTTCCCATGTTTTAATTATTCTTTTATATTCTTTAATGGTGTTTTTGGATAATTGGTTGCATGGGAATAGTTACATGGTATTTGTTTTTTGGTTTTGGTCATACTATGCCCCCGACATTTTTGATAAAATATCTATGATAATGCCTTTACTATATTATTGGATTTTTAATGGAACTATTGCATTTAAGTGTTTGGTAATGAAACTATAAATGGTTTAAATGGTTTGGAATGGTTAAATAGAATGGATTGGTGGTCATGGTTATGGTTAATTAAGTATCCTTGTGGGATACAATGGAATCCCCCAAGCAAACGTGTTAATAAACATCCTTGTAGGGAACAATGGAATCCCCTAAGCAAACATAATAAAACACCTGTGGGGTGCATAGAACTCCCCCAAGTTAACTTGGTAAATGGGTACACGGGAATCCCTTTACCTTAAAAGGTTTGTCTAAGTACAATACTTGCAATTTATAGTCGGTATGACGATACCACTATTAATAGCCTTGGTGAATAATAAATAGAATGATGGATTGGTTGGTTGAAAATGGTTTTAATTGGGCAATAATGGCAGGGTATGATAGCGAACCATGAAGGTAGGAGTTCAATGAATGAACACTGGAAACTCATGTTTGCCGACATGAGGAGTTGGTCATGGTGACCATATATGACACTATGAGGTACACAAAAATTCTCTAAGTACATTGTACATAGGTATCACGGCCCATTAAGGGCATTACACTGGACCCATATAACGTGTGGGTGGTTAAGGACGGTTAAGCAACACATACCGAGGTTAATTGTTTTAAATGCATGTTAAACCTGGTTCCCTTTCCTATCATGGTTATATATGTGTATATATATATACATATATATATATGTGTGTGTATATATATGTATATATATGTATGGTTTGTATGCATATGGTTGGTTTACTTGGTTTCACTATATGGGGTTATTTTATCCTTATACTGGGTTCATGCTAGCGTTCACCCGCTAACCCATCTTCGAGTGATTGTATCCCCATGCGATGCAGGAACCAACTGTTCTACTCCTTCTGCATAGTGATTGATAACGCTCAATCTACAGCTCTCGTAGGAGTGTAAAGCGGTCGTTAGCAAATATAGAACCCAACCTGGGTTGGGTATCGATCCCACAGGGAATAGCTTGGCCAACAAGTAAGTAAAATTAATAGACTTTTGGTGCAAGTCTCGTAAAAAGGGGGGATTGTAATATGTAACCAAAACAAGAAATTAAAAGCTGAAAATAGCAAAGTAAAAGAGAAAGATTGTCACGTAAGTTGTAAACAATGAGAATTGAATCGTTGGGGTTATGTCCACCTTCTGAGGTATACGTCTCTATTGGCTATGAGTGTGTAGAGTCTTGACATGCAATTGCTTATAGAGAATTGTAGTCGATGGTAAATCCAAGCATCTCTCGACCTAAACAAGGACTATTTCACTTTAACTCTCTCGAGCTTAAAGTGTGTCTAGCGGTACAAATTCTCCAAGAGGTTAGTCCAGTTACGGCACTAGCTTTTTAATAGGAAAGGGTGTCCTACTACCTTGACATTATCTCTTTTCCAGACAAATAACCTTTCTCTCGAACAAGTTAAATGTTAGCCTGGCGTTGGTCTATGCGTCTTCTTTTCTAGACAAATAACCTTTCTCTCGAACAGGTTAGATGTTAGAATGGCGTGTTCTTGTGTTTGAACCGCAAAGGATGTAGATTTAAGATGAAGAGAATAATGATATAAGCAATATACGTGTCTTGAACTCACAAGCTCATAGCAATAGATAGTAACTCATTCGGCTTCCATAACCCCAACTAAGAGGTTTAGTTACCCATGAATGCGAAGGATATCACGTTTTGCATGGTGGATGGCGTGTAAAAGAGGTGTTAAGCGTGTGGTTTTAGTGATTCCGTAGCAAGTAACGATTCTCTTGTTGTGGAATTTAAGAGTTGAATGTTTGTGGTGGAAGATGAGAGGGATGGAAGAAAATTAAATTGTTGAGTTTATTATTGAAGAAGTTATTTTGAATGTGGAATGTCTCCAAATCTCTAGCATGATAGGGTATTTATAATACTCCTATCCTACTCCTACTAATCTAATGAAATAAATAACCAAATCCTAATATACTAATGAAATCCTTGACCCAAATGTACTAGGGTAAGGTTACAAAATTATAATCCAAATAGAATAATGAAACACATAACCTAATTGCACTAGGTTAATGTATTATGGCAAAAATCCAGCTTTGTGTCTGTAAGTCCCCAAAGTCTTCAGAAATGCTGTTTTAGCCCGGGACAGATTTTCCATGCAGCAGATTTAGTCCTTTATGCGTCCAGCTCCTTTCCATCTCGTTTGTGAGCTTTCTTTTGCGTCAAGTAAGCCATAAATTGCTGTATTTTGCATCATTTATACCTGAAACTTTCCTAATCACATTTGTTAGCTCATTTACAGGAAAAAGGACTAAAAGTGTATGAAATAGATAATTAGTTCTCAAAACTAGGCTAGAATATGGGCCAAATATATTGATATAGGCGCGTAAATTCGCCTATCATCAACACCCCACACTTGAAGCTTTGTTCGTCCTCGAACAACATATCATGTCCTTCTAAGCATTGACTTAAGGTTTTTACAGAAACAACACAAAACATTCTTCAAGACAAGCACAACAATTATCAACGAAGAGTAGCTTTCTGATTATAAGTAGAAACAATTTAACCTCAAGCATAGACTCGTGATGGTGATCAACTCGCATGCAAACGTTAAGGTACATAGAATCATATACAACTACCCAAAACTCATCAACCATGTGTGTCTCACAATATAGTACCCATAATCACTCTCAAATATAGCATATTTTTCAAACATGGGTATCCAAGTGTCCTTGCTCTCGCTCTCACAAAGAATTCATATGTAGCAACTAATGACCATAAGCTTGCCCTTAATGTAGTACTCTACTAAATGTCGGAATGTTAAGATTAAGATCAAGTAGGTCTTTAGATGGTTGTAATGTAGGCTAAGGGACGGGTAGGACTATTTTGGCCAGAAATAGTGACTAAGTTCCTAAGCACTTTAATACATCACATTGTATCATTGACACTTTTTTCTTTCAACCTTTCTTTATTTTATTTTTCCACCCTTGTTATCATCTTTTGTTTTTCAATTTTAAGCACAACTCACTTTTCAGCTTTCTTTTCCTTTTTCTTTTCACAACATACCTCTTATGATAGCACTTTCTTCCTTTTTCATAACACATTCAAGAACCATTCCAATTTATAGCATTATACTCACCCAATTTCCTCTTATGTTGTCACATGAATTTGTCACTTTAAAGCACTTAGGAATTTGGATCAAATTTCGGTCTTGAAAGAAATGGATTAGGCTTACATGCAAGGTTGTCAAAGAAATAGGCTAAAGGCTCAAAAGGGTTTAACTAGGATGATGTACATGGGTAGGAAAAACTGAAGGTAAACATGTATAGGTTGCCAAAGAAATGCCTAAATCATCTCCTAAACTCACACTCCTTATTTTCGCTTTGCATACATACCGGGAAAGTTCTAGCATCAGCTACAAACATAGAATATACTATTAATCTCACACACACAAGGCACATGGTCGACTTGATTGGTAGTAATATAGACTCTCGACCCAACAAGTGAAGGAATTGAATCACACACTATCACATAATGAGTCACAACTAGAGCCTAAATGTCTCAATAGTCACAATTGTAGCACATACTCTTGTTCTAATCTCATGGTGCCTATCAAAATAATTTCATGCGTAGCTAGAAAAAAAATTTTACTCCTAAAAAATAAAAAAAACGTCACACGAAAAAAAATCACAAAAAAATAAAAAATTTGGACTCAAAACAAAATAAACAAGAGCAAACATACAAACATAACATGCAGATTCTGCCGACACCCCACACTTAGACTAGACACTGCCCTCAGTGGAAAATAAAGTCGAAGAACCTGATTAGTCGGACTCTTCCTCAATATCGGGGGTCATACCCCCTTCGTCCGAATCATCGTAAGAGTCATCGTCAGAGTTCTCCTCAGCATCAGAATCAGGCAAGCGTCTATCATCATCAGTTGGCACGTCATCATCAAGAGGTTCCTCGAAATAGACTCCCACTCCACACATCTCCCGGGCATGTCTGTTCATTGGGTAGTCGTGGTCCAGCTGTTGGAGCTCTACAGCAGTTGGAATACGTCCACCACTCATCATAGTGAATCTCGTCATGCCATAGAGATGACGGAAGAAACTCTTGTCACGAGCATGTCTCTCCGCAGTGGTAAGGTTGACTCCATGCGTTGTTTCAGCATCTTTGACCTTGGTGAGGTCAACCTTCTTTGGGGTATGTGGGAGTTTGTGGTCAGCTGGTTCCTCTTCTATATCCTCCTTCCGCAACATTGCTGTCAACAAATTGCCGAATGTGAAATGGGACCTGCTGTGGAGTCTGGCTTTTCTCATGGTAGATCGAATGATTGCCCCAAAGTTGATAGGGACATTCGTCATCAATGCATAAACCAGGCACACTCTATCTCTCGATATCTTTGTGTATTGCGTCCCAGGAATGAGGCATGAGTTGACAATGCGCATCCAGATTCTTGCTTCCCTATTTAGTGGAGCATAGGGGAATGTGTTGTGACGGCCTGTTTCCTTATGTCTGCCCCATCTCGCCATCGATCTGCTTCCACAAAGCGTGTGTCTTATAGCTCTGTAAGGAGGCCTGCTGTACAGCTCTTTGTATGGTGCAGTGTCGACCGAAGGTAGGCCTAGAAACGAGTTGATCCAATCCGCTGTAAGCTGTAACACTTGGCCTCGAATTTTGACTTCGTTGCCTGTTGTGTTTGGCGACCAGTTGGCATAAAACTCTCTTGTCAAGTCAAGATTGCACTCTCCCATGTCACGGAAGATGAAATCCAACTTCAAAGCCATTATCTTAGCCAACATTTGCGGCTCCTTCTTTGCTAAGGTCTCCTTGTTGATTAAGTCGACGTGCACATATTTCTTTTCTTTGTTGCTGCTGTACCATGCCTTGGCTTCTTCCTCAAGAACCCATTTGATTCCGAACATTCTGCGTGGTAGGTGTGCTGAAGATGATTCGCCTTGGTCTTTTCGGCTTCTCTTTTTGTCCTTGCGGGTTGTGGTAGCCTTCTCCTTGCCTTGCCTTGCTTTCGGTGCCATTGTCCCTGAGACTAGAAATAATGTTAGATGCAGCACAATCGCACTTTATACAATCTATATGCAAGCATGAGGGGTACCACCCCACACTTAATCTTGTTAGCACAAATCAGTGAAGTGAACGAGGTCGAGTACTCAGACTTCGTCGACATACGTCTTAGGATTGTATTCCGACAAGAAAATCAGCATGACATCACTTATGAACAGCCATTTGGACGTCTTTCATGGTGCATATAGCGATACTATAACATAGGAGTTACCACATGGAATTGCTATTCAAACAACCAACACTACCTCCTACGTCGATAGTCACTATAACCTTATCCCGATGGCCGGGATGGTGAATCATGCAAGCATCCAAACAACACTTTCAAGCAATATTCATAGCCATATATGTTCAGCAAGTATCATAACAATGCCATTGAAACAAAATTCAAGTCGGAAACAAGTCAAGAATTTCATTCGTATTCATTCAATCACACGATTTTTGCAACAATTATCCAATCACATGAACATCACCACTAATCTCACATGATTTAGCATTTAATAATAAGCATAGTAAAGTAGTACTTACGATAAATAGATGAAGAATAAGAGAGCACTTACTTGCTTGAAGATTGTGGAGAAGTTTGTTGTGGATTGGAAGAACAAAGGAAGAAAAATTTGAGAGGATTTGGGATGATATGCGGCGCCTTTAGGGTTACTTCTAATGTGTTTGTGATAAAAAAAACAAGTCCCCTTTATATAGGAGGAGTATGGGTCGGGTTATGACCCATTTACAATCAGATTTGGGGACAAAATCACCCTATATGCGGCGCATATCCCTCGGCATATCACATGTATATGCGGCGCATTGTCCATGGCATAATGGGACATATGCGCCGCACATAGTATGGCATATCTAGGAATATGCGGCGCATATGGTATGGCATTTGGTCTCAGTATCTCAAATGCCATAGCATAGGCGGCGCATAGTCAAAAGCACACCTAGGAATAGGCGGCGCATAGGGTATAGCACACTAGATTCCGAGTCCTTAGGCTATAGAATAGGTTGTGCATCGTTCGTGGCCTATTTTTACCAAGGCCTAGCCTTCCTCGAAGCCTATTATGACGTGAGAAAGGCTCAATTCATAGCCTTATGCATCACCATTCCTAACTTACCGACTTTACCATACAATGCGACCAAATCGTCAATTGAAATCAATCTCCTCGTTGCATACTTCTTACACCTATATTTGCTCAAACAAATGAAAACGATTAGTACGATGGGTTGCCTCCCACCAAGCGCCTTAGTTTTGGTCGTGGCACGACTCTTATTTTTGGATTTTCATTTATCAAAAAGAAAAAATACTAAAACGACAAAACGATAAAACAATAAAACGAAGGGTTGCCTCCCATCTAGCGCCTTATTTATTGTCGTGGCTCGACGTAGTAATCTCGAGTACTTAGACTTCGTCGAGATAAGTGATGGCCATGTCATTCATCGAGTCAAGAGGACCGATATATGGCTTAACACGTTGGCCATTCACCTTGAAGATAACACCCTCATTATTTTCCAATTCGACTACTCCAGACGAGTAGACGTGAGTGACTTTAAATGGACCAGACCACTTTGATTTTAACTTACCTGGGAAGAGCTTGAATCTGGAGTTAAAGAGTAGTACCATGTCACCTTTTTGGAAGTGTCGTCGAACAATCCGCTGATCGTGATACTTCTTCATCCGCTCCTTGTATAAATCTGATCTTTCATATGCATGGAGACGGAATTCATCTAGCTCGTTCAGCTGCTCTAACCTCAGGTTCTTCACATCATCCCAATTCAGATTCAAGTGCTTCAATGCCCATAATGCCTTGTATTCAAGCTCGATGGGTAGATGACAAGCCTTCCCATAAACTAGCTGATAAGGTGACATGCCAATGGGTGTCTTGAATGCAGTCCTATACGCCCATAGTGCATCATCTAGCTTCCGAGACCAATCCTTCCGATTCGCATTGACCGTCTTGGCCAGGATTTGCTTGATCTCACGATTGGAAACCTCTACTTGTCCACTAGTTTGGGGATGATAAGGCGTAGCTACCTTGTGTTGCTTGACTCCATACTTGGCCAATACAGATTTGAATAGCTTGTTGCAGAAGTGAGATCCTCCATCACTTATGATAGTACGAGGTACCCCAAAGCGAGAGAAGATATTCTTCTTTAAGAACGCTACAACACGCTTTCCTTCGTTATCGGCCAATGCTACAGCTTCAACCCATTTCGACACATAATCCACAGCAACCAAGATGTACTTCATTCCAAACGAATTCACGAATGGTCCCATGAAATCAATACCCCATACATCAAAGAGTTTTACCTCCAAAATTTTGGACATGGGCATTTCATGGTGTTTTGAAATAGCACCTTGACGTTGGCATTGGTCACACCTTCTCACATAGTCGTGTGCATCTCTGAATATTGTAGGCCAATAATAACCACTTTGCAAGACTTTTCTTGCTGTTCGATTCCCTGCATGATGGCCTCCAACTTGCGAAGTGTGGCATGCTTCTAATATAGTGGGCACTTCTTCATGGGATATACATCGTCGAATGATACCATCCGCGCATCTTCGAAACAAATAAGGCTCATCCCAATAATAGTGCTGAACGTCATGCATAAACTTCCTCCTCTGGTGGTAAGATAAATTGGAAGGTAACACATTACTCACCACGAAATTTGCAAAGTCGGCATACCATGGTAAGTTCTCCATTGTTGTCGCTAGTATCTCCTCGTCAGGGAATGCATCGCCAATCTGATTTTCTGATTGCGCCACATACTCATTCTCAAGTCTAGATAGGTGATCAGCCACTTGGTTCTCGCAACCTCTTCTATCTTTAACTTCGAAATCAAACTCTTGCAGCAGCAACACCCATCGAATCAGCCTTGGTTTTGCATCCTTCTTTGTCATTAGATACCTAAGAGCTGCATGGTCTGTATGAACGATCACTTTAGTACCTAATAGGTAGGCGCGGAACTTCTCAAACGCATACACAACCGCTAATAGCTCTTGTTCAGTGACGGTGTAGTTCCTTTGGGCTTCATTGAGGACCTTACTCGCATAGTAGATAGGATGAAATAATTTCTCCTTTCTCTGTCCAAGAACAGCACCAACGGCTACACCACTAGCATCACACATGACTTCGAACGGGAGCGTCCAATCTGGTGTTACCATGATAGGGGCTTCAATGAGTTTTTCTTTAAGGCATTCAAATGCCTTTAAGCAATCATCATTAAAGTCAAACTTCGCATCTTTCTCCAATAGCTTGCATAATGGACTAGAAATTTTGGAGAAGTCTTTGATGAATCTACGATAAAACCCAGCATGGCCAAGAAAACTACGAACTCCCTTCACCGAAATTGGAGGTGGTAGCTTCTCAATTACCTCTATTTTGGCGCGATCAACCTCTATTCCTCGTTCGGAGATCTTGTGCCCAAGAACAATTCCTTCTTTTACCATGAAGTGGCACTTCTCCCAATTCAGCACAAGGTTGAACTCTACACATCTTTGTAATGCCATGCTTAAATTCACCAAACATGCTTCGAAAGACTCCCCAACAACTGAAAAGTCGTCCATAAATACCTCCAAAGTGTCTTCTACCATATCAGAGAAAATAGACATCATACATCGCTGAAAGGTGGCTGGTGCATTACATAACCCGAATGGCATACGTTTGAAGGCAAACGTACCATATGGGCATGTAAACGTTGTCTTCTCTTGGTCTTCTGGTGCAATAAAAATCTGATTATAACCTGAATAACCATCAAGAAAGCAAAACCATCCTTTTCCCGCTAATCGATCTAGCATTTGGTTCATAAATGGCATGGGGAAGTGATCCTTGAGAGTCCAAGAATTCAGCTTGCGGTAGTCCATGCATACTCTCCATCCAGTGACGGGCCTGAGTGGAATAAGCTCATTCTTTGCATTCGCAACCACCGTCATACCTCCTTTCTTGGGAACACATTGTACTGGGCTTACCCATGTACTATCAGAAATAGGATACACAACTCCTGCGTCTAACCACTTGATAATCTCCTTCTTCACCACCTCTTGCATTGGTGGGTTTAGACGTCTTTGGTGTTCGATGGTGGGTGTGCACTTTTCTTGGAGCTGAATTTTATGAGTGCAAATCCCAGGTGGAATACCAAGGATATCCGCAATGGTCCATCCAATAGCTCTAATATACTTGCGTAAAATTGCAATAAGAGCTGCAACTTGTTGCTCACCTAAATCGGCTGCCACTATGACTGGAAGAGTGTTTCCGCTTCCTAAGAATGCATACTTCAAATGGCTTGGCAGCTCCTTTAATTCTAATGTGGGTGGTTCTTCAATAGATGGCTTAGCTGGTGGTGTGGGTCGATTCTTGAGATCAAGATCCAGCTTCTTAGGAGGACAGCGATATGCTCCTAATCCCGATAGAGCACAAATATCATCTTCAGAAATTTCAGCATCATCATCATCTTCTTCCATGAGCAAAACCTCCAAAGGATCATCAAGAATTTGCTCTTCAGCAAGTAACTCATCCTCGTCATCAACGACAACATCAGCCACAGAAAATACACTTAGATCTTTGGGTTGCTTCATTGATTTGCAAACATCAAAGCGCACCACTTCATCATTTATTCGGAATGAAAGCTCATTAGCTCTCAAATCTATGAGCACACTTCCCGTAGCAAGGAAAGGGCGTCCCAAGATTATGGGAACCTCTGAATCTGCTTCGCAATCCAAGATGACAAAGTCTGCTGGAAATATGAATGAAGATACCTTCACCAAGACATCGCATAGAATACCAACCGGTCGTTTTACCGACCTATCCGCCATAACAAGCTTCATATTAGTTGGTGTAGGATCTCCTAACCCCAACTTCTTGTAGATTGATAATGGCATCAAGTTGATGCTGGCTCCTAAGTCACATAATGCTTTAGCAAAGTCCAAAGATCCGACGGTGCAAGGAATAGTGAAAGCTCCGGGGTCGGCCTTCTTCTGAACTATGGATCGGGTAGCTATTGCACTACAATGATGCACATCTTCTTTCAGCTCATAGCTTGCTGCCCTCTTTTTAGTCAAAAGATCTTTCATAAACTTCGCATACCCAGGCATTTGTTCAAGTGCCTCTACCAATGGGACATTAATAGTTAGCTGCTTCAACATGGTCATAAATTTGCTGAACTTAGTGTCATCGGCCACCTTCTTCAATCTTTGTGGAAAAGGTGGTGGTGGGTATGGAAGTGTTCTTTCCATGGCTTTCTTCTCCTCTTGCTTCCGTTTATTATTTTTTTCAGGCTGCACGTCACTAGGCAACACGTCCTTGACATTGGAAGTGGATATTGCGGCGTCTTCCCTAGTGGCGTCACTAGGCGTGGCGTCCATGACTGTTGTTCTGTCAACTACTTGCTTGCCTTCTGCTGAAGTTTTCAGCACCTTACCACTCCTCGTAGTGATGGCCATGCATGACCCATCAGTCCTTGGATTTTGCACCGTATCGCTAGGCAAGGTGCCGGCTTTTCTTTGGTTGAGTGCTGCTGAAAGTTGACTGAATTGCTGCTCTAGTTGCTTGATAGAAGTGGAATGAGAATCAACTAATTGCTTCATGGAGGCCAAATCGTCAATCACCTCCTTAACTCCCGCGCTCGTTGCTTCCACTCCTTTCAATAACTTAGCCATCATGTCTTCCATAGAATTAGATGTGGTGGTATCACGTCTACCAGGGGGAACGTACAAACCACTATTTTCATTATTTTTCTTCCAACTACCTTGGTCTTTACCTCCAGATTTATCATAATAGTTCCGACCTTGGTTTCCTTGGGCATTCCCACGGAAACCCC
The DNA here is from genome assembly GCA_030864225.1 of Capsicum baccatum var. pendulum. Lineage (NCBI taxonomy): Eukaryota > Viridiplantae > Streptophyta > Magnoliopsida > Solanales > Solanaceae > Capsicum > Capsicum baccatum. Next base: position 177,825,315 of record CM061561.1, on the reverse strand, counting down.
CCTGATTGTTCAAGTAGTTGGCCTCCTCTTCTGAATCAGATTCGTCTCTTCCTTTTGACGCAATAGATTTCATTTTTTCAGTCTTCCCTAATAGATGCTTTGTAAGAAGATCCATTTGGGTTTTCATGTGCGCCATATCTTGATCACGTTCTTCTTCTCTCCTTCTTTGATCTGCAGACATGCCAATAGATAAAGTGGGGCTTGCTACCTCAGAATCCCTGGTATGCCAAGCTCTACTTTGTTTCGTCATACGATCTAGCATGTTACTTGCTTGACCAAAGGTGAGGTCCATAAAAGAACCTCCAGCTGCGTTATCCACCACTGGTTTAGTTACTGAATTCAAGGCTCTATATAAGATCTCCATAAGGTGAACATTAGTCATGTGATGGTTTGGGCATCTCGCTAGCTTTGTCTTGAACCTCTCCCATGTTTCGTGAAGAGCTTCAGAGGGAAGCTGACGAAAGTTGCTGATTTCATCTCTCAATTGAGCCCTCTTGGATGGCGGAAAGAATCTTTCTAGGAAAGCGTCTCTCAATTGCCTCCAATTTGTAATAGAATCAGGAGTCAGCCCATTCAACCATAATGTTGCCTCCCCAGACAGAGACAATGGAAATAGACGTAATCGAATAGCATTCTGACCAACTCCAGGATTGTCAAAAGACTTGCATGTAGAAATAAAGTTGATGAGATGCATATTCGGATCATCGCCTGCTAGTCCACCAAATAATCCCTTGAGTTGCAATAACTGAATCATGGTGCTAGTGATGTTGAACTTGGCTCCGGGCGCTAATGGTGGTGGAATTATAGCTCCAGTGGCTCCGGCACCATCAAGATCATCATCATCATCGTCGAAAGCTGGTTGCAAAGGTTGGCGATCATATCTGTACCGAGCTTGTCGACCTCGTCTGTTGGCAGGTGTTGCCATTTCAGCGCCATGCCTTGGGTTGATCAACTCGTCATCTCCTAAATCTTCATCGTCAGGATTTGTTGCTCGTCCAGGATTATCAATGTTTTGTTGTTGGACTTGAGCAGCGGCAAGAGCAGCTAATCTTGCTTGCTCGTGTTGAGCAGCCATCCTGTCGATTTCCGCTTGTGCTTCCATTCTTCTAATTCGTTGCGGTTCCGGATTGATTGGTAATAACGGTTGACCAGAACTTCTAGTATGGGGCATGCACTAAAAGAAAAACCTGCAATAAACAAAAACAAAAACTAAACGTAAAAGTACGAGAATCTTTGACCAAAGGGTCTAGTAATTTTCACGAACTTGATTGACACTTGTATTCCCCGGCAACGGCGCCAATTTTTGATAACGCTCAATCTAAAGCTCTCGTAGGAGTGTAAAGCGGTCGTTAGCAAATATAGAACCCAACCTGGGTTGGGTATCGATCCCACAGGGAATAGCTTGGCCAACAAGTAAGTAAAATTAATAGACTTTTGGTGCAAGTCTCGTAAAAAGGGGGGATTGTAATATGTAACCAAAACAAGAAATTAAAAGCTGAAAATAGCAAAGTAAAAGAGAAAGATTGTCACGTAAGTTGTAAACAATGAGAATTGAATCGTTGGGGTTATGTCCACCTTCTGAGGTATACGTCTCTATTGGCTATGAGTGTGTAGAGTCTTGACATGCAATTGCTTATAGAGAATTGTAGTCGATGGTAAATCCAAGCGTCTCTCGACCTAAACAAGGACTATTTCACTTTAACTCTCTCGAGCTTAAAGTGTGTCTAGCGGTACAAATTCTCCAAGAGGTTAGTCCAGTTACGGCACTAGCTTTTTAATAGGAAAGGGTGTCCTACTACCTTGACATTATCTCTTTTCCAGACAAATAACCTTTCTCTCGAACAAGTTAAATGTTAGCCTGGCGTTGGTCTATGCGTCTTCTTTTCTAGACAAATAACCTTTCTCTCGAACAGGTTAGATGTTAGAATGGCGTGTTCTTGTGTTTGAACCGCAAAGGATGTAGATTTAAGATGAAGAGAATAATGATATAAGCAATATACGTGTCTTGAACTCACAAGCTCATAGCAATAGATAGTAACTCATTCGGCTTCCATAACCCCAACTAAGAGGTTTAGTTACCCATGAATGCGAAGGATATCACGTTTTGCATGGTGGATGGCGTGTAAAAGAGGTGTTAAGCGTGTGGTTTTAGTGATTCCGTAGCAAGTAACGATTCTCTTGTTGTGGAATTTAAGAGTTGAATGTTTGTGGTGGAAGATGAGAGGGATGGAAGAAAATTAAATTGTTGAGTTTATTATTGAAGAAGTTCTTTTGAATGTGGAATGTCTCCAAATCTCTAGCATGATAGGGTATTTATAATACTCCTATCCTACTCCTACTAATCTAATGAAATAAATAACCAAATCCTAATATACTAATGAAATCCTTGACCCAAATGTACTAGGGTAAGGTTACAAAATTATAATCCAAATAGAATAATGAAACACATAACCTAATTGCACTAGGTTAATGTATTATGGCAAAAATCCAGCTTTGTGTCTGTAAGTCCCCAAAGTCTTCAGAAATGCTGTTTTAGCCCGGGACAGATTTTCCATGCAGCAGATTTAGTCCTTTATGCGTCCAGCTCCTTTCCATCTCGTTTGTGAGCTTTCTTTTGCGTCAAGTAAGCCATAAATTGCTGTATTTTGCATCATTTATACCTGAAACTTTCCTAATCACATTTGTTAGCTCATTTACAGGAAAAAGGACTAAAAGTGTATGAAATAGATAATTAGTTCTCAAAACTAGGCTAGAATATGGGCCAAATATATTGATATAGGCGCGTAAATTCGCCTATCATCAGTGATCAGATTTCGGGATCATTTTTTGGATTGAAGTGGTGAGCTTCCTTCTTTCCAAAAGGCTTCATTTCATGCTATGGACATTTTCATATTCTTTAGTTTATTTATGTATATTGGTTTTGGCTATGGTTAGGGGCATGTCCCAACCGGATATTTGTTTTCTTTTGGTTAAAGGCTTTTGAAGAATTGCTATGGGTTGGTTTGGGCGGGATCTGTATTGGTGTCAGCCTTAGTATTGGCATTCATATTGGGGCTAATGCTATTGGAATAAATTTCTCACTGTTCCATCCTCTTTTATTTCGGAATTATATATAATGATTATGGAACTCATATGGTTATGGTTCTGGATTACGGTTTGGTTATGTTTATCGGTTGATTTGGGATGGTTGGACTCATTTGGGTCAATCACTGTTGTAGACCTATCCCGGAGTCTTGTATTATGCAATAACATTATCTTATTATATGTTCGGAATTCATCCAACTCAAGGTATGCATTGGTTGGTTGTGTTGGGTAACGTGGATGGTCTCCAGTCCTGGTTAGGCTCAGGATGCCAATTATGACAAGGCCCTAGTTTGGGTCGTGTCATGTACATGATATGAGGATGTAATGCTAACAACCAACCACAGTAAGTAATTCCATACCCAACCAATATACCAACCAAGTGAGCCAAATATCCACTTAATATTTCTAACCAACATGATTCATTTTCCAATAGAGTATGAACACATTACAATACACAATTGGTATGACAATAGTCTTTTTGTCAAATAAGATAGATTTATTTTCATACATTTAAGTTATCAACATCACATAGGACCCCACACGGTCACACATAGCACATAATATTCCAAAACTACCAAATACATCACATATAGGCCCCCACACGGGCACAACACAATAAGATGGGCATTTTTTATGATTAGTTCCCACACTCTTAACATGATTTTGTATCAACGTTAACTACCCAGCCTAGTCTGAATGAAGTTAAGTTATAACCTGCCTTGAATGCCACAAATTGGAACAAAAGCCTTCAATTCCAAAGCCTCACTCCTCATGAATGGTCTTGAAATTAACTAATACATGGAAATATAGAATCTATGCATGAAAAGAAAGTCAACGATATCTATATTACCTAACTTCTAATTAGGGTCAAGATGGACTTTCGAAATAGGTTTTCAAAAAAGAAGGGCAAAATCATAACTTTATTTCAAGAAAATGTTTCCCATATTTTTAAGAGTCTACAATTGAAAACACAAGCAAAAACAAGTTAAAATGAGGTCCAAAATGAAGAAAAATTATTTTCAAGCTTTACCGGATAAAAGATCCATGAAATCCATTTAAAATCAGAAATTGAAGTTGTTTCGAAGATGAAATTGAGAGAAAACTGATAATTATAGGACTAAAAACAAACTCAAGTGAAAACGGGTAGAAATTTGGGGATTATATTGGAAAAATACAATTTTTAGTCCTTACAGGCCAAAATCCTCAAATTCCATACCTTAATCTAAGTTTAAATTAAGAAATAGATGATAAAGACTGAAGAAAATGATTGAAATACATGTTATGGAGCTTCCCAAGATTAGAAGTGGAGAAAGATTCTAAAAATAGTGAAACCCTAAGTTCTAAATCTCAAAAATATTGAAAAAGGACGAAACATGGGTATTTATATACTCAGGCACCATGATCGCGAACCAAGTATCGCGATCGCGCTAGCTGACTGAACCGGCTATCATGATCGCAAATAGGGTGTCGCGATCACGATACATAGCCTGCATGCCCAATCACAATCATAGTAATAAACTCAAAATCACGGATGCACCAGCTAAGTGATGCACCAGCTGGGGACTTGGTGAAATTTCAAGTCTCCGCGGGCCTCTCGAGATTTACCCCGAATGTCATGAATACAAACAAACTATGCTAGCCTATCAAATTCGATGCTCTAGACTCAATGGCGATATCAAAATTTCAAAAAAAATATCATTTTCATAGGTTTGACCTTCAAAATCCAAAATCACAACTTTCCACTTCGAGGGTTGAAATGAGATTTAAAAATCATAAAACCGTACCAACTATGTTACCGCTCTAAAATCAATGCTTCAGATCTACTGTCTGGTTCACTTTGTCATCTGATGTACAAATCAAAAGATGTTGACTGAAGTCAACCATAAGGCTCTCAAAGCCACTAAGAACCATAATATCCCATAAAACAAACCAAAATGAATTGAAAATCGTGCCAATCATTACCACACTCTAAAAACACCACAATACCATTACGAAGAGGAACAAAATTGTTAAATCACATAGAAACACACATTTTAAATAATTTATCAAAATTTAAGTCATTACAATTGCCTTATGGTGCCCATGCGGGTTTCACCAGTAAGACTCTCTCATTTTTCACAATCTCTCAATGATTCCTTATGGTGCTTGTAGTATTCTCTCTGATAAGACCCTCTTATGCAATTTACATGACATTTCTCCTCATAATATAATTAACAATGAAACTATGTTTGACTTGTCATTCTTAAAAATTGTTCAGAATGTATTTTTTTGGACCGTAACGTGGACTTTGGACTAGGTTAGAAACAAAAAAATGACATGATGGCTCGAAAATAACATATATAATAGGATTGAGACTTACAACTTTTGGAATCAACTCTTTAAGTAAAAAAAAAAAAAATTTGCCCCAAATTTTGTGACTAAGAACTTTTAGAACTTTTTCCTGATTTGACTGAATTCCAGAATAAGGTTGCCTACGTATCTCATTTTGAAAGAGGAGAATCAGGTCAAATTTGTTTAGGGGGCTTGTTCTATTTTTTTTAGTTTTGACCCTCTTTTCCTTACTCTTTTTCTCGACACTTTTCTTCTTTTTTGGAATTGTTATTTTATTATTATTATTTTTTCTGAACTCTACTAGTATTTCAAAAGAGGCGTATAAAAAAATAAAATTAAGGCTCAAAAGGGATAGCAAAGGATGAAAAAGTGTTTGGATAGCAGAATAAAATGTCTTCATCATATCAATTCTAAAAAATTGTCAAATACAAACCTGTAAGAATCAGAAGTGAAAGTCGTACAATACTTCTCCCAACATCTATATTGATGGACATATATGCCACTTTTCTTACCTGATTGTGCATTAGAAATTTTCATTTAGGCGAAATCTTCATCACAACAAAGAAGAGGTGTTAATTTTTTGCGTCCCTTTACAGAAACAGTTCAAATTGTTATTGTCCAATATTTTTTAGTCCTCTATTCTTGTTTTGTTCAAATGCTTCTTCCATTTTCAACTTCTTTGGTGTATTCATTCCATAACTACAACAACAACAATAACATACCCAGTGTATTCCTACCTAGTAGGGCCTGGGGAGGGTAGAGTGTATGCAGACCATACCACTACCTCAAGAGAAGTAGAGAGTCTGTTTTCGATAGACCCTCGGCTTACGACCAATAACAGTATAATAAATACAAAAAGTAGGGGCATATAAACTAGTATGGTACACAAAACAAACTAACTGTATAACAAAAACAAAAGATAAGTACATAATAAACTAGTATGGGATACAAAAAAGCCAACACCACTAGCCCAAACTACAGCCACAACACTACGAAGCAGAAACTCCAGACCCAAATAAGAACTCCCCTATTACTACCTCCACGCTCCTACCCCCTAACTCTCTACCCTAATCCGCATCCTCCACACCTTTCTATCAAGGGTCATGTCCTATGTACGCTGTAATTGCTCCATATCATGCCTAATCACCTCACTCCAATATTTATTTAATCTACCTCTAGCCCGCCAAAACCATCCCTAGCCAGAGTCTCACACCTCCACACTGGAGCATCAGGGCCCCTCCTCATCACATTCCCAAACCAACGTAGCCTCACTTCTCATAACTTATCCTCTCACCGAGGCAACTCTCACCTTCTAATTAATAATCTCATTCCTCGCCCTATCTTTCCTGGTATGTCCACACATCTATCACAATATTCGCATCTCTGCCACCTTCACCTTTTGGATGTAGGAGTTCTTAACTGGACAACACTTCTCTCCATACAACATAACCGCTCGGACTACCAATCTATAGAACTTACCTTTAAGCTTCGGAGGCACCTTCTTATCACAAAGGACTCCGGAAGCAAGCCTCTACTTCAACCACCCTACCCCAATATGATGCGTGATATCCTCATCAGTCTCACCATTACCCTAAATTATAGACCCCAGATACTTGAAACTCTCCCTCTTCTAGATGGCCTGAGAGTCTAGCTTCACAACCACTCTTTCTTCTGGCGACATATCACTAAACTTACGCTCCAAGTACTCTATCTTGGTTCTACTTAACTGAAAACCTTTAGATTCAAGCGTTTGTCTCCAAATTTCAAACTTATCATTAACTCCACCCCGAGTCTCATCGATCAGACCCACATCATATGTAAATAACATACACCAAGGCACCTTCCCTTGAATATGTCACATCAAAACATCCATCACCAAAGCAAATAGAAATGGGCTAAGAGTCGATCCCTGGTGCAACCCTATCAAAACTGTGAAGTGCTCAGAATCTCCACATATCATCCTCATATAAGTCTTTGCACCATCATATATATCCTGAATCGACCTAGTGTATGCCATGGGCACCCCTTTAGCCTCCAAGAACCTCTACAGAATCTCCTTGGGAACTCTGTCATATGCCTTCACTAAATCAATAAACACCATGTGTAAGTCTTTCTTTCTCTCTCGAAACTTATCCACTAATATCCTCTCAAGGTGAATGGCCTCAGTGGTCAAGCGACTCGACATGAAACCAAACTGATTCTTAGAGATCATCACGATCCTCTTTATTCTCAACTCTACCAATCTTTCCCAAACCTTCATAGTATGACTCAACAACTTAATACCTCTATAGTTGTTACAACTCTGAATGTCTCCCTTGTTCTTATACGCTGGAATTATCATGTTTTTCCTCCACACTTAAGGCATCTTAGCAGCTCTAAAAATAATGTTAAACAACCTTGTCAACCACTTCAGACTTTCCCCACTAGTGCTCTTCCAAAAATCTATTGGAATCTCGTCTGGCCCCATTACCCTACCCTACCAAATCCTGCGAATAGCCCCGTTTACCTCTTCAATCTCTATACACCTACAATAATTATAATCGCGGCCCTTCTCAGATATCTCCAAGTTTTCCAACACAGAACCTTTGTCCCCCTCGTCGTTCAAAAGTTTATGAAAATAGGAATGCCACCTCTCCCTAATGAGGGCATTCTCAACCAACACTATATCATCCTCTTCTTTAATGCACTTCACTTGGTCAAAGTCACGATCCCTCTACTCCCTGGCCTTGGCCATCCTATACAACTTTTTATCTTCACCTTTCTCCTCTAAAGACTCATATAAACTCTCAAAAGTTATTGTCTTAGCCATCGTAACCACTAACTTAGCCTATCTTCTAGCTACCTTATACTCCTCTTTATTCTTCTGCCTTTCCTCATCATTCTTACTCCCAACCAACTTAGTATAAGCCAGCTTCTTAGACTCTACCTTTGTCTTGACCTCTTTGTTCCACCACCAGTTTCCTCGATGTTTGCCTGATTGACCTCTCAAGAAACGTATCCACACCTTGTCTACTCTCTCATGCCCCCCTAGTCTTCAACTTTTCTTTCATCTCCAAAGTACTAGCCAAAGCTAAGCTACCCCACTTAATCCTGGGTTGTGCCTCCCCACTTCTCTTCTTTTTTTCCTTATTCATAACCAAGTCCATCACCAACAACCTATGTTGAGTCGAGAGATTCTCGCTAGGTATGACTTTATAGTCTTTACATAGCGTTCCATCCTCTTTTCTAAGAAGCAAAAAGTCAATCTGAGTCTTGGCTACTGAACTACAAAATGTAATAAGATGATCCTCCTTCTTCGAAAAGATCAAATTCTCTATCCACAACCCAAAAGCCCTAGAAAAATCCAACATATAAGTTCCTCCTTTATTTCGCTTACCAAAACCAAAATCGCCATGAACATCATCGTACCCTCTCGATAGAGACCCAATATGCCCATAACTAAATGGGATTTTATTTCATTATTAAATACAAGAATCGCAAGTAAAGAACAATAAGAACTATATACAAAAAGTTAATAAAAGAACAATATAAGATAAGTTTCTTCTTTATTTCAAGTGTCTAAAAGATCTTCCTCAAGACCTTTATTTATAGTATTACATGGAGGAACTTAAAGAGGTATCATAAACATGATATTAACTCATGAGAAGGTGGGCAAGAAAATAGGGGAGTGGATGATCAATGGGGAGATAGTGGAGGTGTGGGAATCACTACACTTAAAGGAGAAGTAACACCTAGAAGTTATGGACATCCACAATAGTTAATTACAATATCTCCCCTTGAATGTAGATTGATATATAATGTACCTCGTTAAAACCTTAATAAGAAAAAATCATGTCAAAAAAATCATAGTAAAGAAAAAAGAGTAAACATATATTCTTATATTGTATGCATTGTTTGCTACCACATTAAAATCTTGATAGAAAAACCCATTGGGATAAAACCTAAGTAAAGGTAAAAAAAGTGTAGTGCATACTTTACTCCCCTTGATGCAGACATCATTTTATTTCTCAGAGACGACACATTCTAATCTTGAATATCAGTTTCTCAAATATTACGGTTGGTAATGCTTTAAAGAATAGATCTACCAAATTATTTACAAAACGGATTTGTTGAACATCTGTTTTACCTTTCTTCTCAAGATCATAAGTGAAAAAGAATTTTGTTGAAATATGTTTTGTTCTGTCTCCTTTAATATAAACTCCCTTCAACTAAGGTATACATGCAATATTATCTTAATACAATGCAGTTGGAATATTCTTATTCAAAGAAAATCCACATATTTCCTGAATACATTGAGTCATTGATCTCAATCAAACATACTCCCAACTCACCTCATGAATGACAATGATTTTTTCATGAATTAAAAAAGTTGCAACTAATATTTGCTTTATTGAATGCCATGATATAGTAGTGCCACCGTATGTAAATAAATAGTCCATCTGAGATCGAGCCTTATATGGATCAGAAAAGTATCCTAAATCTGCATAGCCAATCATTTTCGACTTAGATTTATTAGAGTAAAACAATCCTAAATGAATGGTTTCCTGAAGATATCTGAATATATGATTGACATCATTTCAATGTTTTTTTATTGGGGAAGAGCAGAATCCTGTCAATAACCTTACCATAAAATAAATATTTAATCGTTCAGTATCCTGATTGCACTAAAATATGGAGTTTCATCACTAAAAAGCTCTTCATAATGTTCTTGAGGTTGAAATGAATATTTTCTTATATCAAACGACCTCATAGTCATTGAGGTACTCAATAAATGTGATTATTCATGTAAAATAGCTTTAAAAATTTTCAATATATGTCGATTGATGGATAAAAATTTCATTTGTCAAACACTCAATTTGTAGGCCGAGATAAAATTTGGTCTTTTCCAGATCTTTCATTTCAAATTATTTCTTCAAACACTCAACAAATTTTTAAAGCACTTTATGAGTATCAGTGATATTCAAGTCATCAACATACACAAATATTATAGAAAATTTAGATTCAAACCTTCTTATAAAAATACAAGGACAAATAGGGTTTTTTTTGTATCTTTCATTTAGCAAATATTTGCTAAGATGATTGTATCAGATTCATGCTGATTGTTTCAATCCATATAAGAAATTCTAAAACTTTATTGAACAAGTTTCTTGCAAACATTTATATGTTTCGGGCACTTTATAGGTTTTTGGGACTTCCGTAAAAATATTATTGTCTAATGAGCCATAAAAATAAGTTGTTACAACATCCATTAGACACATATCAAGATTTTCATGAACTAATAGATTTATTATATATCTAAAGGTCATTCTATCTACCATAGGAGAATATGTCTCCACATAGTCTATGTTAGGCCTTTGCAAAACACCTTGTGTCACAATTCGTGATTTATATCTTACGACTTTACCTTTTTCATTTTTTATTCACTCAAAAATCCATTTATACTCCACTGAATTGACACCTTTAGGTGTTAAAACTATTAGTACAAAAACTTCATGTTTTTCAAATAAAGTCAATTGCTTGAAATGCATCCTTTCATTTTGGCCAATCATTTTTTTGTCAACATTCATTGACAAATTTTGATTCCAAATTCTCACCTTGTTGAAATATTTCAGTAGCAACATTGTAAGTAAAAATATTATCAACCACAATATTATTTCTATTCCACATATTTCTCGTCGAGACATAACTTATTAAATTTTTTCATTCTCATTATTTTTAGGTATTTGAATTTCCTAAGTGGTCTTATCATTTGTTAGATATCGAGACTCCTTTAAAGAAATTACCACCATATTATGACCATTCTGATAATTTATTTCTCTTCTTTTTTGAGGATTTTTATCCTTGGAACCAATTGGCCTACCATGTTTCAAATGTGGCATAGATTCATTTGCATTAACCACTTGTTCTATTGGGACATAAACTTAACTAGAGCATTTGCAGTTGGAATATATGATTTAGTAATCTTCAAAAGGTTAGTAAATGCATTTGGCAACTGATTTACAATATTTTACAAGTAAATCATCTTTTAAACCTATTGCTCACATTGATTTGTTTGAGTATCTAATGAAATAGTGAAAATGCATTTCACTTTATCTCATATTTCACTTGCTTATGTTCTCTCACTAATATTGGGTATACTGATTCATCAAAATGACAGTCAAAAAATCTTGTCGTAAATAAATCTTCTGTCATAGGTTTTAAATATTTTATAATGGAAGGAGATTCATACCTAACATATATCTCCAACTGTCATACCCCAAATCCCATGGGAGCGGACTGGCACCCGTAGCCGAGGAGGCCCGGGAGAACCCGTTCATAACCTATACTTTCACATTTACATTACTTATGAAAATTAGAAATTTGGGCAGCACCTCGTTGTAAGTAGAAGAAATAATACCTGTATCAGCCCAGCAGACATGCATAAATATATATAAACAGTAATTGGCCGTCAGAGCCATCACGTCTATCAACCAAACACTCCTATGGCTGTACAATATGTCTACAAAAGCCTCTACATAGATACACAACTGAGTTAGGGTCGGGACAAACTCCCGCCCACAAAAGACTTTTATACAAATACCAAAAATACATATAGAAATGACTTGGGATGCCCCGAAACAACTGGAGCTCACCACTAACAACAGAATGTCCTGGCTCTTACTGCGGAGGTGTACGACTTGAAGTACCTATTCCTGCAGGCATGAATACGGGTCCCCCGTGAGGGACGTCAGTATGGAAATAAGTACTGAGTATGTAAGGCAGTGAGTATCAAGATGAGATACAAAAGATCAACAGAACCCAGATACCAGCGAATAAACAGTATGAGTAGACCACACTTAAAAGAGCTGATGGGATACCTACACATTACTTTCATATCATTACTTTCCGTAATCCTTATCAATACATATCATATGTCATACAATGGCCAACTGATCAGTGGTACTAATACAATACATCAGGGACCACCCCTGGAATAGCATATATACATAAACTTTATAATACAATGGCCAACTGATCAGTGGTGCTAATACAATACATCATATCATCAATTTAAAATACAGACATTCCATTTCTTAATTCAATTAATCTTTGAGATTGGTTACTTTGTGGTCACACCTTATGGAACTTGAAACCATGATACCTCAATAGGAAAATATGTAAATAGGTAATCAATATCATGAAAATGAAGTAGAGAATCATGGATACCTCATTAAACCATTTCGGAGTCAACAATAGTATATGGACATTTTTTTTTGACTAGCCGGACATCTTAAAAGTGAAAACAAGTTCAATTGGTAGTGTCGAAGATCATATGATGTTATTATGTGTCATGTGTCGTAGGACAATGTTGGAAGATTACTTGAGAGTTCCATGGGTCATTATTCATGCCAAATATTAGATAGAGTATGTCTTACATACCTTGATATAACCACTTCAATACAAGTCCAACTTGACTTCTCGTACTCTTCGAACACTTATCTACAATAAGTCATTTGTGGCAAACTAGTATTAGCAACAAAACCTTACCATTTAGGTATTAACTTCACCAAATAATGTCTAGGAAGTAATCCTTTAACTCATCAATAAGAGTGCTACATACATCCTCTTATACTCTTATTACATTCACATATCATGCATTTTCATGAAATATCCCTCAACATCACTCTTAGCCTTTATTTCCCTTCCTAATCACCATCCAATACCAACATGATCACTAGGCATACATAACCACCAATATAATGATATATCACCACAATTCATCCTGCATAATCAAACACAACAACTTCCATAATTTACTACTAACAATTTATACAAAACAATTCATAACTATGTTTCTAGTTATCTTCCAACATCAAGACAATACTCATAATACTTTATCAATACTTATTCATGGATAAGAATCAAGAATAAACAATATTCATACCTTAAGAATGAACTCTTGTATTTAGAATCCGCCTTACATAACCATGGGGTGCTTCTCGAAGCTTTCGAGATGGTGAACACAACTACGAAACCAATTCGAATTTTCTACAGTTGAATCACAAAATATTTGAAGTTGAAATTAGGCTAGGGTTTCACCTTCTCTTAATAATTGGATGATATATGATATATATGAGGCTGAGTGTAGGTTTATAAAGACCCATTTTCGTCCAAGAGGTAATAGAAAATGACCATTTTGCCCTAAAAATTTAAATAAATCCGAATCTGTCCCCAGTGGACAGTTTTGACAGGCTGAAGTAAATCGATCATAACTCTTTGCTACGGTATTGGATTCGGGTGAAACCAATTGCATTGGAATTATAATTGAAAGGTCTTTCATTTTCATATAAAGTATACCACCCAGTTCTTCCTGTACAAGGAGTTATGGTCATTTAAAGTTGACCCAAAAATCTGTCCCACAATTCTGTTTTTTTTATAGGATGTAGTAAAACGGGTATATATCCTTACTCAGACATTGGATTTGGATGAAACAAATTTCATCGGAAATAAGACTCTCGGAAATTTTCGTCAATATATAGCAGCTCACACAGTTCTTTTTGTACAAGGAGTTATGATCGTCTAAAATTGATCCAAAAAAATAATTGCCTAGCTGCAGTAATTTTCCTGCAGATTTACTGTTCACAGGCTCCCCGGCCACCGTTTTGAAATTTCGAATGTGCTCGCTTATATGAAATACTCCTCTGTTTTGGGCAAGCTTTATATCATTGGAAAGTTTATTCCAATACCTACACATACAACTATTGACGGGATACTTCCGAACACCATAAACTTAATTTAACCCATACGCAAGCCTTTAGGACTCCATATAATCGCGATAAGTGTACGAAAAAATTTATGGGGTGTTACACCAACCTTCTTTGGGGTCCCATCTTTGTGCATTGTGCTGGAGAAATCAAAACATATACCACACACCAAAAATACTAAGATTGAAAATGTTTGGTTCTTGACCAAAAGCCAACTGTAATAGAGAAAACTCATGATAATTGATTGGTCTTATAAGCACAAGTGTTTTTTCATGCAAAATAACATACCCCCATATTGAAACAAGAAGTTTTGTTCTCATTAATATTGTACTATCAATCAATTGAAGACGTTTGATCAATAATTTAGCTAGACTATTTTGAATGTGAACATGAGTAATCGGATGTTCAACTTTTATTCTAGCGGATGTACAATAATCATTAAAGGACTGAGATGTAACTCAACAAAATTATCAAGAGGAATAATATTTATTTCATAATCTGATAATTATGCTCTTAACCTTATTATCTGAGCCAACAATCTCGCAAAAGTCATATTGCGAGTAGATAATATTCACACATGTGACCATCTTATAGATGCATCTATCCAGATCATATAATATTTTAAAGGTTCATATGGAGGGTGAATTGGCCAACATATATCACCCTGTATACATTTTAAAAGTGTAAGAGATTCAATCCTAACCTTAGCTACTATGATTTAATAATAACATTTTCTTGAGAACAAGCAGCACAACTGAATTCCTTTGATTGAACAATATTTTTATTCATCAAAGTATATCCATGTAAATTCTTAATATTTCTATGCATCATATTAAAATCAGAATGGCTTAACCAGTCATATCAAATGATAAAATTATTAGAACCTGTAAACCTTTTATTTACTACAACATTTGATTCAGCCATACAAATACTTGTATGGTACAATCTAGAAGAAAATGTAGATAATTTTCCATGGACAAACTTATTTCCTGTCTTTATTGTAGTAATATAAAGATATTTAAACTTCTCTTCATTTACCGTCTCAATATGATAGTCATTTTGGCAAATATCCGTGAAACTTAACAAGTTTCTTTGAGACTTACTACAATATAAAGCATTATCAATGATCAATATTGTCCCCCTAGGTAGTAACAAGGTCACTCTTCCAGATCCTACAATTAACTTTATACTACTAGATATTGTATTAACATAGGTCTTTTTCATAATCAAATTAGACAATATTTCTTTTCTCTTAATATAGTGTGAGTTGTAGCGTTATCAAAAAGACATATCTCCATTACTCATCTTGTATCCAAATGAAAATTGGGAAAATTTTATTATTTTCACAAAAAAAAATACATGATAAGAAATGTGAAATCTCATAATCTTACAATAAAACTTAAATACTTTTTTTTCTTGAAAAATAAAACATAATGAACAATCTTGATAACTAAAAACAATCACATAATTGATTTTTCCCAATAAATTGATCAAGATTCAGTTTTTATCTCCAAAGAAGCCTTCAACTTTCAAATGACTCATATCATCAAGGCCATCAAAATCATCATCTTTCAAACAAAGTTTGCCTCAACATTATCATTATATTTTTGTGAAGGTCCTGCCTCATCATAATTTTTTAAAGTCAAGTGTGACCCCGTTCGGGCATTAGAAGAGGTCTCATCTTTCTCTTTTCTTGAAAGAATCTTGATAAAGCCTAGAAAAATGCGCAGACATCCAATATTCATTCTTTCAATGGCCTTTCATTCCCAACGACGGCAATTACCTCTTGAAGGATTGTTTTGACGATCCATTTGGTTCTTTATTTTTCGATTACCACCACCACGATGAATATTATATCATCCCCTACTATTGTGAAACCCATGCCTATTATTATAACCTTGATTTTTCCATCTTTAAGGTGGTTTATGTGTTTGTACCCCATTTGCTTCTGATAATGGAGAAGCTCTAGTAGGACGAGCTTTACGATTTTTCATTATAAGGGCATTATGTTGCTCATCCACGAGGAGGAATGAGATCAATGCAGAATACTTTTAAAAGTCATTTTCATGGTATTGTTGCTACAATATCACATTTGAGGTAAGAAAATAGTAAGAGTCTTTTCCATTATGTCCTCATGATTTATAGTTTTCCCACATAACTCTGGAAAACAATCCTAAATACAACAGAATTATATTTAATAATTGTTTTAAAACCTTAAAACCATAAGTGTATCCGCTCATAACGAGCTCTAGGCAGTACCGTGGCCTTTAGGCGGTCATACCTCCTATTTAAATCAGTCCACAATTCATGTGGATGTTTCACTGTCAAGTATACCACCTTCAGTCCTCCATCCAGATGATGATAAACGAAAATCATAGCCTTGGTTTTTCCTAGCTCAGTGTTGTATTATCCAGTGTAATAGTATCACTAAGAAGCTTACCATCTAGGTGAATTTTAGCATCTAGAATTCATGACAGGTAATTTTTTAGAGATCTTAAGTAACACAAACTCAAGTTTAGAAAAATTTGACATGATGAAAACTATCACAAATTAATGAAGTTAGGCAAAAATATAATAACATAGTCTCAAAATAGTAGTCCTTTTTTTCAAAGATTTAACATTTCTTATTTTTTAAACAAAATAAAAAAAATAGTACGTTACTTTTTTCACAAAAACAAATGCTTTGAAAATACACCATGAAACAGAAGAAAATTGAAGGAAATGTCCCTTTAAGTCTTGAATGGAGGATTGGTGACATTGACCAACTTAAGGAGTCAAACATAATTAGGAATCTTGATTAAATTAATTATGGACTTGATTAATATTTTTAAAACTTTCTAATCTTTTCAAAAATACAAATCAATCTACACCCCTCTCCTTTCCAAATCAACCATCTCTCTCCTCTCTCTTTTGAGATTGTCTCTCTCAACCCTCTTCCACCCAACAGTTCTACAAAATTTTTCCCTTCAATTCTTGGTGACTTCAAGCTCTGGTGACAAATAGCTGGGCGAGTTCCTTTGCGACTTTCAACCGTCAATCGACGTGACAAGCAATGTTCTCCAACGACAACAACTTAGGGTTCTTCGTCATTCCATTTCTTCTTTCACATGTAGAAAATTATGTCTTTTTAGTTATGAAGAAACAGAGGAACTTGAGCCAACTTCTCTTCTAGTATTAGTTAACAATTTCAATATTTCTTGCTTAAATTTGAAATGTGGACTGAATAAAACCCTAATTCATGGCATTTTATCTCTACTCTTTCTGATGTGAAATATAATTTTTATTGTTACTGTAGTTCGTGTTGTCGGACTGTTGATTTGATTTTTGTTGGTGATTTTTGGTCACCGTTGATGTTCTTAGTGTGTGTGCGTTATGTTAGTGTTGCTGGGTTGATTTGTTATTTTTTTAAGTAAAAATGGTGTTACAACAGATGAACCATCTGATGCAACAAATGAACCATCTGATGCAATAGATGGAACATCTGATGCATCAAATAAAACATCTGATGTAATCGATAAAACATCTGATGCAACATATGAAACATCCGATGAAACAGATGGAAATATGATGCTACAATAAAAATATAATGCAATATATGAACAATCTAACAAATCATTCATCTGTTGCGATGACGACTCTTCTGTTTGAAAGAAATCTAAACAATATTGATCCAACAGAGAACTCATTTAGAAATAGATGAGTGATCTGGTGTAATAGATAAGTGATCTATTTTTATTATTTCCAACAGATTACTCATCCCTTACAACAGGTTGGTTATAGGTTGTAACAGATATCCTACCTGGTGCAATAGATTTTTGTTCTATTTTTATTGTTTCCAATGGATTACTCATCCACTGCAATAGGTTGTTGATAAGTTTTAATAGATAACCTACCTGGTGCAATAGATGAGTGATCTATTTTTATTATTTCCAACAAATTACTTATCCATTGCAACAGATTATTTATAGGCTGCAACAGATAACCTACCTGGTATAATAGATTAGTTATCTGTTTTTATTATTTCTAATGAATTACTTATCTACTGCAATATATTGGTTATAGGCTGGAACAGATAACCTACCTGGTGTAACAAATGAGTGATCTATTTTTATTGTTTCCATTGGATTACTCATCCACTACAACAGGTTGGTTATATGTTGTAATAAAAAACCTACCTAGTTCAACAGATTTATGATCTATTTTATTATTTCTAACAGATTAATCATCCGCTACAACAGGTTGGTTATATGCTGCAATAGATAACCTATCTAGTGCAACAAATGCATGGTCTATTTTTATTTTTTCCAACAGATTGATCATCCGCTGCAATAGGTTGGTCATATGCTACAACAGATATCCTACCTGGTACAATACATGTGTGGTCTGTTGGAACTGTTATTTTATGGTTGTACATATTTGATTTACTATTATCCTTTTTTAATGATGCATTACTCAATTATAATCTATTTTATGTTTCTATTAATTTTAGACAATATGGCTCCCAAAAGAAAAGAAACCAAATTAAGTCCAAGTAAAGGAACAAGTCAAGCAACTAAGATACATCCACCACTCTATAAGATTGATTTACAAGGATTATCTCAATCAGGAGTAGAAAATAATGAACATGGGAGGGAGGAATGTTTCAAAAGAGAAGATCCAAATACTAATAGCCCTTCCACCAAATATTTGGTCAAAATCTTCAGCACTGATCATTATCCTATGAGAATGCAGTGCAATGGTGCAACAGATTTAACAGGTGATTTCATGGTTAAGTCAATCATGGGAAAATCTTTCGTTGTCTTCAAAAAAATAGTTCAAGAACAAAAATTGGATGCTTATTTTAGGGACAGCTACTTTGGACAATATCTTGATTTATTAAAGGATAACAATGCATGTTTCCAAATGAAAATGGTATATAATCTTCTCAAGTGTAGGTTTATGTATTTAAACAAAAATAAGATGGATGAGATATGGAAAAATAATTGTGACATGCCTATTTGTTTTGTTTGGAAGGGGTTTGCCATAGGTATTGGATTAAAATGTTATCCTCCTTCTCCTTATCAAGTTATACCTATTCTAACCCAAAAAAAGCACCCCACACACCCAAAAAAGCAAAGGCAAGCTGAATGATCATGATGACCTGGTGTTCCTTGTTGGTCCAAGCTTCAAAAACACAAATTTGGTAGAAGCGTTGAAAGGTAAAAGAATTTCAAAAAAGCTCAAGCAATCATTGTGCTTGTCTTGGTTTGTACATAATATTCTTTGGGTGAGAGAAGTTAATAAAAACATACCACTTGATTTGATAAAGCTCTCCGAGAGTTTAAGGCATTTAACAGCTATCCTTGGGGTTATGAAAGATACAAAATGACTGTCAAATATTTGTTGACCCCGTTAAAACCAAGAATAGTCAACTTATATGGCTTTTCATGGGTTTTCAAGGTAAATATTTCTTTTATCATACATAATTCATTTATTTTTATTCAATAATACTTTTGATTTATTGGCGTTATTTTATAGGCTTGGGCATTTGAAGTCATTCCTTATTTGAAACAAATAGTGAACTACCAGGAAGAATTTTCCTGTCCAAGAATCTTAAGATGGTTGTCGGCCAAAACTGATAACAATACAACATTTCTTGATCTCTTCAACCCCCTGAAGGAAGCAGTAAGTCAAATTCTAATTAAGTTTTTGTTTTCATTTATGATTTTTTAAAATGATTTTATCATCATTCTAATATGTACTATTTATTTTTGATTGTCCATTCGTGGCTTATTTCAACCAATCGAGAGTTGAAGATGCCAGTTTTTCTTACTTTAGGGTCGTGCAAACTTTATTGGACTATAAGGTCATCGATAGAATAAAAAAGGAATTGTTAGAGCAACAGTCATCACAAGAAAAATAATTTTAGAAGGTGGGCTTGTTATTGTTGATGATGGTAGTAGTAGTGGTAGTGATGCTCCTCTTACAGTTTTTGAAACAGCAAACCATTATAATTATGATCATACTGGTTATATAAATCTTGGCACTTCTAGCGAATATTCTGCATGCAAACATCAAGACTACAAAGCAAAACATGATGGAGTGATTAATGTCATTAATGCATTAACTGCTTCTATAAAGGAAATAATTTCTAAGAGGGGTGTCATTCCATCAATGAGGATTTCTATATCCATACAGTCCACTAAAGATCAAGGTGGCTAAGAGGAGAAGAAAAGAAATTTCCTAGGCATCATCAATCATTAAAAAGAAAAATTCCAACTCCTATTTATTTGTCTTTCATCATTGATCAATGTACAAGGGCCATAGGAGAGCAGCATAAGCTGAAGAAGGTGAATGTATATCATCTTTTCCAACAAACAAACAGACACGTCTATTTCAACAGATTATATATCTATTGAACATTATCAAACAGATATATACATCTGTTGCAATTGTCGTATAACCTATTACATCAGATGTATTATCTATTGCAACATATGTCCGTCTATTTTAGCAAAATAAATAGGTCTTAGAATAGTTTTAATTTACACTAATAGATGAGTCATATGTTGTAATAGATGGGTCATCTGTTCAAAATTATCATACAGCTCTATTTTACCTGTTCGAGTTTGTCCCAATAGATGATCCATCAAATAAAATAGATAGATAATCTGTTGTATATATGTGATTAGCATTAACAATTTTGGCTTTCTGGGTGGATGTCACAGTAGAAGTTACTACTGAATAGTATAATATTACAGTTGATAATCCATCAACTGCTTCTATAAAGGAATAAAAAGTGGAGCCTGTCAATTCGGGAGAATGGAAGAATTACCCATTTGAAGGGTTCAACATCTCAGATGAGGATTCAAAAAACACTAACAAAATTGATCAACAACTATTTGGAATGGATTGCCGATGGGCTTTTAAAGCATCACGCAGGCACAATTCTTATTATAAAAACATGACATTAACACATATAAATCATGTAGAAAACAAAATGGCGAACACTACAAAGTGAACAAATAGAGCCTTAGTTTTAATATGTTCAACTTTGTTGTTTCACATCCTGGAATGAAGGATTGGTTCTATTTGATGTCACAGCCCCAAACTTGCTGGAATAATGAGGTTTAAATGTCATACATATTACTATTAATAAATACTTTATTTAATTGCATCTGTGTATTAATTTTATTATCACATAATCTGAAATATTCGATAATATGTGCAGCACATCGATGTCATTTTTTACTACCTCTGAAAGAAGGCCAAGTTGCAAATACAAGAATAATACAGATACACAATAGGAAATTATTTGTACAAAGTTTACATCAATAAGATCTATGATTGGTTTTGTCAACAACATCCAGAAGTTTCCCGTACTGAGGAATGCTTAATCAACATCATCAAAGGTTTTAGCATTCTAGCTAGATTACCTTGGCATTTGGTTGATGAAGTGTACATCCCAATCAATTGCGGTGACGAATTCCATTGACTGTTGGGTGTTGTCATTCTAAGAAAGAGAGATGCATCCGAGTTTATGACTCAATGTCGGGAAGGAGACATTTCGCACCGTCGTTAAAGATATAAAAACTGGCCAAAATATTGTCTACTTACCTTGATATGAGTGGCTTTCTGGACCAAAAGGTTTTTACTGATTGGTCGACGATTGAAGCATACCGAGATAAAATGGGTAATCCATTTAATGTAGAATATATTGAAGGAATTGCTTAACAACCCATTGGTAGCCTATAAGTATCATGATTTCATTTCATAAATTTTACAATGCTTACATGAACTGCTAGATATGGATTATCTATTTTTTTTCAAAATGCGGGGATTATGGTCTTTTTGTTGCCGTTTACCCTAAGTATTTGAGCGATGGATAACAAGTACCAAATAATGGACTTGATTCCAGATTACTCCACAAAATATATGCTACTCTTTTATGGAAATATGGAGAAGCAAAGGCTCAAAAACCATACACAAGTGACATTAAAGATCCACGATGACCAAAGTTGAATTCCATAGCACCGGATAAAGAACAACTTGTACATATTGAGTAAATCTTTATAGCTTGATTCTGTCAAAGTAATAACCTCTCCTTTGTAATTATTGGAACCAAAAGTTAAATTATTGATTTATTTGTAGAGTAGATCATTTGTTGTAACGCCCCGAATCTTATATTCAGAACACTACACGGTGCTCATGACCCCAAAGAACCACAAGATAACCCATTACTAATATCTGTAACTAGGCACTGCATAATATACTAAATAAATATGGAAAAAGACTAAAAGGACTTAAGGTTCAAATATCTGATAAAACATAGCATCTGGAAATGCGGTATATCAATACCAAAACAAAACTAAAATAATTGTCTGAACATGCTATAGTCTGAAAGCCTCTAAACTGTCTGAATAAAAATTTGATGGGACATGTTCCCAAATAACTCTGGACACTACAATAATAAAGTAATAAAATAATTATCCTATCCTTGAATGATGAGGACTCACTGCTAGTCTAGCTGCTGAACGTCTGATCTACTAAGGATGCTCTGGAGCTCGTGCTTCTGAACCTATGGTATAAAAACACCATAGCACAAATGCGTCAGTACGATTGAATGTACTAGTATGCAAGAGAGGTAGGCTGAATGCAAGGGGTTTATATGCATGAACAATAATAACTGACTGAATAACATGAACGTGAGAATACATGCATGAAAAGGTGAACTGTAACTAAGATCATGACATCACTGAATGTGAATACGAATAACATAAGTTTTGTATAACTGATATACTATTATCTAAATGATTGTGTCTGACAGTCCTATTTCTGATAGAACTAGCTAAGTTCTGTACTAACCTAGGTGACTGTATTTGACAGTCCTGAATTCTATAAAACTATCTGACTTCTATTACTGAGACTGATACTGAGACGTAACTGTGGGAAGTAGTCATCTAACCGACATGCCCCAAATAAGTTATTATAGCTGAGTTGGGTCCAATCTGTAACCCCAATTGAAAGGGTGTCAATACCACACTACTGGTAAGGACAAGCTGTGGTTGACCCTTATCTCACAGTGTCCCCAAAAGAGAACGGTGCGACCCTCATCTGACAGTGTTAATCCACCTCATCAACCCTCATCTATTAGTGTTGATGTCTCAACCTATGTTGGCTACATATTTTTAGAATGCAAGGATTGCTTCTATGGATTACACCCTCAACTGACAGTGTGTGCCCTCATTCTTGGGTTCACTCAGTGCTAATTTCTACTCCTATCTGAATAGACAATTAAACGTGATTAAATGAACTAAACTAGACTAGGTTTAGTAAGTTTTATTAACTGATAGAGTATTACTGAGATCTGATAACTGACTGACATTACTGAGATTACTAAATTTTCCTGAGTCATGAGACTGACTAAATTCTACTGAACATGGCTTGATTGAGAATATCTTGAAAACTGACATTGGCTCTAGGCACACAGCTAACTTGTCAGGTACAAGTACCCCCAGAACTCGATTGCATGAAACTGACAAGACATGACACTTCCTGGAATCCCGACCATAATCAACAATCCATAATACAACCATTGGGGAATTTCATGAGGCACTTGATTATCATGGTTTTGGTACATGAATAGGAAAGCATATAAACATGTCATAATTTCATAGGGCTAATCTCATGAACAATCCATCAAATAATTTCAATGCATAACAATAACATAGAAGTCATTTTGAACATAAGGGTAAAGCATGGGTTCATCAATTTGGTCATAATTGAGTCCTAAAGCATGATTCTTGTTCTCTTTGGCATTTTATCAAACACATTGCATGCATAACCTTAGGCTTCGGCATATACACTAGTTCATACGTCATGGTTACTTTAATCAGCTCAATTTAAAAGTTTCCAAACCTACATACTAGCATAATTTCATGTAAAGTACATAAAGACTCCAACTTGGGATTCATACAACCATATCAATATAATTAAAATCAACTCACCACATGGAAATCACAATTCATAAGTTTAAAATGGGATTCTTGAGCTTCGTGGGTAAAACAAACCTATGAATCAACACTTTACATACCTAGGTGGATTATTTCTTGAAGATTGGTAAAGTAAAGCTTGAATTCTTACCTTGGGATTAGACACCTAGGGTTTCTTATTCTTGGGGATTGATCATTGAGAGAAACCCTAATTTGGTATTGTGGATGAATAATGAAGTTTTGAGCTCTGGTATGGTATAATTAGGGGTTAAAACGGGTGAAAAAAACCCAAATACCCTTGGTTTGGGCGACGGTCCGTCGCTGGCTCAACGATTCTTCGATCCATCCCATCTTATTTGGCCAGAACTTAAACTTTCTGCCTCTTCTACGATAGTTTGGGCGACGGTCTGTCAGTTTTGACCGTTGCACTTTGCAAGAAGATGGGTTTAATGCCTTAGTCACAACTGCTTGGGCGACGGTCCATTGCAAGCTCAACGGTCCATCATCCTGACCATCGCTTCTGGGAAGTTCCGACAGTTCTCTATAAAACATCCATAGCTGTTTACTCTGATATTGAATTTGGATGAAATTGATATCTTTGGAAAGATAATTCAATTTCCCATATGATAAAATATCGATATTGGGGAAATTCTATTTGATTTAAACATTAATTATTTAGGAAGTCGTCATTAACTCTTCTGGAGACTAGATTTGACTTAAAGAAAGTTCAGGGTATTACAATATCTCCTCCTTAGGGACATTCATCCTTGAATAGGACTGACTAGACTGGGAAAGATGATTGACTAATCTTACTTAAGAGACGTGAACATTTGAACATGTCTATATGATTGGAACTTCTGATATACTAAAATCTCATACTGAATATGCATATCTGATGCATGGATATGTGATGGATAGTCTTCATGAATGCATGATTGAAATTACTGAGAATCTGAGTTTCTCGTGATACGAATGCATATCTGATGCATGAATACGTGACTGACATGATACATGAATATATGACTAAATAAGTTTAAGGAAAGTTATTACCTTGGGCTGAGTCTGAGTTTGCGGAGAAGAGGTGAGGATACTTGGTCCATATGTCTGCTTCTTCTTCCCAAGTAGCTCCCTCAACGGATTGATTCTGTCAAAGAACTTTGACTAAAGGGACTTCTTTGTTCCTAAGTCTGTGAGTCTGGCAGTTAAGAATTTGACTGGGATTTCTTTGAAAGAAAGATTGTTCTAAATGTCTAAGCCCTCTATCGACACTACGAATGTTGAGTCACCTATGCACTTCTTTAGCAAGGAGACATGGAACACTGGATAAACTAAGGCTAGATCTGAAGATAATTCAAGCTCATTATCTACCTTGCCAAAATGATTGAGAATTTTGAAGGGACCGATATATTAGGGACTGATCTTTCCCTTCTTACCGAACTACTTCACTCCCTTTATGGGAGAGATTTTCAAGTACACATAATCACCAATCTCGAACTCAAGATCCTTTCTGCGTACATCTGCATATGATTTATGTTGGCTCTGAGCTGTCTTGAGCCATTCTCTAACCAATTGAACTTTCTCTAAGGTGTCGAATACCAAGTCAAGCCCTACTACTGCGGCCTCACCCACTTCGAACCAACCGATTGGAGATCTGCATCTCTTTCCATAAAGAGCTTCAAATGGAGCCATCTGAATACTGGAATGATAGTTGTTATTATATGCAAACTCAAATAAAGGCAAGTGGTCATCCCAACTCCCCTTGAAATCAATTGTACACGCCCTTAGCATATTTTCCAAGGTCTGAATGATCCTTTCTACTTTACCATCTATCTGAGGATAAAAATATGTACTAAGGTGATTTTGGGTACCAAGACCCTTTTAGAATGCTTTCCAGAAGTGAGAGGTGAACTGGGTACTTCTATCTGAAATAATAGACAACAAAACATCGTTCAAGCTGACCAACTCCCTGATATAGAGTTTAGCGTAATCCTTGGCTGAATAAGAGGTATGGACTGGAAGAAAATGAGCTGATTTGGTCATCCTATCTACAATGAGCTAAACTTAATCATGCTGACATCGAGTACGAGGAAAACCGGTCACAAAGTTCATGTTCACTTCTTCCCACTTCCAAGTAGGAATATTGAATTTCTGCATGGACCCACTAGGCTTCTGGTGCTCAACCTTAATCTGCTGATATGTAGAGCACTTAGCCAAAAACTCTGCAACATCTCTCTTCATCCTACTCCACCAATAGATATCCCGCAAATCATAGTACATTTTAGTGGCCCCTGGAGGAATCGAGTAATACACCATGCACTTCTGCAAGAATTTGTTGCCTCAAGTTATCTACACCTGGAACACACAGACTACCCTGACAACAGAGAACACCATCTCCCCCTTGGGAGAAAACCTCTACCTTTTGATCTCTGACCGGCTTTTTCAACTTAACAAGCCAAGGATCTCTATCTTGTTTTTCTTTCAACTTGGATACTAGAGATGATTCTGAACTGTTCTGAACCCATATACTACCTTCTGCTGTATCGACTAAGTGGATACCTAGTCGGGCAAGCAGATGGACTTATTGAGCTAACTTCTTCTTACTATCCTAAACATGAGAAACACTATCCATAGATAGTCTACTGAGAGCATCGGCCACTACATTGGCCTTTCCTAGATGATAAAGGACACTCATGTTATAATCTTTCAAGATCTCTAACCACCTTCTCTAATGGATATTAAGATCTTTCTGAGAGAATACGTATTGAAGGCTCTTGTGATCTGTGAATACATCTACATGAACACCGTATAAGTAATGCCTCCAAATCTTCAAGGTAAAACCAAAGGTTGCTAACTCAAGGTCATGAGTAGGATAATTCTTCTCATGGGGCTTAAGTTGTCTATAGGTGTAGGCTATGACCTTACCATGTTGCATGAGGACACAAACCAAACCCACTCTGAATGCATCACAGTACACTACGAGTCCATCTGAACCATCTGGAAGAGTCAAAATTGGAGCTGAGGTGAGTCGAGTCTTTAACTCCTAAAAACTCTTTTTGTATGAATTTGACAACTGAAACTGAACCTTCTTCTGAGTCAATCTGGACATAGGGGATACAATAGACAAAAATCCTTTAACAAATTGACGGTAATAGCCAGCCAAACCCAAGAAACTCCTGATATCTAATGGAGAGATGAGTCTGGGCCAGTTTTTTCACTACTTCAATCTTTTGAGAATCAACTCTAATGCCATCACCGAAGATTATATAACCAAGGAATGCTATTGACCAAAAATTTGCACTTACTGAATTTGGCGAACAGTTGATGATTTCTGAGAGTCTACAATACTATTCTGAGATGGTCTGAATGATCATGCTCACTCGGGAATAGACAAGAATGTCATCTATGAAGACTATGATAAATATGTCCAAGCACTGCTTGAACACATGGTTCATCAAGTCCATAAAATCTGCTGGGGTAAAGGTAAGACCAAAGGACATAACTAAGAATTCAAAGTGACCATACCGAGTACGAAAAGCTATTTTTAGAATATCACATTCTCTGACCCTGAGCTGATGATAGCCTAATTTGAGGTCTATCTTAGAAAAATAGCTGGCACTCTAAAGTTGATCGAACAAGTCATCGATTCTGGGAAGTGGATGCTTGTTCTTGACGGTGACTTTATTAAGCTGATGGTAGTCAATACACATTCTGAGAGAATCATCTTTCTTGTGCACAAATAAGACTGGTGCACCCTATGGGGATACACTGGATCTAATAAAACCCTTATCTAGGAGATCCTTCAATAGATCTTTCAATTCTCTAAGTTCTATTGGTGCTATTCTATATGGAGGGATAAATAAGGGTTGAGTATCTGGAAGAAGGTCTATGCCAAAGTCTATTTCCCTTTTGGGAGAAAGACATCAGAATATTCATTCACTACAGGGACTGATCCAAGACTGGGAGTTTTGGAACTAAAGTCCTTAACTCGTACAAAATGATAGACACGTCCCTTAGATATTATTTTCTGTGACAAAATGTAGGAAACAAGCTGAGCTCTAAAAATTAAAGTACTACCCTTCCACTCTAGGATGGGTTCATTCGAGAACTAAAACTGGACAACTCTATTTCTACAATCAACTGTGGCATAGAAGGAATGAAGCCAATCCATGCCAAGAATGACATCAAAATTAGTCATCTCTAATTCGACTAAGTTTGTTGAAGTGACTTTCTGAGATACCATAATCCGACAGTTCCTGTATACCCATCGAGCTATGATAGTTTTACCCACTGGGGTAGATATTTAGAAGGGCTCTACTAGAAATTTGGGACTGACTCCAAAATCAACTGCTAGATAGGGAGTAACAAAAGACAAACAAGATCCTAGATCTAGCAAGATGTAAACATGTACATGAAAGATCTGTAACATACCAGTAACCACATTAAGATAATTTTCCTGATCATATCGGGACTGAAGAGCATAGATTCTGTTTGGGCATTGCCCACTGGTAGCACTGGAAGAGACACCCTGGTGATTTGAGCAACTGGATTGAGCTGGAGGGCTATTGCGCTGACCTTGAGGACCTGGCTGGAGACAATCTCTGACTCTGTGGCCTGTCTTACCATATTTGAAGCAAACATTACTGCCAACTCTGTAAGTACCTAAATGGTGCTTGCCGCCTATTTGATAAAGAGGATAGGTTCGGGCACTTCTAACACTTTTCTAAGACTTAGAGCCTGGTGCCCTATCTCTATTGCCATCTCTGAATTTCGGCACTAGAGCACTAGATGAGAAAGGAGCTGGAATGGATGACTTTGGATGGAACTGAGAATGACTTCCACCCTCTGACTTAGGCTGAGCAAAGTTGAAACTACTTGTCTATGCTTTCTTATTTTTATTCTCTCTCATCTTAATTTTCTACTCTTCTATCTGTTGAGAATAGATCATAATCCTGGCTATGTCCATTTCACTAATCAATATTGTAGATTTGCACTCATTGACCATACTATCATTCACCCCAGAAATAAACTTACTCATCTTAGCCCTGCTGTCTGTCACTACATGAGGAGCAAATCTAGCTAATTGAGTAAACTTAAGAGAATACTCTTTCACTGTTATGTTTCCTGGCCTGAGGTTGATAAACTCTAACACCTTAGCTTCCCTCAGCTCTACGGGAAAGAATCTATCAAGAAAAGCAGTGGAAAACTCCTCACACTCTATAGGCCCTGTATCTGCGGCCCTCTCTGCCTTCTATTACTTGAACCATGTGTGAGCCATATCCTGCAACTGATATATAGCTAGCTCAGCACTCTTACAAGCAGTAATCCCCATAATATATGTAACCTTCTGCACCTAATCAAGGAATTCCTGAGGGTCCTCGTCTGACTTAGACCCAAAAAAGGATGAAGGATTTATTCGGGTAAAGTCCTAAATCCTAGCTGCAATAGTATTGGTCACTAGGTTGGCTGGAATAGCATCTAAACACTCATTCTGAGCAGCAACTGAGTTAGCAAGAGTATTGAATGCAGCTTTGAACTTTGCATGAGAAACATGTTTGTCCAAGAAATCAGCTTGGACAAACTGAGGAGCTAATAGATTTTCGTTTCTCCTCTTGGGAGGCATTTTCTATAGAAGAAAGGGAGAAACAAATTAGATTGTGAGTTAAATTTGAGCTCATGCTCACAGGCATTACATGAATACTGAAAGAAGGGAAATCGTTCCCAAAATATCTTATAGCCTCTTGCACATGAATGTGTTGTGCCACACACCCATGCACAAGACTTTACTAGATATAATTTTCAGAATTCCTAGGACACTATTGAACCATAGGCTCTGATACCAAGTTTATAACGCCCCAAATCTAGTACCTGGAATGCTACACGGTGCTCATGACCCTGAAAGACCACAAGCTAACCCATGACTGATATCTGTAATTGGTAACTGCATAATATACTGTATAAATGCAGAAAAAGGCTGAAAGGCCATAAGATTCAAATATCTAATAAAACATAATATCTGGAAATGCAGTATATCAATACTAAAACAAAACTAAAATAACTGTCTGAACAAGCTATAGTCTAAAAGCCTCTAAACTGTCTGAATGAGGAGTTGATGGGACATGTCCCCAACTAACTCTAGACTACTAAAATAATAAAGTAATAAAATAATTATGCTATCCTCGAATGATGAGGACTCACTGCTAGTCTACCTGCTGGATGCCTAATCTACTAAGGATGTTCTAGAGCTCGTGCTTCTGAACCTATGGTATAAAACACCATAGCACAAATGCGTCATTACAATTGAGTGTACTTTTATGCAAGTGAGGTAGGCTGAATGCAAGGGGTTTATATGCATGAATAATACTATCTGACTGAATAATATAAATGTAATAATACGTGTATAAATACGTGAACTATAACTGAGATCATGACATCACTGAATCTGAACATTGATAACATAAGTTTCGTATAATTGATATACCATTATCTGAATGACAGTGTCTGATAGTCCTATTTCTGATAGAACTAGCTGAGTTCTATACTAAATAGAGTGACTGTATCTGACAGTCCTATATTCTGTAGAACTATCTTAATTCTATTACTAAGACTGAGACTAATACTGTAACTGTAGGAAGTAGTCATCTAATCGACATGCCCTAAATAAGTTAGTATAGTTGAGTTGGGTCCAATCTGTAACCCCAATTGGAAGAGTGTCAATACCACGCCACTGGTAAGGACAAGTTGTGGGTGACTCTCATCTGAGAGTGTCCCCAAAAGATAACGGTGATAACCTCATCTAATAGTGTTAATCTACCTTATCAACCCTCATCAACATAATTAAAATCAACTCACCACATGGAAATCACAATTCATGAGTTTTATTATGGGATTCTTGAGCTTCATGGGTGAAAGAAACCCATGAATCAACACTTTACAAACCTGGGTGGATGATTTCTTAAAGATTGGTGGAGGAAAGCTTGAATTTTGGCCTTGGGATTAGACACCTAGGTTTTCTTGTACTTGGAGATTGATCATTGAGAGAAATCCTAATTTGGAGTTGTGGATAAATAATAAAGTTATGAGCTCTAGTCTGGTATAATTAGGGGTTAAAACGGATGGGAAAAGACCCAAATACCCTTTCAAAAATAGCTTAAAATTGATGATCGAAAGTGGCGACGGTCTGTTGCTGGTTCGATGGTCCGTCGGTCCATCCCATCATATTTGAACAGAACTTGAACTTTCTGTCTCGTCTACGATGGTCCATCGCTAGGTCTACGGTCCTTTGGTCCTGACCGTCACACTAGGCTAGAAGATAGGTTCACTGCCTTAGTCGCGATGACTTGGGCGACGGTCCGTCGGTCTGATCATCACTTCTGGGCAGTTCCGATAGTTCTCTGTAAGATATCCAAAACTTTTTACTCCAATACCGAATTTGGATGAAATTGGTATCGTTGGAAAGCTAATTCAATTTTTCACATGATAAAAATTCAAAATTGGGGAAATTCTATCTGATTTAAATATTAATTATTTAGGAAGTCATCACTAACTCTTCTAGAGACTAGATTTGACTTAAAGAAAGTTCGGGGTATTACATTTGTACCCATAATGATTTTTCTACATTTCATTTATTTGTTGAGTTATTTCATGTAATTTTTGAAGGCTTTGATTTATTTAATGTTGTATACCAATATAATTTAATCCTTAGTTTTGAATTTATTAATTGAAATGGAATACTAGATTCAAATATCACAATAGATAATACATATGTTGCAACAGACGACATGTCTGTGGGAAATTATCAAATAGATTTAGACATATATTGTAACATATAGGTCATCTGTTGGAAATTATCAAATAGGTTTTCCTACTTTTTTTATTTATTCCAATAGATTACCTATCAGTTGCAATAGATAGACTACATGTTGCAACAGACTGTATATCTGTTGTGATAGAAACTAAGAGACATTTGCATAATGCAATAGATGATCAACCTATTTCAATAGAAAATCAATTTTTCACAATAAATATACTATCTGTTCAACAGATAGACAATTTGTTGGATTATAATAAATCAAATTTTGCCAACATAAAAAATTATTATGGAGTTTGTCTTTGTACATCTTCTTCTTTATACATAGCCTCCAAGCATTTACTTAGTACCCATAAGCTCAAACCTCTTGCATCTTTGCCACAACGGCATCGCACAGATCAAAAATTTCTGTGTTGATCAGCACACATTCAATATATGAAAGAGAGTATGGCCCACACACGGTACCAGTTTTTATGTTTTGAAGCTGCATGCCCTTGTTTTGACCTTTAAAATCCCATATTTTCTTCATCAAGACTTTCACTAGAAAATAATCCATCAGCTTACTCAACTTCAACAAGCTGGGGAGCAACTTCAATAGTAGTTACACGTGGATAAAAAAGTGGTGTCATTGAAGACAAGTAAGTTATAATCATAAACCTTAATCATTCCCTCCTCGAGAAGTATCTCAACAGCAAGAAAATGTTTGACTTCCACATTCATGACTGCAAAAATTGTTTTTATCTTGGTCCAGATCTTTCCATATGGATATGGCCTCTTCCCTCTAACATAGTTAATCATATCATCCTCCCATTCATACGTAGAAACTAACATATCAAATCCTATGCCACCAGGAGTTGACGCTAGCTTATGGAGCCTATTGTACCTATTCTTGAAATTATTATAGAAGTTGAGGTCCATTATTCCATCGGCAGTATCATACTCATGAAGCAGAGAATTTTATCAACATACTGTGATATAAGACGAAAATAGATAAATAAGTTAGTAATTGTAAAGAAGAAAAACACAGTTGAAAGATGCAACGGATGGTCTATCTATTGCAGAGGGTTCTCTAAATCAGTTCATATATTACCCAGCTACTGCAACTTATGCAACAGATTTTTAATCTATTGTAATAGAACAACCACCAATTGCATCAGAATACCCAACTGTTGTAACAGACAACATATCCATTGCATAGCTTCTTCTTCATAGAGTATATTAGAAAGCTAGGTTAGGAAAATTAAACTTACCCTATCCACGAACCACTTATGCATAGTTTTCATACTCTTTAAGTCTTCATAGTCAGACGTATGCATGGTGTATTCTTCTGTAGGTTCCTTCTTCTTGGAATACTTGGAATTTTGCAATTCTATCCTCTCTTCGTTACCAAGTGCCGCATATATGTCCACCTTCTTCAGTGGCCTCGAAACTTCAAAAACTTTTGGAGAGGGAAGAGTTTCATTCTATTTTATTTTCAGACTGGATAGTATTTGGCTAATTTTTCTTTTCTTCCTCTTAACTGCCATTGTAGGAGTGTATGGCTCTCTTACCTTCTTGGATGGTATGATACCCCTCTTAGATTTTAATTCCTTAACAGCTTCAAAGATAGCCTCTAGCTTTTTGAGAAGTTTATCCTGCCTGTCCTTGTACATATTGCATTTATAATGAGAACATGAGGGTGAAGAGGGGTAAGAGGGACCACTATAAGGGTGGTTGGGACCGGTGTATGGGCGAGAAGGACCTATTTAAGGGGTGATTTCAAACGTATTTATTTTTTCTTAAGTATCAATATGTTCATCATCAAGACTAGCAGCAACATCAATATCAAGTTGGCTGCCACCAACATCAATAACTCCACCAGCAACACCCCCAGAAGAAGCACGTGAATTTGTTACGGTATTGGTCATGAAGTGTTTCAACATTAGGCTGACCGTGCCTAACTATGCTTCTTATGGATATTTCTCCATCCAATTCCTTCTTTATTAACTCCACCATTGTGTCTGCTATTGTATCAACAAGGCCTAGAGTAGTAAAAGAAGTCATCACCAACTCCTGCTCAATAGTAGGATCCAAGGATGCACAACTGATAAATAAAAGGTAGATACATTTAAATCATATAATAATAATTTACAGTCAGTTAGGTTACATGTTAACACAGTCAACTTATGCAATAGATGATCTATCTGTCACAACAGGTGATCAGTATGTCACAACAAATTAATAATATATTGCATCAGATTACTCATCTATTGCATAATTTATAGTAAATGGGTAATCTCTTAAGTCAGGTTCAGAGAACCAGAGCAATAGATAGTTAATTTATTAAAAAATATGGATCGTCTATCACAATAGATTACCCATCTGATGTACCAGTTGCAGTAGATGGGTATTCTATTATAACAGACAACCCATCTATCATAATAGATGGCATATCTATTTCAATATATTTCTTTGAGTCAAATTATTTTACATAAAAGAAGACGTACTACATCATCCGGAGGGTTAAAAAGATCAGCGTCCTTAATTCTTGTGTTGCTCTTTGTATCAAACCACCTAAGGATCCTTGGATGAAAAACCTTGTCTGGATAATCCTTGAACTTCTTTCGAATGGGAGGAATGGCTTCAAATGCCCAAGCCTAAAATATGTAAACAGGAAGCAAGCAAAAAAAGTCATAATAATTATTCAATATAAATTAATAGATGAGTAAACAAATAATGATTAAATTTATCATGAAAGTCCAAGGAAATCCATATAATGTGATCGTCTTTAGGGATATCTTTGTCAGTACATATTTGACAGTCAAGTAGTAGCTTTCATATCACCAGGGATAATTGTTGAATTTCTCAAATGACTTTCTTGACGTCTCTTGCCAATATAACCACATAGGCAAACCAAACTAAGAATAATTTCTCCTTCTACTGCTTTAGTATGGTTTTATCCTTGAGATCTTCTATCAACTTCTCCCCTTTGTAGCAATTTCCAACAACACATCTATTTTTTCCTTTTGTTTGTTTGTTTTGGTGGGTGGTTGCATGGATAATGCCTTCCGTCTATTTGATGGTGGTGGTTTAGTTGTCCTATTTGCCTTGGACCTTTCAGGGGGTGTTTCCTTAATGAGAGATTCTTCTGGATGATCATATCTCAAGACCTTCACTATGGCAAACTCTTTTAAGCGAAAGCAAATTGGCATGCCATAGTAGTTGATCCAGATTTCATCCATCTTTTTTCGTCCTCCTTCAAATCTTTACCATCCCTCATGTACCTGATCCTGTTCTTGAGAAGACCATATACTATGCTCATTTAGAAATAGATAGTGTGGTCTACAGGCAGCCAAAGAAAGTGTCCAAAGCAACTCTTCTTAAAAGGTTCGTCTATGTTTTTATTCTTCATAGTATTCCTAAATTCATCAAAAGGTTTCCCCAACTGATATTTAAGTACAAGATCACCAGTTACTTTTCCAAGGTCATCTATCGGTATCGCAACTTGAAACTTGTCAATACTAATAGTTTTGACAGCCTCATGCTGGGATTTTGATCATATTTCACATCACATTGGTGAGGCATTATCATCTTGTTTACCTTCTTCTTCCATCTCACTTTTATTTTCCTTACCAGCCTCTATATACCCTTCTCGACCTCCCTTTTCATAACTTTTCTCAGCATTATTTTGCCCTGACTGAGATTGTTCAAGAAGTTCCTCCGAATCTATCTCTACTCTAGCCTTTTTTGTTGGGTGGTCAAAAGTTGATCCACTTTCAGTTTCTTTTCTTTTGGGAGACATATTTTAACTACAAACAACAGAAAAACAAAAAATACATTACATTTGATGTCTGCATAATTTTTAAAAAAATCTAAGACAAATTTCAATAAATTATTATTCGCCACATTACAAATAAATACTCCAATGGATAACCCATCAGTTGGAATATATGGGGAATCTGTTTGAACACCTATTTAATATCTCCCAATAGATGTTCCAACTATTGCGATAGGTGAGCCACCAAGACCACCAATACCGATAACACCAGCAACAGCCACAAAAAACACCATAAATTCCATCAAACAATACCATTACAGTCAATGAAACACTACAATAAAAACTAGGATTTTCTTGGGTTCTTCCTACATTTTTAGCATCAAAACTCAAAATTGTTAATCCATTCTCGAAGATAATACAATAAAAGTCTTTTTTTCATCATTAACTAAAAATCCTTAATTTTTACAAAAAACAACAAATGTCAAACTCTTCTTGAACTCTATTACCTGCAAAGACAGAGAAAACAACGGATACAGGCAAGAATAGAGTCAAAAATAACACCTATGTGGTCAGAAATGGGAAGAAAATTGATCTGTTATGAATGGTTGAGCAATTTGTTGAGTAGTTGTTGTTTATTTTGTTGAGAGAGATAAAAATGAGAGAGAAAAGAGCGAGAAAATTGAGATTTGAAATTATGAAACGTTTTTCCCCCAAATGAATGATTTGTATGGACTGATTTGTATTTTGGAAAAAAATGAAAAGTTTTGAAAATGTTAATTTTGTCTGATTGATCTTAATTATTTTTTAAAATTTTAAAATATATAAAACATTTTGACTCAGAGTGATCGATCGACGACTCAGGTCGGGAGGAACGGAATACCAACATCAGGTAATCATAAAGACTCTATTGAAGTTGTACTTCACACTATGTACTAATCGCTAGATCTATCTAAATAAATTTAGGTATTATCTTAATAATAAGTTAATAAAAAATATTTTGACTCAGAGTGATAGATCGACCACTCAAGTCGGGAGAAATGTAATACTAATATCATGCAATCACAAAGACTCAATTGAAGTTGTGCTTTAACCTTTGTACTCATCCCTAGTTATATCTAAATCAATCTAGTTATTATCTCAATAATAAGTTAATATGAAACATTTTGACTCAGAGTGATCCATCGACGACTCAGGTCGGGAGGAACACAATACCAACATCATGCAATCACAAAGACTTAATTGAAGTTGTAATTCAACCTATGTACTTATCCCTAGTTATATCTAAATTAATTTAGGTATTATCTCAATAATAAGTTAGTACAAAATGTTTTGACTCAGAGTGATAGATCGACGACTTGGGTTGGGAGGAACGCAATACCAACATCATGCAATCGCAAAGACTCAATTAAAGTTGTACTTCACCCTATGTACTCATCCCTAGTTCTATCTAAATCAATTTAGGTATTAGCTCAATAATAAGTTAATATGAAATGTTTCAACTTAGAGTGATCGAATAATGACTCGGGTAGGGAGGAATGCAATACCAACATTATGCAATTGCAAAGACTCAATTAAAGTTGTACTTCACCCTATGTACGCATCCTTAGTTCTATATAAAACAATTTAGGTATTTTCTCAATAATAAGTTAATACAAAATACTTTGACTCAGAGTGATTAATCGACAACTCGGATCGAGAGGAACACAATACCAATATAATACAATCGCAAAGACTCAATTAAATGTGTACTTAATCCTATGTACTCATCCCTAGTTCTATCTAAATCAATCGCAAAGAAATCTATTGCAACAGATGATTGAGTTGTTGAAAATTTTCAAATAGATATTTATATATGTCGCAACAGATGACATAGCTGATTTAATTATCAAATAGACATTTGCATCTGTTATGAAAAATAACTGAACTATTAAAAAATTTCAAACAGATATTGATATCTATTGTAACAGATGACATATCTAATTTAATTATCAAATAGTCATTTGCATCTATTATGACAAATGACTGAGCTGTTGGAATTTTTCAACAGATATTGATATCTGTTGCAACAAATGACATATCTATTTAAAAATATTTTTTTCTTTTAATTTTAAAGCAATTTTCTATTCGAAAGAAGAAATATAGATAAAATAGTACTACTAAGGTGGTACAAATATTTCTTGAATAACTCAAAAATCTCATTGAGTAGTCTTATCTTGTCTTTTCAATGGCACCCATCTTTCTTGTGCACCTCAAGTTATTAATGAATATTAATGAATATTTAAACCTATGTATAATGAATATTAATGAATATTATTCTCTCCTCTTTCTCATAAATATCCTTTTGGATCTAAACTAATCCATATCTTTCCATGACTAAAATTATTATTTTAATCCCTTTGCTTTTGATATTGCAGGTATGGTTTACTATTTATCTTTCATTATCGTCTTCTTGTTTACAAGTTATTTACATCTATTTTTTATTTAATTAACATTTACCCATATCATATTTATTTTAAAAAATTGAAGGAACTTTTAAGTCTTGAATGAACAAACCGTTGTTTTTTTATAATATGCAAAAAAAGTCATCGGTTGGTCGAAGTTTAAAAGCCTTGTTGGAGGTATTATTTTTTTGTATGTATTTTATTTGTTTCTTTGTTGTTGATGTTGTTATTGATATTATTGGTGGGGTTGGTATTGTTGGGACTTGTGGTGTGGTGTTGTTGATGGTGTTGGAACAAAGGATGTTGCTCTTTATTGTTGATATTGTTATTGATATTATTGGTGGGTTTAGTGTTGTTGGGATTGTGGTGTGGTTTTGTTGATGGTGTTGGAACAAAGGATGTTGCTTCTTTATTGTTGATGTTATTGTTGATGGTGTTGGAACAGATAATGTTGTTGATGTTGTTTCTTTATAGTTTATACTGTTGTTGATGTTGCAACAGACAAAGCAATTGTTGGAACAAATCAAACTACTAGTAAGGTTGGTTTGATATATTTCAATAGACTCCATATCTGTTGCAATAGACTACATCTGTTGCAACGTACTCCACATCTGTTACAACAGGCTCCACATCTGTTGCAACAGACTCTACTCTGTTGCAACAGACTCTATATCTGTTACAATAGACTCCACATCTGTTGCAACAGATGGATAATGTTCTTTCTATTCTTTTCTTGTTTGACATTAATTTTTTTCCTGTTCTTTGTAGATATAAAGAACTAAAATTTGATCAACTTTTTTTTACCAACAAAAGAAGCTACAGTAAATATGGGTTTAAAGGAATAAGCTGCTTGTAGATGGAACCACTTCAAATGTGGGAGGTATGTATTACTGATAATGTTATCGTGAAAGCACACATAGAGTACACCAATTTTGTGAATGTTGTTTTTAACAATTATTCATTCATCATTCAAACAAGATATCTGTAATTTTACAGCTAAGTTTGATATATCCTAACTGATAAGGCTGAGGGACCATGAATATGGTTTTGATACCCTTTTAAGATTTAATGTCGGTTGTTGCTCATGTTTATGTGTCAAGCATTGTTAAGGGATCATATTTTGGTGGCATTATAAAGAGATTCAATAGCGATTGAACTAATTTTTCGGGTACAATGGACTCTGAGAGGGCCTTCAAAGCCTTTAATTGCTTCAACCAAGAATGGAAATCAATATAGTTATTTCCTTAGCCCAAATTTATATGGTTGGGTTGCTCTGGTGATGATTATACACTAGAAGGTACGGTAGAAGAATGCCTACGAGGGAAAAAATAGGGGGTTGATGAATGGTTATATTATCTGAGAGATAATTAAAGAGGAAACATACGGTAGAAAGGAACTTCTAGCGAATATGGCCAATGAAACTGAATTAAAACATGAGAAATCTGAATCAAGTTCAACTATGAAAGTGTATCCAGTATTAAAAATTCATTTATTGTTTCTTTGAAAGAAAAATAATGCAGATGGATACTTTAATAGAGAGCTACGACTAGGAGCGTGGTCGGAATGATCACCTATATAAGAAATAGTAGATGACTAAGAAAGCAGATTTATGGGCACTAAGAGTTGAAATAATGTACAGTAAGTCGAGAAAACTTATGCCAATAACAGCTACAATTAAAATAAGAAATCTAAGCCAAGGCGGTAATTTCTAAATTTTAAATTGCATCTCATGCCTTCCTTAGCAAAATGTATATAATTGATGTGTTTTCTAGCCTTCGCATGTTTTCAACATATCTTGGAAAATATCATAGGCTTGTTGTAGTATACGAATCCCGATAATTTTTAAGCTTGCCGCCAGCTTGTTGATTCGGTATTCAAGCTTGTCGTTAAAGTCCTTGAGGTTGGTATGGAGTTCCTGGTATTTTGTGAGCTAGTCAATGAGAAACACTTTCTTTGAAGTTGTGTCATTGTAAAAGTCCTTCAGAAGGCTTCCAAAACAATTTCTTCAGAAGGCTTAAATAATACATGGAGGGTTTGCTATGTCTGTTTTAGGTCAAAATGTATTGATGCACACTCAAGAAGTAGTCCCAATAGTTGAACAACTCACTTTTATTGAGTGTTATTCAATGCAGCCTGCTCAACAAACCTTCAAAGGATTTGATAGGTCAATTAGCCTAGAATTATGTAACGTTTAATCTAAGCTGATTCCACTAATCCTATCAAATATTATGTAACTCCAGGCTTAGTACCCTATCAAAACCTTTGCCCGAGTTAGTGCACAAATCAAACGAGCTCAATCTCTTAGCTTTTCTGCTGATCACTCTTGTCCTCTATGGGAGAAGAGTGATTAGCAAAAAAGCTAAGAGATTGACCTCGTTTGATTTGTGCACTAACTTGGGCAAAGTTTTTAATAGGTTAATGAGCCTGGATTTAAATAACGTTTGATAGGATTAGTGGAATCAAGATCAAATGTTACGTAATTCTAGACTAATTAATCAATCAAATCCTTTGAAGGTTTGTTGAGCAAGCTACATTGACAACGCTTGATAAAAGTGAGTTGTTTAACTATTAGGACCACTTCTTAAGTGTGAATCTACATATTTTGACCCAAAACAAACATAGCGAACCCTTTATGTATCATTTAAGCCTACTAAAGAAAGTGTTCTGGAAGCCTTATGAAGGCCTTTTATAATGCCACAACTTTAAAGAAAGTGTTCCTCATTGACGAGCTCACAAAAGGCTAGGAACTCTATAATGACCTCAAAGATATCAATGACCAGCTTGAATACTGAATCAGCAAGTTGGAGGGAAGCTTAAAAATTATCGGGATTCACATACTACAGCAAGCCTCTGATCTTCTCCAAGATATGTTGAAAGTATGATAAGGCAAGAAAACACAATCAATTAATCCATATTGCTAAGGAAGTAATGATACTCAATATATCTTTTAATCTTGTTTGTGGTTCTGATCGGTTCAATAGAAGTGGACCTAATCAGAACCACAAACAAGAAGGCATGGGATGCAATTCAAAATTCAAAAATTACCGCCTTTGCTTAGATTCCTTAATTTAATTGCATTTGTTATTGGCACAGGTTTTCTCGACTTACTGTATATCATTTGAACCCTTGGTGCCCATAAAGCTGCTTTCTTGGTCTTTTGTTATTTTCTATATAGGTGATTATCCCGACCACCCTACCTAGTCACAGCTCCCTAGTAAAGTATCCATCTGCATTATTTTTCTTTCAGAGAAACAACAGATGAATTTTCATTATTGGATACACTTTTATATTTTCACTTGATTCATATTTCTCATATTTTAATTCAGTTTCATCGGGCAAATTTTCTAGAAGTTCTTTGCTACCCTATGTTTGCTCTTCAATTAGCTGAAAGATGATATAGTATCTCATCAACTTCCCTTTCCCTCGCATCCATTCTTCTTCGACTCCTTCTGGTGTATAATCATCTTCTCGAACAACTCTTCCATAAAAATTTACGGTAGGAAAATTTCTATTAGTGTTTTGTTCTTGTTTGATGTAGTGCGAGACTTCGAAGGCCTTCTTAAAGTCCAATGCACACTTAAAGTTAAGTGAAATCACTATTGGATCTCTACAATGACACCAAATCTTGATCCCTTCTCAAAACTTGACACTCATAAACATGAGCAACAACCGTCA
Source organism: Capsicum baccatum var. pendulum (assembly GCA_030864225.1). Lineage (NCBI taxonomy): Eukaryota > Viridiplantae > Streptophyta > Magnoliopsida > Solanales > Solanaceae > Capsicum > Capsicum baccatum. The sequence continues at coordinate 177,783,505 of CM061561.1, read as the reverse complement.
GTAATTCGTAACAGGGTATCAGTACCATCTTTGTGGGGCCTTTGGCCTTATCAATTAGAACCTATCAAACTTAACTGTACAATGCAGGATCTTTTTTGAATGATCAGTGCCTAATCAGTTAAAAACTGCATTCACAAAAATATTATACTTTGTGTATATTATCCCGATGACCTTATCGGTAATACTTAACTTCCACACATGAAAGTGGATTTATCCATCAGTACACACCTTATTCTTCCTAGCCCATCTATGGCTTAAATTTAATAAGCAGATGACTAACTTGTTGCAACAGATGCCACATCTATTTAAATTATCAAACAATTATAGACACCTATTACAATAGATGATAAATCTGTTGCAACATATGACTTATCTGATGGAAAAATCAAATAGATATATCCATTTGTTGCAACAGATTTTCAATATGTTTTAAATTATCTAATAGATAAAATATATTTTGTAACAGATTACCCATCTGTTAGATTTATTTTAAAGCATTTTTCTTTTCTTTCCGAAATACAATAAAGATAAAATGTTGTATTTAGATACATTTTTTTAATTTACATAAGCTTTAACAGTCACCAGTTTTATTTAAAAAGAGGTGAACAGTCTTGGCTTTTTTACTAACCCCATTCGAATTAAATCCTTTATAAATAGGCTCCTCCTTACTCGATTATTCTACTCCACTTCTAGATATGGCTGATCCAGATTTGTACAAGGTGATTCATCTTAAGTCCTTGCGAGAACTTAAAAGGCAGATTCATGAACTCCGGAGGGAGTTGGGCAACTTCAAAGCAAGGCTAAAGAGGGCCCTACTGCTGTCGGATGACGATTGGCTTGTTGACAATAATATTAATACTAATAATAATAATAATAATAATAATAATAATAATTAGGTTAATATTTTTTCTTTTAGCATATGTATTTTCTTTTTTTTTATATCGGATCTACCCAAGGGTATGTTTTTTCCATTGTATATATTTGTATATAATGGACTCAAAAATCTATGTTTGGTTGACTATGGATTTTTAATTCTTATTTAATATTTAATTATCATTATGTCTATTCCTTATTCTCAATATGTCGATGATTGGAGGTAGGGATAGAGCATTTGTGGCAACCGATGAACCATATGTTGCAACAAATGGTTAATCTGCTGCAACAGATGGATCATATGTTACAACATGCGGTTATTAATAAAAAAAAGGGTTATTGTTCTTGAGAGGATGAAAAGTCATGACTTTTCGATTATTTAATATAAAAATTGATTCGTAAATAAATAATAAAGATAAAAATGATAAACCCAATTTATAACCATAAAAGAACGGTTATTTAATTTTAATAACTGATCGTGACTTTTCACCATTTTTATTTTTAAATCTATTTTTTAAATTATTTATTTATTAAATAATAAAAAAAGTCACAACATTGGATTAATTAAGGTATATGATAATTGTTAAATAGAAGGTGAACAGTCATGACTTTTTTCCTCTAACACATTCATTGTTGCTGATATATTAAATTCTCCATCTGTTGTGACTAATGAATCAGTTGTTCGAAGAAATCCAAAAAACTCCAAAAACATATGGTCAATTTGTTGCAACAGATGGTATATATGTTGCCACAGGTGGGTTATCTGATGCAACAGATATACAATCTATTGCCACAACTCAATAAAAATGGATATTATTTAATTAAAAAAATGGTTCTTGAAAAGGTGTCTTCGATTTTTTATTTGAGAAAAAGGTTATTTAAATTTACTAACTAATTAATAATAATAAGCTGAAAAGTCATGACTTGTCACAATAATAAAAAACTCAGAAGCTTGATTTAATTAAGTCATTTCTTTTCACAAAAAACAATAAGGAAATAAATGATAAACACAATTTATAACCATAAAAAATGGTTATTTAATTTGAATAATTGATGTTAATATTAAATAGGCGACAAGTAGTATGACTTTTCTCCATTTTTATTTTAAAATCTATTTTTTTTAATTTATATAATAAAAAAGTCACCAAATTTGGATTAATGATATGATGATTATTAAAAAAAGGATAGATTTATATTGCAACAGATAGATTATCTGATACAATAGGTTATTCATTTGTTGCAACAGATGATATATCTATTTTTATAGATGGGTTATCTGATGCAACATATATAGAATCTGTTGTCACAACTTAATAAAAATAGTTATTGCAAAGAACTAATTAATAATAATAAGTTGAAAAGTCATGACTTATCATAACTTAATTTAATTAAGTCATAACTTTTTCTAATAATCAAAATATGTAATTAATAAATGGAGGTGAACAGTCGCGCCTTTTTGCCTAACTCATTCAAATTCAAACCTCTATAAATAGGTCCCTCCTTACTCACTTGTTCATTCTACTACACTCTACTTATTTCTTGCTTCTTATCTTTTATATTACACCTTCAACCACTTTCTCTTCCTGACTCAGGTAAGTTTTTTTCTTGCTTTGTGTGTAAATATACTCAATTTATAGTATACGTTGTATTACATTCGAATTCTTTTGTTTACTTTTATTTTTATGTTTTTTGTCAATTCATGTGTGTTTTAAATATGGCAGATTCAGTGTGGGACGTTTCTTTTCTACAAGACGTCGTGACTGAACTTTGAAGGTAGGTTCATGACCTGCAGTGGGAGTTGGGAGCAATGAGAGCAAGGATGCTCCAGCAAATTCGCAGGCTGAGGAGGGCCCTACTGCTGTCGGTTGAAGATTGGCCGACTGGCAATAATAATAATAACAATTAGATTTTTTTTCTTTTAGCCTATGTATTTTTATTTGTTTTTGTTTAATAAAAAAATTTATGTTTGATCACCTTTGACATTTTAATTCTTATTTAATTTTCATTAATTATTTCTTTCTTCGTCTCATAAAACATGTCAACGATTCAGGAATAATTTAAATCCAGTAGCAATAGATTATCTGTTATTTTTACAACAAATAAATTATCAGTTACAACAGATATATTATCTATTACAATAGATAGATTATACGTTACAACAGATAGATTATTTGTTATGCAGATGGTTTAATTGAGAAAAAATTTATTTAAATATAAGAACTAATTAATAATAACAATCTGAAAAGTCGCGACTCATCACAATAATAAAAAGTCAGTCAACAGCTTTGATTTAATTAAGTCATTAACTTTTCACAGTAACCAAAAAGTCACTAGTTTGAATGTAATTAATAAATAAAGGTGAACAGTCGTGCTTTTGTTCCAAACAGATTATTCATCTATTACAATAGAAAAATAGTCTGCTGCAACAGATAATAAGTATATTACAACAAATAACTAGTCTGTTGAAACAAATTATCCATCTGTTCGATTCATGTTACGGGCAATATAGAACCATAAATATGAATCCAACATATGAGTCTTTCATTGCAACATATTACTTATCTGATGTAATAAATGAGTGATCTGTTTAAATTGTGGGCTCTTATGTTAGATTCATGATCGGGTTCTATCCATTGTTGAAAAAACAGCAGTAGTTGTGTACCCATATGACAAATTTGACAAAAACTCAAAATTTTACTTACCAAAGTCACCTATGAAGTAATGCCGAAGTGGAAAGTATTGTACGAAATAAAATTTCAGCTAAAAAATTGATCAAGTAGCAGCAGTAATGGAAAAGACAACAACAATGGTTGACAAGATGAAGATAAAAATGATAATAAAGTAGAAGGTAATGATAATGAATTAGAAGGTAATGATAATAAAGTAGAAGTTATGCCCATTTTACTCCAGCGTGTCAGCCTGGAAACTGTGTGATGACATTTTGTGATGACTTGTCACAATTCTGACGGCTTATCACAAAATGTCATCGCCTTAAGCAAAAATTCATAAATTCCACCCTTTTGTGACGATATTTCATGACGACTTGTCACAAGTCTGACGACTTGCCATAAATGTAGTCAATTATTTTTTTCAGCAATTAAAGGACGTTTTTACAAGGGTATTTTGGTCTTTTCCCTCTTTTGGAGGCCCCAATATATATGAGAATTCCCATCCAAACCCTAATTTCTTTAGTTTATCTTCCAATTCTCTTAAGAAAATATATCTTGGGTTTCATTCAAGAACATTAATCTTCCAAAAATCATCCATAAATCTTCAAGATTTCTTCAAGAACCAAGTTCCTCATAGTGTGGGCTTCGAGAATTATTTTATTACAAGTGCGGATAGAATCTCAAACACTAGAATTCATCCAATTTCAAAGATTAAGGTATGTGGGGTTTTGAACAAGAGCAATCATTTCGTTCTTGTACCCAAAGTTTTGATTTCTATTAGGGATTTATATGATTTGCAAGTGGGTTTATACCCAAATTACTTCATCATGAGACTACGAGAATATAAATTGTTCAAGCTTTATTATACATGATTATTTTACTATTCCCAAGTTATGACTTGATATTTAATATTATGAATTTCATATTTCTACCATGAGTTGATATTTCAAGTGCTTTTAAGATATGTGTCAGCTTTAAGCTTTCTTATGACAAATTGAATTATTGAGTATATTGATTTATGAGATTGAGTTGTTATAATGAGTTTTGATATTTCCTCAAAGTTATTGATGTTGTCATGATTTAATTAATTGATACATTTTGATATTGAGAAAGATTGATTTGATTTGAGTCGAGTTAGGAATCCACAAATTGATTATGATTCGATAAATAAGAAAGAGATTTCATTTGGTCTTCATGATAGACCCTTGTGATGTTTGTAGTGGATTTCCTAACACGTTTTGAGACTGTGTCAGGGAGTAGTATTTAGCACCAAGCGGGAAATATGGTATTTCCTCTAAAACTACGTACCATCGTAGGATTGGTATTGATATTTGTGGGCTAGAGGCCGAGTATGAGATTGTGATCACTAAATTAAGGTTGTACTCCCTGGAAAGATTACGAAGCTCCCACCAATGTGTGTTTCTCTCCTTAGGAGGGAAAAACGTTGGACTCCATGTAGCTCACATGGTTTATTTTGGTTATAAGAACCTCCCATGTCCATAAGATTTGAGTTTCTTGAATTACCGAGTCACTCCGAGTCTTGAGTTGAAGAGTTGAGTTGTTTATGATGATTTATGAGGTTCTTATCATATGATTTACTTACTATGAGATCATGAAAAATATGTTTCAATCTAACTCAAATATGTTTCTTATCCTTGATTTTTATGTATAGAGGCTTTGTCAGACTAGAGGGATGGTATGTACAGATATTCAATATATATTTTGGTTGTACAGTTTGGTATTTTCCAGTATCTCTCTTGAACCCGATGTGATATATCTCTTTATTATGCATGACTATTGTTGAATTGAGTTCCTTGAGGTAGTGTCTAGCTCCGAGGGTTATCTTGGGGCTACGTGTAGCCCTAAGCACCGTGTGACATCTCGGAATGGAAATTTTGGGGTATTACAAAGCTTGGTATCAAATCCAAAGGTTTAAGGAGTCCTAGGTCCTAGGGAGTATGACAAGCCGCGTTACGTAGAGTCTTGATCAATGGTGAGTAGCGCGCCGCATCTATGAGCAAGAGGCTACGGGACATTTTAGGTAAAGTCATTTCTTTATTTATAAAGTTTATCATGCATACAACTGTCTCTTTATCTGCTATTAACTCGTGCTCTCTTATAACAAAAAATTCCTCATCGTCGAGCTCATAGAAACCATAAGCAACCTCAACCCGTTGATCCCTTGAACGAGCATATGTCTCATGCGGAATTCCGAGAAGCTTTTCAAGTGCTACCCCAGGTAGTTACCGCCAATGCTCAAGTTAATGCCCAGGCTACTATTCCATCTTTGCAAGAAAATAATTCTGCTGCTGCTCAATTTTGTGACTTTATGCGGATGAATCCCCTTGAGTTCTATGGGTCAAAGGTAGGTGAAGACCCACAGATGTACTTGGATGAAGTGAGAAAGATCACCCAGCTTATGCACATGACTGAGGAGGAGAGTGTTGAATTGGCTGCCTATCGAATGAAAGATATTGCATATAATTGGGTGGAGATATGGACGAAGAGTAGAGGGGAGGGTGCCACTCCCATGACTAGGCAGTTGTTCCAGGATGTATTCTTGGACAGATTCTTTCCTCTTGATATAAGGGAAGAAAATATAGAGGAATTTATGAATTTGAGACATGACTCCATGACTGTTAAGGACTATTGTCTTAGATTCAATCAGTTAACCAAATATTCTCCTAGTATGATGGCTAACTCCAGGACCATCACGAGCAAGTTTGTAACCGACGTGTCGAGTTATATTGTGAAAGAGTGTAGATCTTCTATGCTTAATAGAGAGATGGACCTTTCTTGGTTGATGATATATTCCCAATCTATTGAAGCTGATAAGGTGAAAGAGAGAGAGAGAGAGTAAGAGAGAATAAAAGAGCTAGATCAGAGCACTAGGGATTTGGTTAGTCTAGATTCTATGGAGGGAACAACCCTCAATTCTAGAGACGTCCGTTTATGCCCGCGCCTTTCTCAGTTAGTGCTCTCGCACCTAGAAGTAGGCAGGAGTAGGGGAACAGGCCTATCCCGTCTAGGTTGTCAGAAAAGTGTAAGTAATAGACCTCGTCCTCCTTTATGTGTCAAGTATGGTAGAGATTATTTTGGAGAGTGTTTTATTGATCAGAGGGGTTGCTTTGGTTGTGACAAGTTGGGCCACCCACTTAGAGATTATCCATATGCTAGACAAGGGAGTCGAGATGCTCATCCCCAAAGTTAGGCTACCAGTGCCCCCACTCCTGTAGTCCACCCAGTTCCTTATCAGGGCGCCTCTTTTAGTACTGTTGGCGGTTCGTGCCGAAATTGCTTCTATGCTATACCACCTCGCCAGGAGCAGGAGGACTCTCCAGATGTTTTCACTGGTATGCTCCGTGTCTTTCATTTTGATGTGTATTTATTGATGGACCCCGATTTGAGTTTTTCTTATGTGACACCTCTGGTTGCTGTTAATTTTAAGATGGACCCTAAATGAATTCCTGAGCCTATTCTGGTTTCTACCCCAGTAGGAGAATCTGTTATTGCTAAGCAAGTATATAAGAAGTGCCCTGTCACTGCCCTTTATTGGGTCATATATGCTTATTTGAATGAGCTAGATATGGTTGATTTTGACATTATTCTGGGTATAGATTGGCTTCACTCGTGTTATGCGTCTATAGATTGTCTTACCTAAGTGTTCAAGTTTCAGTTTCCTGACGAGTACATTTTTTAGTGGTCCAGGAGTTCTGTAACTTCGAAGAGCCATTTCATATCCTACCTCAAAGCTAGGAAGTTGATTTCCAAGGGTTGCATCTATCACCTAGTTTGAGTTAAAGACCTCAAGTCTGAGACTCCGACTATTCAGTTAGCATCGTTAATGAGTTTCTCGATGTTTTCCCAGAAGATCTCCCAGGGGTCCCACCTGATAGAAAAATTGAATTCGAGATTGATCTCCTTCCCAGTACTCAGCCTATTTCCATTCCTTCGTACCGTATAGCTCTCGCAGAATATAAAGAGTTGAAAGAGAAACTCAAAGATCTCTTAGACAAAGTCTTTATCAGACCCAGTGTTTTCTCGTTGGGTGCACCTGTTCTATTCGTGCGTAATAAATATGGTACATTGTGTATGTGCATTGACTACCGTCAACTCAACAAGGTAACTATCAAGAACAAGTACCCTCTTCCTAAAATCGATGATTTATTTGATCAGCTACAGGGTACAAGTTATTTCTCAAAGATAGACCTTAGATCCGGCTATCATCAGCTTAAAGTGAGAGAGTGTGATATTCCAAAGACAGCCTTCCTAACCCGTTATGGTCACTTTGAGTTTCTTGTCATGTCCTTGGGGTTAACCAATGCTCCATCAGCCTTCATGGACCTCATGAATCGAGTTTTCAAGCAATATCTTGATATGTTTGTCATTGTATTCATAGACGATATTCTTGTGTATTCCCAAAAAAAGGATGATCATGTCGACCATCTTAGAATTATCGTGCAAACTCTTAGAGATCATTAATTTTTTGCTAAATTTAGCAAGTGTGAATTTTGGTGAAGGTAAGTTGCTTTTTTAGGTCACATTTTTTTCACCGAAGGCATTAGAGTTGATCCCTAAAATATAGAAGCTATAAAGAATTGGCCTAGACCTACCTCCCCATCTGATATTAGGAGTTTCTTGGGTCTAGCTGGTTACTACTGTCGTTTTTATGAGGGCTTCTATTTCATTGCATCTCCCATGACTAAGTTGACCTAAAAGAAAGTTAATTTTCAATGGAAATATGCCTGTGAGAAGAGTTTTCAGGAGTTGAAGACTCGACTCACTTCAGCCCCAGTGTTAGCTTTACCCGATGGTATTGATAGTTTTATGGTGCATTGTGACACTTATAGAGTTGTTTTGGGTTATTTATTGATGTAGAGAGGTAAAGTTATAGCTTATGCCTCTAGACAATTGAAGCCTCATGAGAAGAATTACCCAACCCATGATCTTGAATTAGCAGCTATAGTTCTTTCTTTGAAAATCTAGAGACATTATTTGATTGGTGTTCATATTGATGTTTTTACTGATCATAAAAGCCTGCAGTATGAGTTTACTTAGAGGGAGTTGAATCTTAGGCAAAGAAGATAGTTATAGTTGCTAAAAGACTACGATATGAGTGTGTTGTATCACCCAAGCAAGGCCAATGTTGTGGCAGATGCTCTTAGCAGGTTGTCTATAGGTAGTGTAGCTCATGTAGAGAATGATAAGAAAGAATTGGCTCGTGATGTGAATCATTTGGCTAGGTTGGGTGTTAGATTGCTTGATTCCGCTGAAGGGAGTATGTTAGTTCAAAGTATTTCTGAGTCCTCTTTGGTCTCAATGGTAAAGAAGAAGCAAGATAGGGATCCTAGTTTGGTCAGACTGAGAGAGTCAGTTAAGGACCAAAAGGTAGAGGTTTTCTCCCAAGGCGGAGATAGTGTGTTGAGATTGCAGGTTAGATTATGTGTTCCTAATGTTGATGATCTAAGGCAGAGAATTATGGCTAAAGCGCATGGCACGTGATATTCTAATCATCCCGGTGCTACCAAGATGTACTGTGATTTGTGAAAAATCTATTGGTGGAACGGTATGAAGAAAGACATAACAGGATTTGTGGCAAAGTTTTCTACTTGTCAACAGGTTAAGGTAGAGCACCAAAGGCCCGGTGGTGTAATGCAAGAGTTTAGCATTCCTACTTGGAAGTGGGAAGAAGTAAATATGGATTTCGTAATTGGTTTGCCTCCTTCTCATCATCATCATAATTTGATTTGGGTTGTTGTAGAACAGTTGACTAAATCAGCTCATTTCTTACCAGTGCATTTGTCTTATTTAGTTGAGGATTATGCTAGATTGTATATCTGTGAGTTAGTCAGATTGCATGGAGTTCCTTTGTCTATCATCTCAGATAGGGGTACTCAGTTTACTTCACAGTTTTGGAGAGCCTTTCAGAAGGGTATTGGTACCCAAGTTTATTTGAGTTTTGCTTTTCATCCATAGACTGATGGTTAGGCTGAGAGGACTATTCAGACTTTGGAGGACATGTTGAGGGCATGTGCGCTTGATTTCAAAGGTAGTTGGGATATGCACTTGCCATTGATCGAATTTGCGTATAACAATAATTTCCATGCTAGTATTCAGATGGCCCCATTCAAAGCTTTGTATGGGAGAATATGTAGATCTCCTATAGGTTAGTTTGAAGTAGGAGAAGCAGCTATGATTGGGCCTGATGCATTGTTCGAGGCTATGGAAAAAGTTAAGTTGATTCAAAAAAGATTGAAGACCGCTCAAAGTCGTCAGAAGTCATATGCGGATGTGAGAAGAAAAGATCTTGAGTTTAATGTTAATGATTTGGTGTACTTGAAGATTTCACCCATGAAAGGGGTGAAGAGACTTGGGAAAAAGGAAAGGCTTAGTCCCCATTATGTTAGTCCATACAGGATTCTGAGTCGTGTTAGGAAAGTAGCATATGAAGTGTAGTTACTTGCGGATTTGTCTAGCATTCATCCGATATTACATGTTTCTATGCTTAAGAAGTGTATTGGTGATTCTTTCATGGTTAATTCTTCTGAAAGCTTAGATATTCAGGATAGCCTTTTATTCGAGAAGATTTCGGTTGAGATTTTGGATTTTCAAATCCGTAGGCTAAGGAACAAAGAAGTTCCTTTGGTTAAACTTCTTTGGCGAAATCAATCTTTTGAGGGTGATACTTCGGAATCCAAAGTTTATATGCAATCCAAGTACCCTCACCTCTTTTTAATGAGTTCAGAGCGAGCAGAAGGTACCATTCTTTCTTAATTCCACCCCCTTCTTATTAAAGATTCAGTTGTGTGTCTACTTCCATTTTGTATAGTACCCGAAGGTATAGAGTGAAGTATGTCCTTTGAGTGAGTCTCTTCAGCTATACGTTCTCATTTTTTTCTTCTTCTTGGACTATCTGGCAACATTCGGGGACGAATGTTTCCAAGGGGGAGATATTGTAATACCCCGAGAACTCTAACCAATAGTGCCACCATGACTCAAGCTCATAAAAAATAAATTATAGTACTTTGGTTTTTTTCTGATCAAGGGTGATGTGTATTAAGGCCTCAATGATGTCCTAGCGATTAGATGAACAAAACATCCCTTACCGATTAAATTCTTGAGAAGGATTTTGGCATAGTCAACTTCAAACGAGAATATCTCTTTTTACACTAACAAATTTTGATCTCATGACCTACCAATAGATAGATAATTGAATTATCTTTCCAACGGTACCAATTTCACCTAAATCCGGTATCTGAGCAAAAAGTTATGCCTATTTTACTCCAGCGTGTCGGCCTGGAAACTTTGTGACAACATTTTGTGATGACTTGTCACAAGTCTGATAGCTTGTCACAAAATGTCGTCACCTTAAGTAGAAAGTCATAAATTCCACCCTTTTGTGACGATATTTCGTGACGACTTGTCACAAATGTCGTCAGCTATTTTTTTCAGCAATTAAAGGACATTTTTGGAAGGGTATTTTGGTCTTTTCCCTTCTTTTGGAGGCCCCTATATATGTATATATATATGAGAATCCCATCCAAATCCTAATTTCTTCATTTTCTTTTCCAATTCTCTTAAGAAAATATATCTAGGGTTTCATTCAAGAACATTAATCTTCCAAAATTCATCCATAAATCTTCAACATTTCTTCAAGAACCAAGTTCCTCATAGTATATGATTTTGCAAGTGGGTTTATACCCAAATTGCTTCATTGTGAGACTATGAGAATATAAATTGTTCAAGATTTGTTATACATGATTATTTTACTATTTTCAAGTTATGACTTGATATTTAATATTATGAATTTCATATTTCTACCATGAGTTGATATTTCAAGTGCTTTCAAGATATATGTCAAGCTTTAAGCTTCCTTATGACAAATTGGATTATTGAGTATATTGATTTATAAGATTGAGTTGTTATAATAAGTCTTGATATTTCCTCAAAGTTATTGATGTTTCCATGATTTAATGAATTAATACATGTCGAGTCGAGTTAGGAATCCACAAATTGATTATGATTTGATAAATAAGAAAGAGATTTGATTTGGTCTTCATGATTGACCCTTGTGATATTTGTGGTGGATTTCCTAACCCGTTCTGAGCTTGTGTCTGGGAGTATTATTTAGCACCGAGCGAAAAATATGGTATTTTCTCCAAAACTACGTGCCACCGTAGGATTGGTTGATATTTGTGGGCCAGAGGCCGAATATGAGATTGTGATCACTAAATTGAGGTTGTACTCCCTGGCAAGAGTACGACGCTCCCACCAATGTGGGGTTCCCTCCTTAGGAGGGAAAAACGTTGGACTCTACGTAGCTCACATGGTTTATGTCAGTTATAAGAACCCCCCATATCCATAAGAGTTGAGTTTCTTGAATTACCGAGTCACTCCGAGTCTTGAGTTGAAGATTTGAGTTGTTTATGATGATTTATGAGGTTTTTATCATATGATTTATTTACTATGAGATCATGAAAAGTATGTTTCAATCTAACTCAAGCCAAGTGAGCCATCATTGTACATATGCATATTTTCATGAAATTGATGATGATATTTACATTGTTGCATGCACCCCCACATACTCAGTACATTCCAAGGTGCTGACCCACATATTTTTCTATGGGCTATATATTCTCATAATTTAGGTTCAAGTACTCATCCGCAGCCGCGTTAGCCATATTCAGGTGCCTCACTACGTTTCCTCAGTGTTGAGTCCTCATGGTTCGAGGACCGTGTCTATATTTTTGTGATATCGTTTTGTTGTTATGGCTTTTAGTACTGTTGAGTCAGCTGGGAGTTTGTCCCAAACGCTCCTTGATTTTGATGTATAGAGGCTTTGTCAGACTAGAGGGATGGTATGTACGGGCATTCAATATATATTTTGGTTGTATAGTTTAGTATTCTCCAGTATCTCTCTTGAACCCGATGTGATATATCTTTTTATTATGCATGACTATTGTTGAATTGAGTTCCTTGAGGTAGTGTCTGGCTCCGAGGGTTATCTTGGGGCTACGTGTATCCCTAAGCACCGTGTGACATCTCGGGATGAAAATTTCGGGGCGTTACAGTCAATTATTAAGACTTGAGTCACCTACACCACATTTTCAAACTTTTTTGTCACTTTTTGTTCAAAGCCCCATGAAACGGTAACTTTAGAAATACAACATGAAAGTCTAGAATGTACAAAAAATAAACAAATAAACAGTAGCTTCAAGTTAATAAAAACATCAATCCAAATAATAACTATAAACAAGACAAAAAATACGAAACAAAAATTTACACCAAAAATGCTACTATCTAACAAATTTAAAATTAAATTTCATGTTGTATATGATAAGAAAAATGAAGTGTTAGAGACAGACAAACTATGTAGTGAAAAAAAATGAAAGTGACAAAAACTTAGGACAACAAGTTGTAATATATATTTTTTCAGTATGCATACAAATTTAACCCATTCTTTTATGTTATTTTAATTTTCACGTGTAACTTTTAATGTTAGAATCAAAATTTTGGTAAAAGAAAATAAAAACTATGACATTCAAGACGAGTAAATTGATTATACCTGACGGATTGAAAACTTGAAAAAAGATTAAAGTCGTGCTAATAACGTGTTTCAATATTAAGAAAGAGAATTGCAAGTAAAAAAATAATAAGAACATATAGAATAAGATAATAAGAGAACAATATAAGATAAGTTCTTCTTTCTTTCAATTGTCTAAAATATCATTTTCAAGGCCTCTATTTATAGTATTACGTAGAGGAACTTCAAGAGGTGTCATAAACATGATATTAACTCAAGGAAAGGTGGAAAAGAATTTGAAGAAGTTGATGATCAATGAGGAGGCAGTGGAGGTACAAGCATTACTACACTTAACGGAGGAGTAACACCTAGAAGTTATAGACATGCACAACAATTATTTACAATAGATTTCAAGATTTGGCTAAAGTTTTTGCATGCATATTATGTCATTAAAACTAAATAAAAAGAGATAAAAAGAAGAAGAGCTGAGTAGAATAGATTAAAGTGACTCAAAACATAAATTCATATTTCGTTAAGTAAACAATAGAAGAGTTCTGGAACGACAACCCAATTAAGCTATAGATTGCTTCTTGAATAACTCAACCAACAAAAACTATGATAAGACATAATAAACAAACAAAATAAAAGGATAGAAGGGTTTGACTCAATAAAACAAATCAACTAAAATCTGGATTACAACCCTTCGGAGAGATAAGTTTTCATTAATGTATTTAGGGTTTCCTAGAGATCATGCTAAGAAAAAGAAACAAGAGTTTACAGAACTTATCAAAAAGGTACAGAATAAGTTGAATGTGTGGAGAGATAAGTTGCTATTGTTTGGTAAGAAGTCTATTTTGATTAATCATGTTTTACAACGCATCTCTATATATCAATTGTCTGCTATTATACCCCCTAAGTGTGTTGTTGATGATCTCCACAAAATTTTTGCTAAATTATATAAAACTCTAAGGAAGAAGGAAGGGAAAAATACTAGGTGGCATGGGCTAATATTAGTTTACCTAAAATTGAAGGTGGATTGGATTTTAGATCTTTGTTTGATGTGTCCAAGACTCTATTTTTCAAGTTATGATAGAATTTCGGACAAAAAAATCTTTATGGGGAAATTTGTTGTGGATAAAATATTACAAAAGACACAGACCCAGGGTGATAGAATGGAATAGAGGATGTCAATACTGAAAACACATGTTAATAGCTAGACATAATATTAATGAAGAGAATTGGTGGGAAACGATAAATGATCATTCTAATATTTTAATAGACACCTGGACTTAATTAGCAACTCTTCAGAATTACCTTCCTATCACTCATAACATCAATGAAGGTTTTGATGAGGTGAATTAGTTGATGAATCAAGAAAATTGAAATTATGATTTAATAATATATTGAATGAAGATGTCCGCAATAAGATTAAACAAGTAACTGGGTGATTCATAATATTAATGGTCGAGATAAATCTTGGTGGATGCTGATTTTGAAAACTTTTCTATTAGAAGTTCATGGGAGCTTCTAAGATAGAGAAGTACATCCCTAGAACTGATGATGCATCTATGGAAAAAAGAAATACCTTTAAAAATTTCTTTTTTTTTCTATAGAGTATCTGGAAGAAAAGAATTTCTATTGAAGTGATTCTAGTAAAGATTAAAGTAGCTAAAGAAGTCACTTGTTGTTGCTACAACAACAATATACATGAGATTTTTAATCATTTATTCATTAATTACCCAGAAGCAAATAGTTTGTGAAGAATGTTTGCAGAGACTGCAGAATTATTGGTGCTTTTATTGAACTGAAGGATACACTTGTAAAGTGGTAGAGTGCAAATTGTGGAGCTAAATTAGAGCCTTAATATATAATATGTAAAGTGTGGAGGAGAAGAAATAAGATTAGAAATAAAGGTAGTATATCAAGGAATGCGATGGTGATGGAAATTAATAGAATTATTTTAATGATGGCAAAATTCAAGTACCCTTAGCTTCAGAAAATCCTTGATACATGGCCTATGATGCTGAAATTTTTTGAAAAATATAGTCCTATTATTTCCAGCACTATGATTAGATCGAAGCATCCAAAAAGGGGTTATAAGTGCAATTCAGATGGGGCTAGTTAAGGAAATCCTGGATCTACCGCTAGTGATTTTTGTATTAGAAATGTGGGATGGGAGTTTGTTTATGCTAAATCAAGGAATATGAAGGAGGTCCTAGTTCTTGAAGCCAAAGTGATAACAATGAGATTAGGGTTGGATTATTATATAGAGAATAATCTAGTATCACTGACTTTTGAAACAGACTCCCTTATTCTCAAGAAAATCCTTGATAGTATATGGGAGGTTCCCTCGTCAATCTCTTTAGAGATTATGAGGATTAAGCATTTCATGGGGGATAAATCAAATAAGATGGAGAATATATTTAGGGAAGGGAATCAGCTGGCCCAACCGATAACCTTGTGTTTAATCTTGTAGGTACAACTAATCTTCAGTTTGATTCTATTCGGGAGGTCACAGAAACAACAAGAAAGATTATCATATTGGAACAAATTAAAACTCCTTATAAAGAAGTGTCAGAATAAGAGTTTTAACCCAATACAAAGATAGATGCAACATGCAAGAACAAAGACAATTGGTATAAAATTACCAAAATACCAAACCAAATGAATAAACAACATAAAGAAGAAATTGTTCAAATAGGGGAGAGGACATACCATTCAGATCTGAACCTTTTTCAGTGGTATTATCTCTTTAGAGCTTATTATGTTAAAGGTGGAGAAATGAGTGAGAAATCCGTCTAAACCTTGATTATCCCAAACTAAGGAGCCCTAATGATCTTACGTAAACAAGGAGAGATGGTACATTTTCAATGAGTTGAAGAATTCTTCAACAAGCTCGAATTCATGATGTCCATGAGAATTTTTGGCGTCCAAATGCATTTACTCAACTTCATTTGTAATATGGACGCTCTCTTTTATTTGAGTTAAGATTACCTAGATTTATGCTGCCAAGCTATGCATCAGAGCTTCAAAGGTTATCGAAGATGGACACAGAATATCGGTCATGGATTTAGTGCACAAGGTGTGATGCGGAAAAAAAACAAGAGAAACACGAAACAACTCCAAAACAGTCCACTAATCTTAAGGATTTGAGGACCAAGATGGAGACCACTCTCGGATTCACTACAACCACACAATAACAAAATAAAGAGGTGTGTTTTCAACACCAAAACAGCCACAATACACAATGAACAAGATGAACACAATGATTACAAAATTCAGATTCAACAAAGACACAAAACAGTCCACTACAAATCTGAAATGTAAAGATAGATAGACCAAATAAGGCAATAATATTAACAACCCAAGAATTGTTACACTCTTGTACCTTTAATACTACACACAACACTAAACTATCTCTTACGTAGGAACAAGAGGGACCTTGATCTCTCAATGCACCCAACGTTTCCGAGCATAAATCCAACACGAGAGATTCCACCCTCAAGTTGAAAATCCTACTTACATGGACTTCGACTATGGGAGCCTTTCTCATAAGACAGAAATGTTTCTAAGTGTGATACAATATCAATATTCAGCCAAGTCTAATGAATGAAACCCTAGAAGGTTGTATTTATAGTGTATTACAAGAATAGTGTGAAATGTCCAAAATGACCCCTTAGTCAAAGTCTTCAAGTGGTCTCCCCTGGAGTTCATTGTATGGACAGATTTTGGAGCCTATTTAGGCCTTCCTTTGAACTTCACGTGTACACTCCAAGTCTCGAGTCAATTCACTCTCGCACTCACCCACCTTCGTGGTCGTACCCGTATCATCCTCTCCTTCTTGAAAAGAATTCGATCCCGAATCCGTACCTTGCAAAATTAAAAGAGAAGACAAATAAGCACACATCCTCATGGCATGAGGGTTAGGGTTAGTGCAACAAAAATCAATCTAACAAATTACATCATCATGGCAAGGTGGTACAGACTTGAAGTACGAATCCTTTAGGTTGATCATGAAAAGCTTAGTACAAATATCACAAAGGAAGTGTCTATGACGAACATCAATAAATAATAAGCATGGGCCGAGACAACTCCTACCATACTCTAAGATAGTACCAGGATCGAATGGGAGAATTAGCCATGGACATGGGTTTCTGCCACTCTCACTTTCCCCTAAGGTGACGTCGTTAAAATTAGGCATACACTCTAGATCATTAGTGGAAATATCATGAGCACAAAGAGGGTAGAGAAAGGTGTCACACAAGCTAACTTCAGCTATAGTGTCCTTATGCATGTACTTACTAAATTCAAGTCCATCACCACTAGTATGCTCAACAAAGGGAACAGATAAAGAAGAAGTAGATAGAATTTCTAAGCATACACCACCTTTTATTTATAGAGAATAATCCCCACATAGATATAAATCACCATGGGCAGCAAAGGAATCATTCACAAAAACATTTTTACAAGAACAATCACATTTTGGGTTTCCCAAGTAATCAAGAAAATCATGGTCATCTTCACCCGATTGACTATTCCTTTCCAAGACTACATATTCCCTACCCTTAAGAGTACTCTTATCTTCCAAGAAGATATTTCCATCTTGAGGAGGAATGTTGTCACACCATAGTAGGTTAGCATATAAGCTATAGCTTCCAAGACAAGACATGCCGCCAACATCACTTGCACCACTAGGTTCATTAGGAGTAAATAAACTATCTTCAAACAAGACATTGTGCCTAAAGAGTAAATGATCTAACCCGTGGACAGATTTGGAACTTTCACTCTCTAAGGAATCATTATCAAGTTTCAAAGATATGTCAAGCACATGATTAACCCTATGAGCCAAACAAACATTAGAATCTTTACAACAATATAGGCTCATAGGTTCACTCCTTTTTCCTTGGCCAACATCTTTAAATACTTCACTCACTTGAGATTCATTAATCACATCACACATATCCTCAAGTGGTGGGCAAGTTTTACTCACAAGTTGGGCAGCAACTTCCTCTGAAAAGCTCTCAATGCAAGGTGCTTGAATAATTGGATTTTATGGGTAGAGTTTGGGTAGCAATTGGCGTATAATTTCAATGTGCCATTTCATATCTTTAATATTGTCATTGATACGATCACATGTGGCATTGAAATTATGGGCAACCATTGTATCTAACAAAAACACACAACAAACAAAGAAAACAAACAAACTTGTTAGATCAAAAATGTCTCACCACACTCTCACTCTTGGTTTTACCTCACACTTAGTTTCACAAATGTTGAAAGCCGGCTTGTACTTCGTGAGTGATTGAGTGTCGAGTCTACTCTTTTCCCAAAATGGATTTTTGTTTGAAACTCAAATGAAATCTTATAGGACTTTAGCCAAGAACTAAAAACGAATTCAAGAAGATAAAAGTACACAACAAACGTAAACACAAACAAACGGACACAAAACTAACTTACAAGCTAGTAGGAGATTACTAGGTTTTCAATTAGTGTTCGAACCAACAAACGAACTAAAAGACAATAAAATTAAACTAAGAAATCTAAAATTTGAGCAAAAATTGTTACATGAACAGTAAAAATGATGATGTGGCAATCACGTATTGGTTACGGTTTCTCAATTTTATATTTCAATTTCAAGTCTTGGTCCCATTGTAATTTGGAAAGGATGACAATTGGTTTTGGAGGGAAAACACAAGTCTTGAATCTCTACAAGTCCACTCTTAAAAAGATGACTTTTGTCTTGTACTATTCCCACAAGACAAGGTTCTTGAAACAAGAAAAAGTAGTTTGTCCCAAAACACAAGGTTCTTGAAATAAGAAAAAGTTGAAAAGTAGAAGTCTAGTCTAGGGAGTGTTGGGAAATGGTTGATAAAGTCTTTGGTGGTTGTAGAAAAAGTATTTGAGCCACAAGTCTTACACCTTAAATCTTGGATTTATGCCTTACAAGACTAACATCAATTCACACTCTCTTTCTTCAACTTATAAGATCAACAACCATCTTTTCTTCAACAATATATGGAGATGGTGAACAACACCAAGAACACAAACTTTGAGTCTTGAAGTTCTAAGGTTCAAGTTGAATCCCAAACATGAACAACACTTTTTCAAGCTTAAAATACATGACACAATCTCTACAATACATGTTCAACCCTTGAACCAACAACACACCACACGTCCAAAATAGTCCAAACTTTAAATCCGCAATAATAATACCAACAATAATCTGTCAAGTCCAAGTTCACAATAACAACATCAACAATAAAGGCTCAAATCAAGATATAGACTCAAAGTGATAGTTAAGAACAATACTAACACTATAAACACTTAAAACAAGTAAAAATCTCGGCCAAGACACAACAAGAACACAATTTTCGGCGAAGAACACAAAGTGGACAGATTGCTATTTTTTGAAAAAAAAAAATTCAAGTTTCAAGCTCAAGATTTATCTTGCTAGAATAAAATCAAAGATGGCTTTGATACCAAATGATGCGGGGAAAATAAGACAAACACGAAACAACTCCAAAACAGTTCACTAATCTTAAGGATTTGAGGACCAAGATGGAGACCACTCTCGGATTCGCTACAACCACACAATAACAAAATAAAGAGGTATGTTTTCAACACCAAAACAGACAAAATACACAATGAACAAGATGAACACAATTATTACAAAATTCAAATTCAACAAAGACATAAAATAGTCCACTACAAATCTGAAATGTAAAGATAGATAGACCAAATAAGGCAATAATATTGACAACCCAAGAATTTTTACACTCTTGGACCTTTAATACTACACACAACACTAACCTATCTCTTACGTAGGAATAAGAGGGACCTTGATCTCTCAATGCACCCAACGTTTCTGAGCATTAATCCAACACGAGAGATTCTACCCTCAAGTTGAAAATCCTAGTTACATGGATTTCGGCTATGGGAGCCTTTCTCATAAGAGAGAAATTTTTCTAAGTGTGATACAACATCAATATTAAGCCAAGTCTAATGAATAAAATTCTAGAAGGTTGTATTTATAGTGTATTACAAGAATAGTGTGAAATGTCCAAAATGACCCCTTAGTCAAAGTCATCGAGTGGGCTCACTTGGAGTGCATTGTATGGACTGATTTTGGAGCCTATTTAGGCCTTCCTTTGCACTTCACGTGTTCACTCCAAGTCTTGGGTCAATTTACTCTCGCACTCACCCACCTTCGTGGTCGTACTCGTATCAAGGTGCTTCTAGGGATTTCCTAATTTCGGTCTAAATATATTTGTCTTTTGTTTTGTCTGAACTTAACGGGTATGAACTTGGTCATTTAGGCCAATGTTCATACCCTTTTATTGTTTTTTTTGATTTGGATTATTAATAAATGGCCATTTGCCCCTTTTGATTTAAAAAATCAAGTTCTATTTATAGAAAAATAAAGTTTGGCACAAAATCACTGTTATAGTTTACTAGATTATTAACGAACATAACAAGTAACATAATATTAGAATGAAATGAAACTCAACCATGCCGTTTTAATCACATGATTAAAAGTGCATTTTAAACTATTGAAGCAAAAAAAGTTTGAATCCATATAAATGATTCATCAAAAAAAATTTATCCCTATAATAATAAAGAAGAAAAGTAATAACTGGAACGGATCTTCAAATTCTTTTTGATTAGCAACGAAAAGCAATGCACAATTTACTAATTTTCAAAGTAAACAATAATTAATTTTCAAGATTCACGAACTCGAAACCACAAACAAAATCCTCAAACTCTGACTTTCACTACAAGAAAAAGGTTTATTTAAGATCAACTTTCAGGGATGAGTCAATAATTTTATATCTAAAAGTATACTTATTAGGACGAGATTAAATTACGGTCCTTGATATTATATTTTATTGCAAAGGTAAAAAATTCAGTCCCTAATTTTTTTTTAGTTGGTCCCAAATTTTAATTGGGAGCTTTGAGCGGGCAAAAATAACGTCAAAGTAAAATATTTAAATTTTAATAATTTATTTTACGTCACTAAAACTTACTTACGTGCCAATTATTTTTACTTTTAACATTCTGGAAAAGAAGGGATCGTCTTTATTTACCCAAAAAAAAAGAGCTCGTCCTTTTGCACAATCGTCTCTCTAGCTAGTATATACGAGTGTTGTATTACATGATATCGTTGATGCCTTTAATCCTCAAAAAAATACAACAACTAGTTACAAATCAAACACTATAGCACCAATTTTGCACCAATTTTCCAATTGCTTCTTCAATTTTGTGGGTTATTGCAGCTGATAATTTGTCCTAATCTCTAGTTTATCTGATATATCATGAATTAGAGGTATGATTTAGTTTATAGTTATTGCAATAATAATTTTTCCTAAGATAATTTTTCAATCTCTGGTTATTGCAGCTAATAATTTGTGCTAATCTCTTTCTTTCAAAGTTGTTCTAAATTAGTTTTATTGCTCTCAGAATCTGTAATTTTTTTATATGTACAACTCGATAATTCAGTGTGAAATTTATCAATTTGTGGTTGGTCATTTATCGTCTCTCTATCATCTAGCTACTAGGAATAGCAATGAGGTGTAGCGTGTGTGGATTGAAGCTGGTTTACTATTATGCGGGGCTGGGCGAGATGCGACAGAGAGCATTAAAATTTAAAAACTACGGTGGTGTGGTGATGGAATCGCTGATATTATTGGAAGAAGGTTTGGGTTAGAAAAGTTGTGCTGTTTTTGTTTTTGAATATAGAAAAAATTAAATTCTTTTTGTCTTTTTTGATACCCTTTTATTTTCTGTTCATGTGTGTGGTTAATAAATGCTATATGATGAAATGCTTCACCACAATCCTATGTGTTTTTCCTCATATCTAAATGGTTTTTTACTTCCTAATTATAGTTAAAGATTGAATTTTTTTGTCTCTTTCTTAGCACCCTTTTAATTTGTGTTATGGGTGTGGTTAACAAATACTATATGGTTAAATGCTTCACCATAATGTTCTATGTTTTTCCTTATGTAAAATGAATTTAAATGTTGTTTTATTGTTCTTTTTGCTCCCTAATTTTAGTTAAAGATTGGATTTATTTGTTACTTTCTTGGCACCCTTTTCGTCTCTGTTTATGGGTGTGGTTAACAAATATCCCTACATTATAACAATCCTTTTTGTTTTTTTTTTCTCGTATCAAAATGGTACAATGTTGTTTTCTTGCTCTTTTTGCTGGCAAATTATAGTAAAAGATTGGATTTTTCTTTCTTTTTGGACACCTTTTTATTTTCTATTCACAAGTGTGGTTGACAAATACTCTAAGGTTAAATGTTTCACTACATTCCTTTATATTTTTCCTCGTATCGAAGTGGGTTTAAGTGTTGTTTTCTTGCTCTTTTTACTCCCTAATTATAGTTAGACGTTGAATTTTTTTGTTTCTGGTCAACATTTTAGTTTCTGTTCATGGGTAATATGGAGGGAGAATAGGCACCAAGTAACATGGGATTACTGCAACTTTATTCTTTGATTATCTTATTGAGATAAATAAATGGATACTAATTTCTCAAATGAGAAAGAGTACATCAAAATGCTAAATTGGTTGCTTGTTTTACAAAATGAAGCACACAATAGAAGTTGGAGATAATTATTTTCTATTCTCACCTTAAAAAATGCATATGAAGATTCCCAAATTCTTCTTGCATCATCATACCGATGCCAGAAAAATTAGAAGTTACAACTTAGGCCATAAATGAATAAAATTTATCTCTCCGTGGTCTAGTTTCAAATTAGATCACCAAAACGAGCACTTGAGAAGTTACATTATTTGCAACATCTGAACTTGCTTTCTACATGTGATAGTCAAGGTTAAAATTTCATAAAATTCTACTATTACTTTGCTAAGTGTTAGTGTGAGTATCCATTTCTATCCATTGAGCATTATGTGAATTTCATGCACTTGAATGTTTCTTTGCCATGCTTTTGGTTGTTGGCTTGCTGTTGTTGAGCCTTTTTATTTAATTGACATATAATTGGTTGATTCTTTTGCTAGGTGGATGGTTGTCCAATACAGCTGGAATTGGTTTTGCCCCTCATGTCATCATGATTGCTGTAGGAGAAGTATGTGATTCACGTGGTTTAGAGTGTGTTAACTTGTGTAGCATCAAAAAGATAGCATGGCTAAAAATACTGTTGTATCTTTTTTCCTCACTTCTACATGACTGTTAAAGCACGGATGAACTTTTTCTCCCCATGTTTATTTTCCAAGGTTAGGTTTTCGAAGAAATTAAGGAAGAAATAACATAATGAGCTCAATAGTAAAGAAAGAAAAAGAATAATCATATTAGCTTGGTCTAACATATCTTCAGGGACCTTAGTAGCATTACATGAGTAATGTAATGAAATGGATCCTTTTTTGATTGATATATGTTTCTTTCTTGGGGTAAGTTCACTTGTGGATGAGAGAGATAAGAGAGAAAAATATTGGCATGTCTTGTATGCTTAACTATTACACAGGAACTTACTTATCATTAATAAGAAACAACTAAGATTCTTCTTTATAGGCTTGCAATCTTATAATATTGATAACTTTATGGGTACTTTCTTAGCTATAGCCTATAGTTGGCTTGGTAAATTTATGTGGAGAATGTGCAATAAGTTAACCTTAGGAGGCTCCTTTTAATAGTAAAAACTTGAAAAGTCAAATTATACTTGAATTACCAAATAAAAGGGGATTCTAGTAGCAGTTTTAACATTTTAAATTTTCTTATCACCATTTCTTTACAGGAAGCTAGGTGCTCTCCAATTATTTGTATAAAGCAGAAGGTCTTGAGCACAATAGAATATTTTTATAACTTCAATTTGGAAAAACTGCTTGTGGGTTACCTTTAATTGGTACTTTTTTGGACATTCAATTACTTCTCTATTTTAATTTTAATTCTGCCTCCAACAATATTAATGGATGGATTCATTTTCATTTACTGCAGGACATCACAATAAAAATAATGTCGTTTTCACAAAAAGGGCCTAGATCAATTTGTATTTTATTGGTAAATGGTGTTGTCTCCACTTTAACTCTTCGTCAGCCATCAACTTCTGGTGGCACTGTTACATATGAGGTCTGAAGACTAACATTAAATTCCAAAATTATAATTTTTCAGGATGATAACAGTAAGTTGCTATCTCCTAAATGGAGAGCATAAATGTCTATAGTTTAGGCTGATCTGTGGGAAATTGTCATCTTTCTTGAGATGCTATGATGAAATTGATTTATTTTGTGAATGGTTAGAAAATTTTAGTATTTTCAATAATTTTTTGGCCTATCAACTTTTCATGGATGTGTTAGTAACCCTGAAATAACTTTGAGACTTAATTTTCAATGTCCTTAATATTTGGAAAATAACGTAACACATAGGTTAAGAATTCTGAGGCCTAGAATTTAAGGTTGTTTTATTGATTCTTATGTATCAATGTTTTAATTCACTAGATTCACTTTTCCTTAATTTGATATTCACATTACAATAGTGAGGAAACTAGTAGAATCATACCTACATATGATTGCAGATTCTGGGATTTTTGTGCCTATATCTTTACCAAACTCGTTGATTAGTGATTTCTCACTTTTTCTCGATTTCTTGGTATAGTTTGCCGGGACCTGGGTGGTCTGGGTTTGGGGGGTACTATTTATTAAAGTAGTTAAAGTTTTCTTTTTATTAGGAGCTTGTAATCTAGTTAAGTATTGATTTAAGTATGTTATTGCATTTTACCTAATTTACCTCCTCATAGGTGAGTATCTCTCTCTTTCTATTAACTCCTGTAGCTATGGACATTTAATATAATCTATGTATATTTTTCCATCTTATTTAGACAAAATGATCTTCCAAGCATATGTTTTTATTCCATATAGGGATAATTTGAGATATTATATCTATCGGGCTCTTTCTTGGTCAATGATAGTAGGGGATCTCGGGGTAGGATTGGTAGCCTAAGTGTTTCTCTTGCTAGTCCAAATAGTCTCGTGATAGGTGGTGGAGTTGGAGGTGTTCTAATTGCAGCAAGTCCAATTCAGGTATTATTTCAATCCTTCTATCTAATTGAAATCTGTTTTATCTTTTCAAAAGGAAACACTCAGGTAATTGGTTGTCTTCATCTTACGATACTATGATGATTCATTTGCAAGTTACTATGAAACTTTATAAGGTTGCTCCCATTTTAATCCACACGCACCTTTGAATCTCAAAAAGTTTGGCTAGTTTTAGATCTATATAGTTGGGTGATCATCGTTAAATTATGACGAAATTGGTCTTCCTAAATAAAATTTAGTTCCTTAACTTTTTACTTACCCCTCGAAAGCCTAATACTGAAAGTAAATGACTTTAGGTAATAGTGGGAAGCTTCTTATGCTCAAGTTCAAAGGCAAAGAAAAGAGCTGCCGAAAGTGTACAGAGTGCAGGAACTTCAGATGTTCAGACCACTGACAATTCCGTAAATCCACCTGATGCTCTTTCAAACCAGAATCTCACACAATCTTTTTCAATGGGAATATGGACTAGTTCAAGAAAGATGGATCTACAAACTATCCTTATTGACAATGATTTGATGCGAGGATGATTACGTCAAATGTATGTTGATGAGAGCATTGTATAGATTGTGTTCTGTATACAAGTTTGTTGATTGCCAATGCCATCAACCTGTTTTTAGTATAACTTGGACTGCTATGAAATTCCCTCCACTTAGGTTAACCATATAGTTATTTTGCACATCAATCTTCTCCATGCAATTACTTATGCAATAGTGATTAACCTCGATGGAAAAAATCCAAAGTTAAACCTGAGCACACATAGTACCTTGGTTTAAAAAAATTGTGTTGCTCGTACAACACAGTACCTTGGTTCCTTACTTTTAAATTGAGCACACACATCTACATTCCAAGAAGCTTGTGGACCTTTGGATTTATATGTTTTTTATTGGTATTGCTATTGTTGTTTTTTGTTGTTGCTGGTAGTTTTTGCTTTTTCTTCTTGATCCTTTGAGTCTACCACTAATCATTTATCTTTCCTTCCCTTGCCTATTTTCTTTCTCTAAATGCAGTTTTTTTTTCTTATTGAAGTATAATAGAAGCAGCCTTGAGATAACTCTGTTCATCTTCAAGTTGTGACAATGAAGTGCTACTAAGGTTTGTCTATACTCTTGAACTCGCTCTCTTGTTAACTGATGAAGTATTTAATTATACTTAGTGTAAAGATATGATGTACATATTGGGTGATACTTGGATCATGTAAATTGATTATGCAGTATAGTGAAACTATCAAATTCAAGTTCTTTGTTGTAATCTACATTGAGCAAATGGTTATTTCTTCATTTCCTCAAGCTTTCTCTACACTTGTGTTTAAAAATTGAATTTGATACTTTGATATATTTACTTACTTGATTTATGTCAAGCATATAAGGTGAAGCGATGTACTAAATTTTTGTTTTACTGTTGTAGGAGTGACTTGATTTAGGTGAAATAGTAGGAACTGAAAGTCGAGGATTTGATTATTTTTTGGCCTGTGATGGAAGCTGGCAATTTAAACAGATAGTCGATGACTTAATTATATATATCATGTTTTTGAATTGAAACTAATGTAATGTGATGTTAACTAAGTTTTTTGGTCTCTAATTATATATATTATGTTTTTGTATCGAGATTCTTTATAGCAATTTGGTATTTATTTGATGAAATTTGTTATTTTGTGATGTTGGGCTCATTTGTGGTCAATTAGAGACTAAAAATATTGCTCGTCTTTAAATGTTTATCTAGGATGAGATGTTGCTCGTCTTTAATCGTTGATCTACAACTAGAATGTGTCTCGTCCTTAAAGGTTGATCTAGGAAAAGAATTTTGCTCGTCGCTAAAGGATAACTATGACCACGTAGTTAGTCTATTTGGGACGAGAAATACCGTCGCGAAAATATAATTACGATGAGGTAGTTAGTCTATTTGAGACAAGAAATACCATCGCTAAAAGATAATTATGACAAGGTAGTTAGTCTATTTGGGACGAGATTGCTCATCGCAAAAAGATAATTACGATGATGTAGTTGGTCTATTTGAGACAAGAAATACTGTGGCTAAATATTATTTATGACAAGGTAGTTAGTCTATTTGGGACGAGATTGGTCATCGCAAAAGAATAATTATGACCAATTAGTTAGTCGATTGGGACAAGATATACCGTCACTAAAAGGCAATTAAGACCAGTTTTTTTGCCATCACAAATGGGTATTAGGGACTGATTTTTTGGACTCATCGCTAATGACCTTTAGCGGCGGAGCCTGTTAGGACGGGCGCGACTGAATTTGTTCGGTTCCAAAAGATCAATTGGGACAAGATTTGAACTTTCTGGGACCATATTTTCTTTCCTTATAGGCTGTTTTTCTTGTAGTGTTTTGTTCTTATCTTTGCTCCTTTTTTCTATTTCTTTTGTAGTGTTTGAGTTTTTTTGTGTCTTCTTCTGTCCTTTTTGTTTTGTATTGTCTCTGTGTTTGGGACGTGAGGGTAGATTAGGATTGTAATAGTGTGTGTCGTCTTATATAAATGAGTTGAGAGAGAGTTGTGAGGGAGGTTAGAAAATATGGGAAATGGAGCATGTGCGATAAAAACATGGACGTCAGATGGTTTAGAATCCTTTTATTAATAATAGAACAACTAAAATATATAATGGTAAAATATAGATAATAAATTTTGAGGTAACAAAAATATATGAAAAGTTAAATAGCTAGTCTGAAAAATATAATTAAGAAGATATTATTATCACCAGATTATTTATTAAACACAAATTGAGAAAATATTTTTTTCTTTTGAAAATTAAAAATAAAACTTATCCTAAAATGTGACTATTTTTGTAATTTTCAAATCTTTTAAAATAAACTCATTGAAAAAAATATCAATTCAAAGTATCTAATTTAGATCTAAATGAACTATTTAAACACTAAAATGATATAAAAATCTTAAGTTTATTCAAAAATTAGATGTTTATAAAATGTGACAAACATCTCATATAATTAATTAAGGTACCCATAAATTGATTCAAACACTAAAGAAAAAATGTTGTAGACTGCTTAAGTTGAACTTTAATCGACGATATCTACTGAAGCCCCGCAATTTTTGGAACCTAAAGCCGCCGCCCTGCATAAATCTTGCATTGTATAATGTATTTCAACTTCCGTTTTTTTGTTTAATTACTACTCCCTCTATCTCATTTTATTCGTCCCAAATCTAGTTTAATTTCTCATTTTACTTGACATTTTTCATTAATCAAGACAAGACATTTTTTTTTCTTTTTACACCCTTAGTATTAATTTTTTTCCGCCAAATTAAAATGTAAACATCATTTATAGGGATACTATGATAAAGTAGTCATATTATTAATTATTTTTTAATTAATGCACAATATCAAAGTGGGACGAGTAAAATGCGAGTGAGTGAGTATATATTAATTAAGTTGAAATCAATGTGCTTGTCAACCCTAAAACATCCCGTCACACTCCCTTTACTTGTTATATTCTTATTTTTAGAGTAAGAGATATAAATTTTGATTAATATTTTAAGATATTCTTTTATCATATTAAAAAAAAAAGGAAAATTACAACTTATAATACTTTTTATATAATTTTAAATATCTAAATTTTAATTTTAAAATATTAAATTAATTTAATTTAATTTAATTTAATTTAAAAAATTAATTAAATTAAATTTCAGAAAATGAAAGATGACTAACCTAAAAAGATTGAAAAGTGTACTGATTAGTATTATATTCTGGGAAAATACATATGCATTTAGGAGAAGATTGCAAAAATGAATAATGCGAACTATCTTTGGCTTAGAGATTGATGATGTCAACGGATGATTTTTTTTAGACCGTGTGCATGTTTATTTGATTGAAGTTAGAAAATGACAAGTGGCCATGACACAAGTATACTACAACATAAGAAGTAAGAAAGTCCTTGCAGATGAATTCGAAATTAAGATCTGGATTCATCAAAGACAAAAAACGAATTATGGTCTGACATTATTAATTTGGATAGAGATTAATTTGAAGTTAAGATTTTATTTAACATTCAGATTACTATATACTAGATTATTCTTAAATAACATGTTCTTCGGTCACTATTAGCATGGTAATTCGGATACTTTTAGCCCAGTTAATTAAATATATACACTGCAATGAAAAAAACTCATAATTTTACATGTAATATTACAAAGTAGTAGTAGTTGTAAATGTATAACATCTATAATAAGATTTATCAAGATCTAGTTGATATCTATCAGGATTTGAAGTATCTGTCTTTTAATCAGAAACTAGGAGTAAATTTTTCCTATAAATGAAAGGTTTCCTTCATTGTAACTCATCCTCAAGGATCCAAGAGACTCCTTCAAGAGAAATAAGAATTACTCTCTATTCTTTCTATTTTTCTTCTTTATTCTTAGTTATTTTATAACATGTTATCAAAACGAGACTCTGTCAAACAAGATGAGATTATAAATCTAAAGGTAATTTCTAGGTTTGTAATTCCTTATGTTATTTGTTTTTTACTACTAATGATATAATTATTGTTGGATTTGAGAAAAAATAATTGGTTTGGAACCACTTATGCTTTCAATTAAGAGGGTAAGACATTGGGTTAACAGTTCCAATGCACCATAATAATAAGATGTTGGGTTTAAGTCTCATTGAGTTACATGTTAAGACATCTTTATATGGATAAGATATTGAGTTTGAATCTAAATACACCATATTGATGATATTATGATGGTTAAGGCAAAATAATGGGTGTTTGGTGAAAGCTATGAAACATACCTATTGATATGCTCTATGAAGTGAATATGGTAGCAATATATGATGAATCTAAAAGTTGACAACTTGCTTCATTCTTGAAGTGAATGTGGTATCAGTGCATAATATGTCTGAAAAAAGACAACTTATGATATTTTCACATACTTATTGTGATTATAATTAAAGATATGTTGGAGAAAAGTTTTCTACATTATATGTTTGTCGTAGTTTGCTTCTGAAGTAGCAATATTTTAAATGAGACTATAAGCTATCATAATTTGATAGACTTAAGGCACTATTATATTTCATTCTCGGGGAATGAGAAGCTTATTATAATACGAACGTGCACTTGAATGTAATTGTATCACAATTCACCTCCGAAAGAGGCAGAATAATTGAGAAGAGTTATTTTAAAATCTTAAATATAAAATTTATTCATGCAATAGTAAATCTAAAATTTACTAAAGTGAAAAACACATGTCAGGATAAACTTGATTTTTAATAGAATAATAGTTCATAAATTGATATGAACAATTATAGTATCCCAAAGATGTGCATATTGAGTATTAAACATGTACTGAAAAACTAGAAGATTCTTCAAAAAATTATCTATGTTTGATACAAGTCAAATGGTCGTCTTATCTTTTGATGACATCTTTAGAGGCCAACATCTAAAAAATCAAGACGTGGTTACCTCGAGGACACATGGACATGCATGGAGAACCCGTTTGAGAAAAAATAAGGTTGTGAGTGGAAGATTACTTGCAGCATTGAACACTTAAGGACTCACGAATTTGGATAACACTTAATGGCTCACAGTTTGGTCACCTCATTAAGGACATTTTGGTCACTTCACTTGGCCCAAATGCACTCCATGGCCAATCCCCAAATGCACTCCATGGCCATTCCACCCATTAAGGGAATTGTTGTCATTTTTTTCTTGTTATGTAATAATATAAATAGAATATTTTAGGTCTTTTCTCTTGAGTTTATGAATGATGAAATATTGAAACATTGAAAGTCCTTTCTTTGAGAGTAGAACACCTTAGTTTAGTCTTAGTTAGGGCTTGGAATAGCCATTGTAGTTTAGGGCTTAGAAAAGCTAGTATTGACCATTGCTTAGAAACGGTGGATCTTGAGGTGCGTTGGTTCCCTTGGCGGTCACCGTAAGAGAGTAGTGTTGATTATTACATTCATTAGGGTTTAGTGTTGAAATACACTTGGTTCTTAATCTTGTAATAATCTTTGTCTTACTATCTATCCTTTTCATTCTTACAAAATTGTTGTGTTGTTCTTGTTCTCTACTCTTGGTTTGTACTTGTTCTTGTTTGCTGAAATTGTTGCTTTCTTATTCTTCATTTTATGTGCTGTTAAGCTAGTTTGGGTTGTCTGAAATAGGTGTCAAACACCTTGTTATCTTCTCATTCTAGTGTTGTGTTGTTAATCCGAGAGAGATCTCCAATCGGTCCAAGGATCTTAGTGATTTGTGGACTATTTTGGAGTGTGTTTGTGGACTGTTTTGAGTCACTTCGATAGTTCCTCATTTTTTCTATATCATTTGGTATCAGAGCATGGCTTGATCTTATTCCCAAAAGATCAATCTTGGGCTTGTTAGTTGAAAAATAAAAAAAATATTGAAATCTGAAAAATAAAAAAAGAAGCAAATCTGTCCATTCTTGTGTTCTTGGCCGAAAGTGTGTTCTTGTTGTGTCTTGGACAAGATTTTACTTGTCTTGAGTGTTTCTAGTGTTAGTTTTATCCTTTACTAACACTTTGAGTTTAAATCTAAGTTTAAGCTTACATTGTTGATGTTGTTGTGAACTTGAAAACTTGAAAGTGTTTTGGATGTTTTTGTTGTTGTGGCTTCACTTTGGCCGTGTAGTATTCACCTTGTTGTTTTTTTAGACTTGACCACGTGATTTTGTTGTTAATTGGTGGCCTAAGAACCATTTTGTTGAAGTTGTAGTTGTCTTGGCCAAGTGTTGAAGATATTGTTATTGTGGAATTTGGAAGTGGTCATGTGAAATTGTTGTTGTTCTTGAAGATTGTTGTTGTTGTTCTTGGTGGATGTTGTTATTGTTCTTGGTATTCATCACCACCTTCATATATTTTTGAAGATAAAGTGAACTTTAGATCCATAAAGGTAAAGGAAAAAGGTGTGTGACTTGTTAGTCTTGAAAGACACAACAACTACCAAAGACTTTATCAACCATTTCCCAACAACTTTCCATGATACAAGGGTCCAGTTTTAAGGAAAGTACTAGAAAAGTCAAAGTCTTGAAATTTGAAACTTGAAAAAAAAGGCTCCAAGACTTATTCTTCCCTCCTTAAAACAAATTCCACCAATCCAAATTAAAAATGGGTCAAGACTTTGACATTGGAAAATAAAATTGTAGAAACCACAACCAAATACGTTGTTGTCACATCATCATTTTACTGTTCATGCAACTTTAATTAATCTCAAATTTCAGATTTTAGTTTCATTTTATTGTTTCATTAGTTTCATGTCTTCATTCTAGAATTAATTAACAACTAGTAATCACCTACTTAGTTGTAGATTAATTGTTGAATCTGTTTCTTTTGTGTCTTTGTTATTTGTGTGCTTTTCTCATTTTTAACTCATAGTAACTTCATTGTTTCAAGTTCGTAAGTAAATTTTATTTTTAAGTCTTGAGTCGGTCAAACAAGAATCTATTTCGGCTGTCAAGTAGAATTGACATCCTATTAACTACATGAGTATAAGCAACTTTCAATATTCGCCCCCCGATTATGAGAATCACAAAGGTGAGTGTATACGAATGTTTGTGAGGAGCTTTTACTACTAATCTTGTTTGTTCATTGTGTAGGTACAAAGGTGATATAAGAGGAACATGTCTTCGTTAGCCGGGGATTATTGTGACTACAACATGGAAGACTATGATTGTCGTGAGGGGCTTTGTGGCTACGAAGTTGAGGGAGATTGAGAGACTATGAAAATAACCATGATCAAAACTTGGGAAGATTTGAGTGACATAGTTTTTGGGGAGAAAATGAGGGGAATGAAGTATCTAGTGCTTATGGTGAAATTGGAGATGATGTAGGACCTTGTTTTGGTTCTTATGATGACGCTGGGGCATTTGAGGAGTCTTACACTCCTACTCTGAACCTAGATTTGGTGTTAGGTATAACCCTTTCATTAGCAAAGCTTATGAGAGCTATGATGAGAGTACACGTGAGGAGTGTGAAGATTCATATTCTTCACCTTGTAATACTTCTTATCAAGTTCAATATAGTGTGAATAGTTATATTAGTTCAAGTAGAGGTTGTCTAACAAGAAGAAGAGAGGGTGCATCTCCAAAACCGATGGGTACTTGTATGCCTTATAATATTGATCCGAGAAGGAGTATACACTTTGGAAAGGTGACCATTTATGGGATACCGGGCTGCCTTATTGTGTTGAATGATAGGTACTATAGAAACTACATCCTTCCATCCATGGTCGACAACTTGGTGTTACTTCGAGAGCCTTTACTTTTTCCATACTCATTAGACGGGTTCAAGGTTACCAAGAGGGTAAAAGTTATCTTCTCCCAATAGGAATACCATGAGAAGGTGTGGTGCAATATTCTTCCCTTGGCCTACGGTCATGTATACTTAGGTGTTGATTGGTTTTCACGGCATCAAGTTTTTAACGTGCAAAATTGACCTAATGTTATAAGAGACCAATGGGGCAATCGCCTCATGACTTACTTGTTGCCTAAGCCGCAAAGAAAAATACCTACCTCCTCCAATATGAATTATTATGAGAGAAAAAAAATTGAGAGGGTTAAAGGAGTGTAAGGTGGTAATCTGAGAGTGAAAAAAAAGGTTGTGTGGAGCAAAGTGAGGGGATTACCAACAAACCGTGCTAACATTGGTTGTTCTTCTATTTCTAAGGACATTTGTGTGGGTACCAACATAGCAAGCGAAGTCGAACAATGCCGAAAGGAAGTTGCTGCCCAAGCTTGTGGAGGACCTTCACACCCCAGCAAAGAAGAATCTAATCAAGATCTTTAAGGTAAAATAGCCAACTCTTACACTTTGGTGCGTGTGATTGATAATTGTGTGGATAGTATCTCATTGAGTATGAGTTGTAGCTTACTTACTTGTGAGTCTAATGATTCTTTGTCACTTGTGGATGAAGCACATGTTGTGCGAGTAGATACACTAGTTGATCCTATAAATTACCAAATTGAATCTTCTCGTAAGGACGATTTGTGTTCACCTAGTGTTGAAGTTATTGTGTTGAATAAAAGTACATCGTCATGTGAAAATTATGTTGACCCACTTATTTGTCAAAATTATCCACCACTTGAGTATGTGTGTGATGTACTTAATAGAACTCAAGTGAGTGAAGTACTTGAAATTGTTGGCCAATAAGATGGGAGTGAACCTGAGAGCTATTCTTGGGGTAATCTTGTGCGTGAAACCTCCTTGAAATTTGACAATTTTATTTTAAAGAGTGAAGAACTTACTTGTTCCAAATCTTCCTGTGGGTTAGATCATGCTCTCTTTAGGTATAATGTCTTATTTGAAGATGATATAATCACTCCTAATGAACCTAGTGGTGACAATAATGGTAGAGCTTGCCTTGGAAGCTATAGCTGATATGCTAACCCACTATGGTATGACAACATTCCTTCTAAAGATGAAAATCTCTTTTTAAAAGATGAGAGTACTATTAAGGGTAAGGAATGTGTAGTCCTTCTTGAAAACCCAAGTACAAAGGTGTGATTGACTCCTTGGGGTAATATTTCTAAATGTGTATCCTTGCTTGACACACTTGTGCTTGAATTACGTGAATATCAACTTATGGATTCCGAGTTGTTTATTTGTTTGAAGGAAGGAAAGTGTATGTGTTGAAAAGGTTTGTATTCATCCATGTATGCCTCTACACTTGATTCTTTCCTATACTACCTTTTTACCTATGATGACATCCATACTAGTTTTTTATTTGTATTATGTAGAGGTAGGAAATTTGTTGGTAATTCCACTTGTATGAGTAATAATGATCTATGGATCTCATGGACTTAAGAACCAATTAAATCACCACCCTTGTTGTGGTCTCTTGAAGGGATAAAAGGGCAATTGTGTCTTGTGGCTCATGAGCTCCTAATTCTACCTTTTGGACTAAGTGATGCCATTAGGACCCTTGTAGCTTCTTTATCTCTTCGTGATTCCCCTAACCAAATCCTTTGTGCAACTTTCATTGAGCTTTTAATATTTAATTCAAAGGATCCTTGGTTATATTGTAAATATGTGCAACCTTGGGTTGTTGAGATGATTTGTTTTGCTAACCCTAACCCTCATGCCATAAGGAGTTAGTATTTGTTTGTCCTCTCTTTGGTTTTGCAAGGTTCGGATTCGAGGTTGAATCCTTTTCAAAAAAGGGAGGATGATACAAGTCAATTGATCGTCTTATTTTTTATGGCATCTTTAGAGGCCAACACCTAGAAAATCAAGACGTGATCACCTCGAGGACACATGGACATGCATGGAGGACCCATTTTGAGCATAAATAAGGCCTTTAGTGGAAGATTGCTTGGATCATTGAAGACTTGAGGACTCACGGATTTGGATAACACTTAATGGCTCACGATTTGGTCACCTCATTAAGGGCATTTTGCTCACTTCACTTGTCCCAAATACAGTCCATGGCTGCTCCACCCACTAAGGGTATTGTTGTCATTTTTATCTTGTCTTGTAATAATATAAATAGAACACTTTAGGTCTTTTCTCATGATTTTATGAATGATAAAATATTGAAATATTGAAAGTTCTCTCTTTGAGAGTAGAATACCTTAGTTTAGTCTTAGTTAGGGCTTGGAATAGCCATTGTAGTTTAGGGCTTGGAAAAGCTAGTATTGAACTTTGCTTGGAAATGGTGGATCTTGAGGTGCATTGGTTCCCTTGGCGGTCACCGTAAGAGTGTGGTATTGATTATTATATTCATTAGGGGTTAGTGTTGAAATACACTTGGTTCTTAATCTTATAAAAATCTTTGTCTCATTATCTATCCTTTTCATTCTTGCAAACTTGTTGAGTTGTTCTTGTTCTCTACTCTCAGTTTGTGTTTGTTCTTGTTGGCCGAAATTGTTGCCTTCTTGTTCTTCATTTTATGTGTTGTTAAGCTAGTTTGGATTGGTGAAATAGGTGTCAAACACCTTGTTATCTTCTCATTCTAGTGTTGTGTTGTGAATCCGAGAGAGGTCTCTAATCGGTCCAAGGATCTTAGTGATTTGTGGACTGTTTTGGAGTGTGTTTTTGGACTATTTTGAGTCACTTCAAGAGTTCCTTGTTTTCTTATATCAATGTTGCTTGTTCTCATGACAAGTTGGTTGGACCAACTAATGTTGGGATTTGATCCCTCACAATCTGAAAAGGTATAAAAGCTGAATATGGGGTCGTTCACCTATCATGTGATATGTTTTAAAAAGATGCATCACTAAGATGATCACATGTACGTTTATTTTCAACTTGCAGTTTGACATACATAAAGTTGTTTCTCAATAAAATTGAGTTAAGAGCATAATTTTCAGATTGTGTAATCAAGACAATCTTGATGATGATGGTTTGGTATTGAATGCCTTCGATAAATAGTTGAACCATTGCTAATAAGGACAAAGTTTCATATATTGGTTTGAAATATGATATATTATATACAAAGGTACTTGTACACATCAAACCAATTAATTATGATTAATCTTCCCTCAAAGTTTGTTCTGAGTCGGGAATCACACGTTATTCATCTAATGATTTTGATGTGTGGTATACGATTAATGAATATACCATGATGCACAAAGATGGATTCCTCAAGGAAGATGGAGGATGTATGTTAGTTTTTATAACATAAGGGGGGGATTATAAGAAGCTAAGAAATATCTGAGGAATTATCATTCGATCCTTATTTAAAAGATAATTCAAGTCAATTTTTGAAAGCATCTCATATTTAAGCTGCAAGTGCTCCTATTTTGTGTCTCTAAAGGACAAAGTCTATGAATGCATGAAGCGTCTAGACCAATCGGTTCCAAATGAAATAATCCTTGAAAAGGATAAGGAGTAGCTGGTCATAATAAGAAGGCAATGTGCTCTTGAAGAGACTACGGCGTAACAGTTCATAAAATCATATGAGAGGTTCAGGTACCTGAAAATAATGAAGTGATGAGATCTCAAAATGTTATGTCATACTGCGAACTGATACGAAATGATATATCATCAATATCTTTAATACAATATTGGCGCAATATTTTTAAAGATTACGAGGATCCGAATTCTACGTTTATTAAGCATGCTGACATAGAAACATTTATCAAGTGACATGAAAGAATGCATCTTGGTAAGTGTAAAATTTATTCGATTTGTAGTCCAGACACTTGAAAATGTCACTTATGAAATGTTGAATATTGTCACTTGACAAAATTTAAATAAAAACTTTCTAAGGATTAAAAATACTTGAAGCATATAAAAGTTTCTGGAAAACTTATTTAGAATCCTTATATTGTATAAACTTATAGCTTGAAAATTATTGAAACTCTCGGAGAGTTTTCAAAAGAAATAGATTATTTGCTGAAATGAGAAACATACTAAATTAGATTGGTCTTGAAGTACCATATATTAGTGCAATTGATGCACTAATATATCTTATAAATACTACAAGGCCTGATATAGCCTTTTTTGATTAATTTGTAAGCAAGATATGGTTATGTTCCTACTGAGACATCGAAATGGGATCAAACTTCTAATCTTATTTTATTCAAAAGATTGTAGTCCCGATCTTTTGGTCATGCTGATGCTGGGTATTTATCTGACCCGCATTAAACTCTATCTCAAAAAGGCTATGTGTGAATACTGTCATATCTTGGAAATACACAAAGCAGTCTATCTAGCCTCTTCATTGAACCATGATGAGATAATAGCTATTCATGAAGATAGCCGAGAATGTCTATGATTGAGGTCCATGATACAGGTCATTAAAGAAAAATACGGTTTAAAATGTGACAATGTACCCATAATTTTATACAGAGATAATGCAGCCCACATAGAATATCTGTTGAATTCATAAAAGGAGATATAACGAAACACACTTTATCAAAGTTTTTCTACATACATGAGCTACAAAAGAATGATGATATTAACGTGCAATAGATTCATTCAAGTGACAATGTGGCTGATTGATTCACCAAATCTCCTCCAATTATAACTTTCAAGAAGATAGTGTACAAGATCGGGATGCAAAAGTTCATTGGTGTTCTCATCAGGGGGAGAAAATATGTGTTGTACTCTTTTTTCCTTTCAAGGTTTTGTCCCACTGGATTTTCCTTGTAAGGTTTTTAATGAGGCAACCTATATTCGTATTGTTAGAGATGTGTACTCTTTCTCCTTCACTAAATTTTTTCCCCATTGGATTTTTTCTAGTAAGGTTTTAACGAGGTACATTATCTATCAATTAGATTTTCAAAAGGGAGTGTTATAAATGTATTTACATTATAGTGAATGTCTATATAGATAAAATCTATCAAGATGTAATAAAATCTATCAAGATCCAGTTGATATCTATCAGGATTTGAAGTATATGTCTTTTAGTCAGAAATTAGGAGTAAATTTTCCCTATAAATAGAAGGGCTTCGTTCATTGTAAATCATCCTCAAGGATCCAAGAGACTCCTTCAAGAGAAATAAGAATTATCTCTATTATCTCTATTCTTCTTCTTTATTCTTAGTTATTTTATAACAGTAGTAATATTATAAAGACAAGATTTATTGAGGCAATAAATCAATAGTAATAGTACTTAGCTATTCTAAAACAATCATTTCTCTAAATTAAATTTTAAGTCTAACTCACTTAAAAGCTAATTTAAAAAGAGATTTTATAAGGAGATCAGGATTCCTTAAGCCTTACAGTCTGTATGAATGGTGGTTTTCCATGCTATGATTAGTAAGAGAATCATGTTTTTTTAAATTGTTTCTTAAAATATATAGTATTATATGATTTGATTTCAGGATTTGATAATCATGAAAACTCCCACTTTGTATAACCATCAATTTAATTGTATTCCATTGTTTGCTTA
Source organism: Capsicum baccatum var. pendulum (assembly GCA_030864225.1). Lineage (NCBI taxonomy): Eukaryota > Viridiplantae > Streptophyta > Magnoliopsida > Solanales > Solanaceae > Capsicum > Capsicum baccatum. The sequence goes on along the minus strand of CM061561.1, from coordinate 177,744,570 downwards.
TTTTTTTTAGTTACACCCTTATTTAATATTACATAATCCTATTTACTCTTTACCCTATATTATTTATCTCAATCTCCTATCTCCACCCCTCCCCCTCTTCACCTGCCCAAAAAAATTAATTTTTAAATGTTTTTTTAGAAATATTCAATTTTATTCTTATCCCACCCCTCTACCTCCACCCCAACCCACCTCCTTACCAAAAGCCCCCCACCTCAGTATATTAAAAAAAAAATTCAAAACTTTTATCTTATCCCACCCTTACCCGCTACACCTCCCCCACCCACCAGCCTCCCTCTCCCCACCAATTTTTCGTTTAAAAAACAATTACCTCCCCCCATAACTACCAGCCCCTCTCTCCTCACAAAAATAAATTATTTTTAAAAAAATTTAAAAAAAAATTCTTATCCCATCCATACCTCTATCCCGACCCTCTTTTTCACTACCCCAACCCCCCAAATATATTTTAAAAGGAAATTCAATTTTTTCCTCCTTCCATCCCTCTTATCCTATTTGTTTTCATTGTTTTATGTTAAATATATACAAATGCTTTTAGAAAATATTTTTTACTTGCATAAACAACACAATAAAATAAATAAGAAACAACTTACTTTTTTAGAAAATGTTTTCTCCTCCATATCAAATACACTCGTAACATACACAAAGATGCATTTAAACTTAATACTTGTCGTTAATGGTCACGTCTCAAAATGCCAAAAAAATAGAATTTACTTTGATATGCTCTTTATTGGTTTTGTAAGAATTTGCATGAATTAAAAACTTAATATATTTACATGGCATAATTTGTGACATATTAGCAGGAAGAAAATTATTTTAAATTATTTTATCAATAATTATTGATAAATTTACATTTTTAATAATTAAGGATATTTTAGTAAATTCACCAGTTATGATACAGTACCACACTGTCAAATCAAACCATAAAATTATTATTAAGTAGCAGTAAATGATATAGTCCATTTAAATATTGTGTTGTAGAATAGTGTACAGTACAATACCATACCATACAATACCTTATATTATGAAACCATGAAAACTACCATCCAAACAAAGTGTTAAGGAGATAGTGACCACCCAACTGATGTATGGGCAAATTTAATTTAGGTGTCCAACATTGAGTGAGATTAATCTTGTTCTAATGTAAGGAAAGTTCAGAAATAGCAACACTTAAAATATAATTAAGTAGTTGGTAGCAACATTATTGCGATCAGTAGTAATTTTTTCAAATGACTAAGACAAATAGATTTGTACTTCTTGTATTTTTTTCGGTTGAATAAATACTCAAATAGTTTTATAAAGGGAGATTCAATTAAACAAAGAAAGTATCTTTTATTGTTGCTATATCAATCATAAGACTTTAATAGAATGTTGCATTAGATTATTCAAATCATAAATAAATATTGATGATTTTCTCTTTTTTTTCTCTCCCCATCTCTCGCCTCTTTCTTCTGTAATCTTTTTCAGTTTATTTTTGAATTTTGTATATCTATCTTCTTCTTTTTTTCTTGTTTTTTAAGCTTTCATTTTTATTTGTATAAAATAGATGTATACGTTAATTGTATTTGCTTAAGTCTATCATATATAAAATATGCAATGTATCATTCATATTTATATGTCAAATTTATCACTTATATTTGTATATCAAAAGATACATTAGGTTCAATTTGCATCAATAAATACAATTTATATTAATGAATACAAATAACTATTCATAAAAAAAGAATCAACCGTTAATTTTTAGTTATTCTAAAATATAAATGATATAGTCTATTACAAATTTAAAATAAAATAAATGAAACTACAAATACAAAATAATTATTTAAAATACAAGCGCATTAACAAAAATATAATACAAACATAAATACAATATATAGTCAACTACAAATTGAAAACAAATACAACCCCCTTCTTTCTCCTTCTACGCCATATACACCCCTGCAAACACACCTCTCTGTCAGCATTCAACATAATTCCAAAATTCTCATTAAAAATTATCATTAACGCGCATTTTTACAGAAAATTAATCAACAATCATTAACACCACCTCCATTATCCTTATCCTTATCCGTCTTTATCACAATCACCCATTTTTTCATTAATAGAGAAAGACCTCCTAACATTATTCCTACATCAAAACATAGGTCAAATACACTTCTTCAAATTTTAATCATCAAAAAATACATCATTACTACCGCCTCAAACTCAGCCAACCGCTCACTTCACCATTAACCACCAAGCCACCGCATCTGCATACACCATCTACACAATAATTGCCTTATTCATTTTATGGAACACTCAAATTTTTGACAAAAATTACTTGAAATCGTGAAAAAATTGAAAAAAAATCTAATGTAGGAGAAAGATAATTTTTTTAAAAAATGAAAAAAGAAAAACGTGAAAAGTGAAAAAAGAATAAAGTAAGAGAGAGATAAGAATAAAAAATTGATTAAAATATTGGAGTGAATAGTGGGAGGTTAATATTCTCTTATATATAGAAGATTCTTGGATGTAGGTCAGGGTTGTCATGCCTGCTTCCAAGGGCAAATAAATATTTTCACAAATTTATTTTTTATTAATTTTACACGACTTCTTGTATTTTTTTGTCAATTATTTACACTGTTTCTTCTCACCATTTCACCGCCTCTTCTTAGTGAAATTATTTTTCCTCCAGTACTATTACGACGTATTATTGGATGAAAATTGAGATAAGAACACAAAAGAGGCACATAATTTTTTTCGATCCTCTGCTTCTACCTCTCTCTTTGGCAGTGTAAATCTAAGAAACGTAAATCAATTGAGGTAAGAACATTCTTAATCTTTGATTTTGTTTAAACAAAGATTTTACTTTCATGGTCAAAAAGTGATTAAAACTACTGGAAGCAGAACAAAAACTTCATTTGTTTCTTCAGCTGATTTGACTTCCGTAGAACTAATAGAGGTATAATTTTTATTTTCTCCTAATGTTTTAGTTTTCGTTTTCCGTGTGTTGATTTTTATAATTATTGAGTAGCTTTCTGATTTGATTTTAATAGCATAATAGTTCAAAAGTTGGTATGTATTTACTGTTTGTGTTTTGGAGATGAACTAAGAGAAAGGGTGTCACTTCTAATAAAATCAATACTTGATGAAGACTTTACAAGTTATCAATATTTAATATTTGAAAGAAACCAAAGAATTAGGAATATACTGGATTTTGGATTCGCGAGATAGAACCCTAATTCAAAGAGAACAACACAAAGCTTTCTTTTCAGCTATTGATGGATATTACTTCTTTTGTATTGGGGCACAAGTTAGCTGTAATGTTATTGGAATATTCTAATACAAAATTTTAGCTACACCTATTTTTGAAGAAGCTTGAATTAATGTTTGTATTAGGAATTTTAGTAAATGGATAAAGAGTAAAGGAAAAGGAAAAAGAATAAACATTTAAAATGGAAACAGATTAAGAATCTGTTGCTTAGGTGGCATCCGCGTGGCTTTCAACTCACCTAAATATCATACCACGTAGGCTCTCACCTTTTTATGGTTTAAAAGTGTTTAAAAGAATGATCAGGTATATTTGGCCCTATAGTAGCTAATAGATGAAAATAGAAGGGTATTTTGACCCTTTTCCCTTCTTTAATATTTACTTGAATTGGTGGAGTATTTTGCCTATCTAGAAGCTCTAGTGAGTTGGTAGTGATCTATCTAAAGATTTTTTGACTGTTGAGAAATGAATGTTTGTTCATTACTTCTTGAAATTATTAATTTCATTCAATAATACCCTCCCAATACCCACCCCCCACCCCCCACTTTATGGAAATACATTAGGCATGTTGTTGTTGTTGTAGTGCCATTTTCTTAAGAATCTCTTTTTTCTTTTATCTTTTTTTTGGTATGGGATAAAGTTCTTCTGACCTCTGTGACTTAATGTAACGATAATTTTCTTGTGAACTAACTCAACCACTGTGTTAAAGAAAAAGAAAGAAAAGTTTGATAACTTTGATTAAATACTGAAAAAAAGGTATTCATTGGTACGTCAGCTACTACTGTCAATTTAGTTCAGTTTAAGTGCATAAAATATATGATTTTGAAAAAAATGGGAAATTTTAACAAATATTCAAGAATAGTAATGGTTTTATACTTGGCGGTGATACTAATAAAAGATGGACTGAAATAAGTTGGCAAAATAGGAAAAGTCTAGAGAGGCAGATTCCTTATACTGCAGAAAGGTCAAGAGAGTAGAGAAAAAGTCGAACATAGGAAATCTCTTTTCATCATAAAAAGAAAATTGACAAGATGTAAGGATCTGATGAGATGTTTTTTTTCTCTATATTGCTCGAATTCTTCAAAAGTATTGCTGACCCCAAGCTCTATATTGTTAACTTTTACTTAGTGGTTATCCTTTATTCTTAGTTTATTTTATGGCTTCTTATTTTCTTTATTTTCTGCCCCTTTGATATTTTACTTTAATGAGGTTGTAATTTTCCACACAGGTCCAAGGTCTAAGAAAGGTTAAAAATCAAAATATTGCTACAGTGTTTGAGTAGGCAAAACAACTGAAGGAACGGTTCCTTTCTTTCCACATCATTCATGTCCTTCGGGTAATTCTTTGATATTTTTTCTCTTCTTTCATTTCCACAACTTAACATATCAAGTCGTGGTCTCACTTTATGTCACAAGCATGTTCAATAATCATTGTGTAAAAACTACATATGTGACAACCTGTAGTTTTTCTTTAAAAAGAAATTGAATTATTACTTATTATCTTCTCCTTGATTGGACGATTTTTCTTGAGTCGGGAATCTAGTTGAAATAATCTCTCTACTTTTGAGCTAGGGATAAGCTCTATGTACATTATCTTACCCAAACCCCACTTTCTGAGATTACGTTGGTTACATAGTTATCACTTTTGTATCTTCTACTTGATGATTTTGCAGACATTTGACATGTCTCTTGCTCTTCTTTTAAAAGGAAGCCAACTCTGATGCAGATCAGTAAGTAAACTTGACTGTTGAACTTTTTGGTAAGAGTCACTTTCTTGCACATATTTTTAGAGGTAATTGATGTTATCAGTGTCTGTTAATTCTAGGAACTGTCACTATGGCTTATGCTTTGGTTCAATGACATTTAAAATTTTAAATATAATTTATTAGTTTATATCTATTTTATTATTAAGTATCAATTATTTTTAATAAGTAAAATGTCTTGTAATAAATTAAGAATTACATAGTGAACTTATTCTTTTATTTATTACTTCTCCAAGATTAAATATAAACAAGTAAATACGAACGATGAGGGAGTATCAATTATCTCAGAATAGCACTTGTTATTAGGATAAGAATAATATTTGTGTTGTGTTCGTTTCTTCTTCTCCTCTTTTTAACACATAATAATACATGTTTTAGTATTGAAGATCCAAAATTGCATCATTGTAAACACCAATGCAAAGTTCAAACTCAACTTAATGAATATCAAAGACAACTATGTGTTGAAATGTGCAAAGAATATTACCTTGAGAAGAAGAGAAGAGAACAACTCTGATGCAGATCAGCAAGTAAACTTGGTTGTTGAACTTCCTGGAAAGAGTCACTTTCTTGCACCCATTTTGAGGGGTCATTGATGTTATCTGTGTCTGTTAATGCTAGGAGCTGCCACTATGGCTTATGCTTTGATTCAATGACATTTTCTTCAGTAAATCAGCTAGAGGTGAAAATTATAGCATATTGTAAGCATTGTTAAGTACCGATTGGTTTTCGCCCTATGTTATAATTTTTTCTTGAACATTTGTGTATTTCATTTGAAAATAAAATTGTCATTTTCTATCTCTTTGTGTATCATATGATAGTTATTGTTTTCAAACTATTTCATTTTGTGCTTGCGAAACCTCTCAGAGTCTCATATGACTTGACATGACAAATGGTGAACACAATAGCATATGATCTTCAGTTAGAATTTACTAAGTCTAAAAGAGGCTATGACACTCCCAAATTTTATGTCAAAATTAGATTTAAACAAAAAAACTTTGATGCAGTTTTGATTGTGACATAACAGTTGATGCTTAGGAGTCATCGCCAGGTCACTATTATTGGGCACGCACTAGCGCGGGCTTTCTCATGTAGTTCTCTTATATGTACTCAAAGAAAAATATTATCATTTTTATTATACTTAGTAATTATTCTAAAGCATTATTATAAAGGAAATTTACATAATTATTTAATTTTAATGGATTCTAATACTTTATCTCATAACTTTATTTAATTACATCATATCTCGAATTTTGATGTTTTTGATACATTTCTTATAATGTGACACATATAATTTGTGATATGTTTAAAATAGAATTATTTTTTAATTAAACAAATACCAGATTATCATTTATTTTGGGGAACAAATCACGCACAATCAGTTACACAGTAAATTTTTGAGATACACAAAATTAGCAATACTCGCGATCAACTTTCAAATTTCAATCAAACCATATGTGTTGATTTCAATTGTATAAAAAAAATTCTTCCTTCTTCCTTCTCTAGTTTTCTGATTATTTTTAATGGTAATTATATTTAGGTTATTGCAGTATTTTGGTGTTTGAGTTTCAGAGAGTATGTACGACAACTATCAGATGACGATATTGTGATTCATGAAAACGCTTCATACCGAGGTTTAATGGGTGTTATATCAATTGAGTTAAAAATCAATGAATCCCTAAAATAAATTCATTCCAAATACATTGTTCAAAGAAATTCATCAGTAATGGAGATTCATAATGATATGGCTGTGAAACTTTTTTTTTTAGATTTTAAAACATGCATCAAAATTCAAAAAGCTCATAGACAACCTGTTGAGGGTGTCGTCTACAATATTTGCCTTGCCCGGAGGGTAATGCAGACTCATATCATAGTCTTTCAAAAGCTCCATCCAACGCCTCTGCCTGAGGTTTAATTCTTTCTATGAGAAAACATACTGTAAACTCTTATGGTCAGTATAAATATCAACATGCACTCCATAGAGATAGTTCCTCCAGATTCTAAGTGCAAATACCACGGCTGCTAACTCCAAGTCATGAGTAGGGTAATTGCACTCATGCACCTTTAACTGCCTAGATGCATAAGCTATCACCTTACCACGCTGCATCAATACACAACCAAGTCCCACATGGGACGCATCACAATAAACCACAAAATCATCTACACCCTCGAGAAGGGTCAAAACAGGAGCAGTAGTCAGCTTGTCCTTCAATTTCTCAAAACTGTTTTCACACAAGTTCGAACACACAAACTTCATCTTTTTCTGAGTCAATTTAGTAAGCGAAGCAGCTATGGAAGAAAAACTCTCTATGAACCTTCTGTAATACCCCGTCAAACCCAAGAAGCTACAAATATCGGTTGGAGTCGTGGGTCTGGGCCATTGTCTCACTGCTTCAACTTTCTGGGTGTAACACCCCGTACTTAATTACGTGCATTAGCCATTGTTATATGTGTTGGAGTATATGTATTGATCCTAAGTTAGGTATATATGAGTATTGATTATTTTGAGATGGTTTCAAGTGTATAGTTTGATTATATGTGTATAGGAATCGACCTTATTTATACCGGAATTTTCCCGTCGATGTTTCCATACGAAGGTTATTGAATAAGCTTTCCGACGATATAAAGATTTTCAAAAACGGAAAAGTTTCGGATATAAGCGAGCACGTTCGAAACTATAAAACGGTGGCCGGGATGTGAACAGTAAAATTGCAGGAAAAATTCCAGTTTTTGGGTCAACTTTGAACGATCATAACTCCCTCAATATAATGAACTGGGCAAGATACCACATATCAAAAGAAAGATCTTTGAATATTCTTTCTAATGAAATTAGTTTCATCCAAATACAACATCTGAGTAAGGAGTTATACTCGTTCTACTTCAGCCTCTCAAAACAGATTTTTGTGAACAGTAAATTAGCAGGAAAATACTGAGGCCTGCCAGTTTTTTGGGTCAACTTTGAACGATCATAACTCCCTCAATATAATGAACTGGGAGAGCTACCATATATCAAAAGACATATCTTTGAGTCTTCTTTCCAATGAAATTGGTTTCATCCAAATACAACATCTGTGTAAGGAGTTATACGCATTTTACTTCTGCCTCTCAAAATAGATTTTTAGGGTCAACTTCAAACGATCCTAACTCCTTGTACAGGACTAACTGGGTGGCCTAATTTATATGAAATGAAAGAAATTTGAATTATCTTTCTAATGATACCAATTTCACCCAAATCCGATATCGGAGCAAAGAGTTATGGTCTATTTACTTCAGCTTGTCAAAACAGTCCACCGGAGGACATATTTGACATTATTTAAATTTTAAGGGCACTTTGGTCATTTTCTATGGTATTATGGACGGGAATATGTGTATATATACATGTATATGAGCTCAAAAATCAGATTCATTATCAATTATAGGAAAGAACAAACCCTAGCCTAATTTTCAACTCTAATTATCTTGTGATTCAACCGTGGAAAGTCCAAATTGATTCCGTAGTTGTGTTCATCGTCTCAAGGGCTTCGAGAAGCACCCCTTATTTGTGCCAACAGGACTTCATAACCCAAAGGGCCATTCTATGGTAAGTATGTAAATTATGTTGGTGTTATTTATATGGATATGTATATATATATATATATATGCATGTGAGCATAAGAAGTATGTTATTTGATTGTTGTTGAAAGATGATTGGAAATGATGTTGGATCATTCTTGTGCATGGTTGGATTATGTTGAATTGTGAAGGGATGATGTGGTATTGATGATATGGTATTGAAATGATGATTATATATATATATATACACATAAACCTATTGTTCAAGTTGGTTTTTGGAATGCTTTGCAAATATTGGTTGTATGGAATTATGGAAGAGAATTGTGGTGTTGGGTTGCTAATACTAGATGCCAAATATTTCATTGTAGATAAGTGATTTGTAAAGGCGGGAAGTTGTGTTGAATTGGTATCCGAATCTACAACGAGGTATGTAAAGCATACTCTAACGATGTTCTTTGGCATGAAAACACCAATGTTCCATCAAGTAAGATTCCGAGGTTATCCAAACACATGTATTGTTCTACATTACCAACGAAGTTATTTCCATTCTATAAAGTGTCAAAATGTTTCATTGATATACCAAGAGGCTCCTATTTCATTGTTGTGATATTGATGATTCTGAAACATACTGTTGATGTACCAATGAGTCCTTATTACATCGTTATTGTATAGAGGGTCTATTACTTGATTCCTATTGATGTATCATTGTTCCAAAGGTACTATATTGGCATGAACACTAATGTAATAATCTCAAAAGCTTTTGAACTAAGTTATTGGAAAAATCTCTTATGTGTTACTTGATATACGTGTGGGTGGTATCCCAGGGGCATAAGCCTAGCATGGGTCGATCCCAATTGATATGTACTGGGGGCAGCCTAATGGTCACAGTACGGTACAGTATTGATTATTGTTAGGTGGTTGGAGGTTCGGGAGGAGGAGGTAATGGCGAATAATAATTGTAAAGAATGAAATGAACGAATGTATACCGTTCCACAAATGTGTTTGTATTCAAGAACCCAATTCAGATTAATGATAATGTTCATGATCCTAAAAATGTTTATGAAGTGTGGTTCACTTCTATTATGAATTATTCACTTGTGTCTGATTTTCTTGATCCCTCATATCACATATGATTATTTACAGCTTTACATACTCAGTACATATCTCGTACTGACGTCCCTTATGGGGGACCTGCATTTCATGCTGCAGGCACAGGTACCTCAGCTCATACACCGCACCAGTAGAAGCCAGGTCATACAGCTGTTGTTGGTGAGCTCCAGTTTGCTTCGGAGCTTTCCGAGTCGGTTCCTTATATTTTGTTATTGTACAGGAGTCATATGTGGGCGGGGATTTGTCCCGACCCTAGTTATGTCATGTATATCCTAGAGGCTTTGCAGACAAGGAAGGGCAAAGTCATGGAAGTTTATATAGTGATGTTATATTCGTATATGGGGTGGCCCCGACGGCCAAGTATTATATATATATATATATATATATATATATATATATATATATATATATTTGTGCGTGTTGTGCTGATACAGGTAATTAGACCCTTTTATATGCAGCAAAGTGCTGCCCAAATTTTTGGTGACATGTAAGTGAAAGTACAGGTATTTGAATGGGTTCTCCCGGGCCTTCTCGGCTTCGGGTGCCAGTCCGGCCCGATGGGATTTTGGGCCGTGACACTGGGGATCCACTCTTATCCCGTCACTGGACGCAATATGCCCCAGGAAAGCAATAGCATCTAACCAAAATTCATACTTAGAAAATTTGGCATACAGCTGATGATCCTTAAGGGTCTGAAGGATAATTCGAAGGTGATTGGCGTGATCCTCTTTACTCTTAGAATAGATCAGAATATCATCAATAAATACAATGACGAACAAGTCAAGAAACTGAAGAAACACTCTATTCATAAGATCCATGAAGGCTGCAGGGGTGTTAGTCAACCCGAAGGACATGACTACAAATTCGTAGTGACCATATCGGGTTCGGAAAGTTGTCTTGGGTATATCTGACTCCCTAACTTTCAACTGATGATAACCCGAATGAAGGACTATTTTTGAAAAGCACTTGGCACCCTGAAGCTTTTCAAAAAGGTCGTCAATCCTAGGAAAAGGATATTTATTTTTAATCATGACCTTATTCAGCTGACGGTAGTCTATGCACATCCGAAGGGAACCATCCTTCTTTCGCACGAAGAGAACGGGTGCACCCCATGGAGAAACACTAGGACAAATAAAACCTTTTCTAGGAGGTCTGCAAGTTAGTCCTTTAACTCCTTTAGTTCCGTAGGAGCCATTCTATATGGCAGAATAGAGATAGGATGAGTGTCTGGCAATACATCAATGCCAAAATTTATCTCCCTATCAAGGGGTATCCCTGGGAGATCTTTGGGAAAGATTTCTGGGAATTTATTTACTACAGGGACTGACTGCAGAGGAAGGTTTCCAACTTTTGAATATTTTACTCGGATTAGATGATACATACAGCCTTTGGAGATAAGCTTTCGGGCTCTAAGATAAGAGATAAAGTGACCTCTAGGTTCCCTAGAACTCCCTGCCCATACAACTGGTGTCTTATTCAGGAAAGAAAAAGTGACCTTTTGGGTTCTACAATCAAGGGTGGCATAACACGAATGGAGCCAGTCCATCCCAAGGATGGCATCAAAGTCTACCATATCTAGTTCTATAAGGTCTGCCACAGTTTCCCTACTATGAATAGACACGACACAATTTCTATATACCGTTCTAGCAACAATAGAATCACCTACAGGAGTAGAAACAGAGAAGGTTTCTACAATAACTTTGGGCTCAAACCTAAAACCAACAACCACATAAGGGGTCACATAAGATAAAGTAGACCCGGGATCAAGCGATACATAAACATCACGAGAAAAGATTCGTAACATACCGGTGACAATATCTGGTGAAGTTTCCACCTCCTGGTGGTTAGTCAAAGAATATAACCGATTGCGACCGCTTCCGGCAGCTAAAGGGGCACCCTTAGGAAAAGGAGCTGTGGAGGCAGCTTGGGACTTAGCCCCCCCCTCCCCCCGCATTTACTCCAGTAGATGGACAATCTCTTTGAAGGTGACCCACTTTGCCACAAGTATAGAAGTTTCTCCCCTCAAACCAATACTTGCCTAGATTATTCCTTCCGCAAACCTCACACCGCAGATGAGTACAATGTTGTTGGGCCAAACTGCCCTGAGACTGTGTACCTAGAGCTTTGGACCCATGAGGAGTCTGAAAAATATGAGTTTGTCTATCTGTCGGTGGTCTGGGTGCTGGGGCACTGGTTGTTGACTGTGCATTATTCCAAAACTCCTTCTTCTTTGACCACTTATTACCCTAGTTACCACTCTGCGGCTGACTCTGGTGCTGGTCCGCAGATCTAGCTCTCTTAGTCTGTCTGTCTTTCTCTCTAGATTCAGCAATCTTTTTCTTCTTCTCTTCCACTTGATGCATATGAACGATCAGTCGAGCAAAGTCCAACTCCTTATTCAACATATCCCCTTGGCACTCAAGTACCAGGTCATCAGCAAGGCCCGATGCAAATTTTCTTATCCGGGCACTCATATTACTAGTCAACTCTGGTGCATAGCAGGATAGTTTATTAAACATCAAAGTGTACTCCTGGACACTCATACTGCCCTACTTCAGATTCATAAACTCTTCCACTTTGTCCTCCCTCAACTCCAGAGGAAATAATCGATTAAGGAAAGCTTCCACAAATTCGCCCCAAATTGTAGGCTCAGCACTTTCACCTTTTTCATCTTCCCAGTCGGCATACCACTAACTTGTAATGTCCTTGAGCTGATAAGTTGCTAACTTCACCCGTTTAACCTCATCCACATGTATCACCTTAAAGATCTTTTCCATCTCATCCACAAACTCCTGTAGATCTTCCTCCACCTTGGTGCCAGTGAACTTAGGTGGGTTCATCTTCATGAAATGTCAGACTCTAGTAGCCTCAGATGTAAAAGATGTAGACCCAACATCTTTCGATCATTAAGCTTGGTTAGCTACCAACTGTGTCAGCATATGAATAGACCATATGAATTCTACATTTGAAATATCTCCCTGAGTAGTTGGGGGACGGTTGGCATTAGTCCGCGGAGCTGGAGGTGGACTGGTCGAAACTGGAGGGACTCGTGAAGTAGGGATAAATTTTGGAGTATGAGCCCTATTATGGATCTGCATCACATGGGTGGGACAGGCCTCATCTGCCTGAGTATTCTGATCGACAATACGACGTGGAGGTATAACTGTGTTTCTGAAACACAAGTGATCATTGATTAGGAAACAGTTTAGACTCTGAAGCATGAACTAAATCACAAAGAAGGGAACATTTCCTAAACGCCTAGAAGCCTTCTGCTTATAAGTGTGGTGCACTACACACCCATAAACAAGACTCTACTCGATGCAATTTTCCAGACACCCTGGGACCATGAACCGTGCTCTGATACTAAGTTTGTCACAACCCGAACCAGGCCTGGCCGTGATGAGCATTTCGAACCATGGAGGCCCAAAATACCCCTATCTTTCTAGTAATCATGCACCTAATTTATATTATCAAAGTAATGCCGAAGAAACCCAAGTATAATGGAAATATGGTCAAGAATCATATGAAAACAATAATGGGGAATAATGTCCCACAATCTCAATCAACGTCTCGAAAATCATCCACGAAATCTCTACTACATGACTGAAATAAGTAAATATCTAAAAACTGGGAAAAGGCCCCCAGTAGACCCAAAACTAATAAATGATTAAAGGACTACAGGACACAAGACCTTTCAAAACATAGAAGGCTCACCACTTGTCTCTGCAACTCTGTCTGAACGATCTACTGATTCTCTTGACTCCTAAACTGGGCCTCTGAACTTGAGAGGTTAGAGAGGGGAGGAGGTAAACACAAAAGTACTGGCATGCAGAGATATCAAAGCAAAACATAATATTTTTACAAGATATAGTTGAGAGCCATTATAAAGTAATTTCGTATCAAATCATTTGAAAACACATGGGTGTAATGCAATAGTTTTTCTCGACAATAATGAAATGCAACTGAGCTAGATGGAATACCCTACATAATTTACACCAACTGTCAAACCTCGATTGTCACCGAGATTAGAGTATAAGTGAGGGAGAGACACTCAAGACCACACAGCATGGTGTCTCGACCCAATGGTAGTGTCCAAGATCACTTGGCTCGGGCTCCTACCTATAATCTCAATTTGGGAATGACATGAAGTCAAGTACATAAAATCACATAGCCTGGTACCAATATTCCGTGTCGGTAAATACGTTATTCCAGTGATGAACCCCTGTGTCTCAAATGCCTTCTTCGGGCATCCACCTTTCTCATATAAAATTAATGCATTCAAATTTTATTTTATTCAATCACATATCGTATTCTGTAGGGTATCATCATACTCGACTTGCAAGTCATCAATATCACATCCACATATGCATAATCATGTAAAAACCAAGGTGCTTCATTATTTACAAGTGGTGAACAATATTTATTTTAAATTCATGCTCTCTTTTGTTGATCACAATATAATATGGAGTATCAAAACATTTTCATGGGAATTTGAAAACAATTTATCATTCATATTTATCAAACTTCCATGGAAAATCTCAAATCACATATGCATGGTTTCAACCATTGAAGTATATAGGCAAACAATTCCCATGACATAAAGAAAATGGCTTAGAAATCATATTGAAAGCAAGATATTATCATTTGATTGAAAACCCCCATTTAAAAGCATGCATGTTCATAAAAACTACACCCATAAGATTTTAGGATAGCCCCATGTACCTCTATTTCCAAGGATAATAGATGTTTCTTGAAGCTTGCGGATTGGTGATTCCAAATATGTAATTATCTTTGAAACCCTACGGTCAAATCTTGAACTAGTTGGGTTTTTATTTTGAAACCCTAAGGAGAATCTTGAGCACTTTTGATGAAAGAATATGTATTTTGGGGTCCTTGGAACTAAATCTCGCGTTTTAGGAATAAGTAAGGGTGGAAAAGGACCACTTTGTCCTCAACATGGAGTGCTTAAATCACCAGAATTCCTTACATAGGCGCCGCCTATCCCGTTGCCTATGTTCACATAGGCGCCACCTAGGCTATCACCTATGTTTGCATAGGCGCCGCCTAGACTATCTCCTATGTTTACATAGGCACCACCTAGACTATTGCCTATGTTTTCCAGTGGTCATGGGTGATTGGTTAGGCGAGGCTTATTACTTTGAAGGGTCATAACTTCTTGCTCGGGTGTCGGATTTTTGCCAAATTGGTATCGTTGGAAAGATAACTCGAATACCTATCATTTGACACATATTAGGCTTCCTAATTTGACATATACAGAGATTTATGGTCGATGGAAGCTGACACACTTTACAACGTCTACTAAAACTTAGTCGATCAAAATAGTTTCAACTCGTCCTTGAGTTGAAGGACCTCTATGGTCTAAATTCAATCTTGAGAGGATTCATATGCTGCCTAATAATTAACATGCCAAATTGTCATAGGATTTTATGGCTTTTAGATTAGCAACGCATCGAAATCATGGTCTATATTGTAGCCCGAATTGCGGGGCGTTACATTTGCATTAGCCGTAGTTCATCGTATTGAAGCTCTGTTTGTTGTTGATGTGGGTGTTGATGAACTATTAATGGATTACAATAATAGTGTTGTCAAGGTGAAATAAAAGTATAAAAATAAAGTAACTCTTGTATCGGTGATGCATAACTATGCAATCAAGCACAAGTGCAATTTTAGAGGTGAGAGATCTGGCATACAAAGGCTTGCTTTTGTTTGAGTTGTTATGTAAGACCCCGTAACAGTCCTAGTTAAACTTTGTCCTAGAAGGCTTGTAATGAGGTGTCCCATACTTAGGAAAAATTCACCTAAGTGTTGAGACTTAGAATCATTTTTGCCTTCGTAATGGGAAGACCCTATTTTCGATTCTTACGACATTAGAATATCGACATTTAAGTTGATTCATGATCAGGGATGTCAATATGTCTTCTTGGGTGAGTTTTAAAATTTTTAGACAAGTATAGAAGCATGTTTGGGAGTCCAAAATAGTGGTTGTGCGCGATTAGTATGCAACGCACGCTCCAGTCCACCCCTAGGGAGCATGCAATAGAGCATGCGGTGTATGCTCCATTCCATAGCTCCATAACATGCGAGAAACGCTCCATAGCACGCTCCTAAATTTTTTCAGCTTTCATTTTTGCATCCAGAGGGGTAAATAAGTCATTTTCCCACCTCATATCAGCCCTAAAACATGAGATTAAGCCTTTCTAAAGGAAAAATTCACTCATTATTCACAAATCCTCTCAAGAATAAAACTCTAACCCATCAAATTCAAGATTCAAGTCCCAAGAAATTCACTACAATTTTCAGAGAATTAGCAATCAAGGTATGTTAGGTGTTTATTCATGGGTTCCTTTCACCCATGAAGTCCAAGAACCCTATTTAAACATACAAGTTTATAGATTTATGATTACCATGCTTGAAATTAATTGTGTTCATGTTCATGGTATTAATTGGGTTTCAATCAATGATTAAATTGCAAGTTTCATAAAATTAAATAGCATGTGTGATGAATATATGATTATCATGATTCTTTAGCGATTGTGATAATACATGAACGATTGTAATGATGAATGAATGCTTGTAATGATGAATAAATAATTGTAGTGATGAATGGATAACCTTGATGATGCATGAATCATTTGTGATGAAGAATGATTATGTCTTACTTTTATGTTGTCGAGTCCTGAAGGTATTTATACCCGAAAATAAAGCTGATGTCTAGAGCCCGTGTCAGTTTCTCGATAATTCCAATTAAGCCATGATTCTCAAAACTCAATGAACTATAGAACTCTGTATCCTCAAACAAGTTTGAAGCATAATAAAGCTCAGTAATCTCAGTTATCTTTGTATTGCTAGTAATCTAGCCTCAGACCTGTAATCAGCTCAGTTCTAATAGTATTCAATTCATTCAATCCTAATCTCAGAAGCGATTCAAGTAATCTATTCAAGCTTTATATCATCAGTCAGATACCATGATTCAATATCTTTTTTGTCAGATACGAAACCAAATGATCTCAGCGTAACTCAGTCAGACCTTTTGAGTAATATGATTAGTGTTAGATTCAGTTCAGCTAGTGTTCAGTTGAGAATTCAGTTCTAAGACTTTTAGTTGGGAGTAGAAACTCGCACCGACTGAGCTCAAGGATGGGATCTCACCTACTAGTAGAGGGTGTGATTCTTAGAAGCAATCTTTGTGCTCCAGAACTACGTAGCCAGCGTAGGTTGAGACATCACACCTATTAGTTGAGGTTGAATGAGAGATATCATACCTGCTAGATGAGGATAGATGAGGTGGATTGACCTGCTAGATAAGGGCTCCACAGTTCTCATTTGAGGACCTGCTAGATGAGGGTCACATAGAGTTATCTTTACCAGTGGCGCGATAATGACACCCTTCTAACTGAGGCACAGGTTGGACCCCACCTGTGGTAGGTCGAGGCATGTCGGTTAAGTGACTACTTCTTACAGTTTCAGTTTCAAATTTAGTCTCAGTTTCAAAATCAGTCTTCAGAAATCAAGACTGTCAGATACAGTTATCTATCATTGTGAGGAACTCAAATAGTTCCATTGATTTATAGACCATCCCATCAGATAGACTTGGTCTCACATACAGTTATTTGATATCATATTCAAAGATATACCATCAGACAGGCTTGATCACAGTATCATATTTCTATTGAGTATTCTAGTTGTCAGATTCAGATATAATCATATTCCTTATCATTGATAAAGCTTCCAAAATCATCTGTTAGAAAGGTTGATCTCTAATCCTATCAGTCGAAAGCAGTAAGTCTAAGAGTTCAGTCATTGATTTAAGCACATCCAGATCCTCAGTTATCAGTATCAGATGAGTCGGTAATTCAGTATCTCAGTGTCAGTAGTGAGTTTAATCTGCAGTAAAGTGGTATCTGAGTTTCAGTAACTAGAGTTGCGATAATTGTGTTCATGTTCTGTGCATTTATATATGTGTTCTCACATGGCATTTTCATGATTATTCAGTTTAGATATTACGCATGCATGACCCCTTGCATTAGCCTACCCCGTCTATATACTCGATATATTTTATACTTACGCATTTGCGCTATGGTGTTTTATTTGACACCATAGGTTCAGAGGCACAGGATCTAGTTTATCCTCAGTAGTTTGTCCTAATCAACAGCAGTAGCAGTGAGTCCTCTTCTTTCGAGGACGAGTCTCAACTTACTACTATTGTTTTAGAATTTGTTTATTTTCTATTGACGGAGTTAGTTGGGGACATGTCCCATCAACTCCACAGTTTAGACAGTTAGAGGCTTTTCAGATAGATGTATTAGTATTTAAGTTTCTGTATTATGAGTATTCGTGGATATGTTGAACCTTATGGCTAGTTTTCATATTTATTTTAGACATTGTGCAGTGTACAGGTACAGATATCAATAAAGGGTTAGTTTGTGGTCCTTCGGGGTTATAAGAACTGTATGACATCTCGGGATGAGATCTTGGGGTGTTACAGCACCAGTCTTATTCGTGCATAAGAAAGACGATTATCTCAGAATGTGTATAGACTACCGTCAGTTGAATAAAGTCACAGTCAAGAATAAATACCCATTTTCTAGAATTGATGACTTGTTTGACCAACTTCAGAGTGCCAGTTACTTCTCTAAGATAGACCTTAGATCAGGCTATCATTAGCTTAGAGTCAGAAACTGTGACATTTTGAAAATAGCTTTTCGAACCCAGTATGGTTACTTCGAGTTTCTAGTCATGTCCTTTTGTCTCACTAATGCGCCAGCAGCTTTCATAGACCTAATAAACCATGTTTTCTAGTAGTACTTGGATATGTTTATTATAGTCTTCATCGATGGCATTCTTGTTTATTCCCGTAGTGAGAATGATCATGCAAATCATCATAGAATCATGCTTGATGGCACTAGATTTGATCCTTAAAAGACTAAAGTGGTAAGAAACTAGCCTAGACCCATCTCTTCATCAGATATCAGGAATTTTTTAGGTTTGGCTGGCTATTACCGATGGTTTATCGAAGGATTTTCATCTATTGCATCCCTCAAGTCCAGATTGACTCAGAAGAAAGTCAAGTTCCAGAGGTCAGATTCTTATGAGAAGAGTTTCTAGGAGTTGAAGACTCAACTTACTACAGCCCCAATTTTGACTTTAATAGGTGGTTCAGATGGGTTTATTATGTATTGTGATGCTTCTAGAGTTGGCTTGGGGTGTGTTTTGATGCAGAAAGGTAAGGTTATAGCCTATGCCTACAGCTCAAATCCTATGAAAAGAATTACCCCACCTATAATCTTGAGTTAGAAGCTATGGTGTTTGCCTTAAAGATTTGGAGGCACTATTTATATGGGGTACCTGTTGATATGTTTACATACCATAAGAGTTTGCAGTATGTATTCTCTCAGAAAGATTTGAAATTTCATCAAAGAAGGTGGTTGGAGTTGTTAAAAGACTATGATATGAGTGTTCTATATCATTCGAGCAAGGCCAATGTAGTGGTTGATGCTCTAAGTAGGTTGTCCATGGTTAGTGTTGCTCACGTTGAGGATGGTAAGAATAAGTTGGTTCAAGAAGTTCATTAGATTTCTAGGTAGGGTGTTCATTTGGTTGATTCAGCTGAGGGTAGTGTTTGGGTGCAGAATGGTTCAGAATCATCTTTGGTTTTCGAAGTAAAAAAAAGAGTAGGACAGTGATCCCAATTTAGTTAAGTTGAAAGAGTCAGTCAAAGATCAGAAAGTAGAGGTTTTCTCCCTAGAGTAAGATGGTGTGTTACGCTGCCAGGGTAGGTTATGTGTGCCATATGTGGATGGTGTGAGGCATAGAATTCTCGTAGAAGCGTATGGTGCACGTTACTCGATTCACCCAGTGTCCACTAAGATGTATCGTGATTTATGGAAAGTCTATTGGTGGAGTGAGATGAAGAAAGAAATAGCAGAGTTTGTGGCTAAGTGTTCCACGTGCCAGCAGGTTATGATAAAGCACCAGAAGCCTAGTGGATCTATGTAGAAGTTCAGTATTCCCACATGGAAGTGGGAGGAAGTAAACATGGATTTTGTGATGGGTTTGCCTCGTACTCGTCGTTAGCACTATTTGATTTAGGTCATTGGAGATAAGATGACCAAATCGGCCTATTTCTTGCCAGTTCATACCTCTTATTCAGTCGAGGACTATGGTAGGCTCTATGTTAGGGAGTTGGTTAGATTTCATGGTGTCCCATTGTCCATTATTTCATATAAGGGTATAAAGTTCACTTCTCACTTTTGGAAATCCTTCCAAAAGGGTCTTAGTACCCAAGTCCACGTTAGTACAACCTTTCACCCTCAGATAGATGGTCAAGCAGAAAGGACCAATGAGACTCTAGAAGATATGTTGAGAGTGTGTGTTGTTGACTTTAAGGGTAGTTGGGATGACTACTTACCTTCGATTGAGTTTACGTATAATAACAGCTATTATTCCAGTATTCAGATAACTCAATTTGAGGCACTTTATGGGAGAAGATGTAGATCTCCCATTAGTTGGTTCAAAGAAGGTGAGGCCACAGTAGTAGGGCCTGATTTGGTGTTTGATGCCTTAGAGAAGGTGCAGTTAATCAGAAAAAGGCTTAGGGCGTCCCAGACCCAACAAAAATTATATGCAGATGTGAGGAGAAAGGATCTCAAATTTGAGATTGATGATTTTTTGTACTTGAAAATCTTTCCCATGAAGAGAGTAAAAAATTTTGGCAAGAAGGGAAATCTCAGTCCTCGATGTGTCGGTCCTTACAGATTCTCAGACGTTTTGGAAAGGAATCTTACGAGTTTAAGTTGCCTTACGACCTAACCTCAGTACACCTAGTATTCCATGTCTCCTTGCTAAATAAATGCATTGGTGATCCGGGAGTTGTAGTCCCCTTAGAGGACGTAGATATTCAAAATGAGCTCTCTTTCGAAGAGGTTCCAGTCCAAATCCTTGATCGTCAAATTCACAGACTGGGGAATAAAGCAGTTCCCTTGGTCAAAGTTTTTTGGTAGAATCAGTCCATTAAGGAAGCTACTTGGGAAGCAGAAGCAAATATGTGACCCAAGTATCCTCACCTCTTCTCCGCAAACTCAAATTCAGCTAAGGTAATAGTCTTCCTTATATTCACTCAATTCCATGTTTAGATTACCTTTACAAAATCGGTATAAATTACCATTACATATCATTCTCATGACAGTCATGCATTCATAAATCAGTTTTAGCCATGTATTCATGCTTCAATTATTCATGTTCAGTATGAAAACTCAATTTATCAGTAGTTTCAGTCATGTGTCATGTCCCCAAGTTCTATCATGTCTCAGTTGTGCATGTCAGTATCAGTACAGTTTCTCAGTAGTCACAGTTCAATCAGTCTCATTCGAGAATGAATGTCCTCAAGGGGGAGATATTTTAAGACCCTGTAAAAGTCCTAGTTCAATTTAGTCTCAGATAACTTGTAATGAGGGGTCCCAGACTTAGGATCATTTTAGCCTTCATAATGGGAAGACCCTATTTTCAATCCGTACGATCTTAGAATACCGATTTTTAAGTTGATTCATGATCAGGGATATCAATAGGTCTTCTTGGGAAAGTTTCAAAGTTTTTGGGCAAGCGTAGAGGCATGTTTGGGAGTCCAAAATAGTGGTTGCACGCAATTAGCATGCAGTGCACACTCTAGTCCACACCTAGGGATCTTGCGATAGAGCATGCGGTGCACACTCCATTCCATAGCTCCAGAGCATGCAACGCACGCTCCATAGCATACTCCTGAATTTTTTCATCTTTTATTTTCATGTTTGGAGTGGTAAATAAGTCATTCTCCCACCTCATATCATCCCTAAAACATGATATTAAGCCTTTCTAAAGGAAAAACTCACTCATTATTCACAAATCCTCTCAAGAATAAAACCCTAACCCATCAAATTCAAGATTCAAGTCCTAGGAAATTCACCATAATTTTCAAAGAATTAACAATCAAGGTATGTTAGGTGTTCATTCATGGGTTCCTTTCACCCATAGAGACCAAGAACCCTATTTAAACAAACAAGTTTATAAATTTATGATTTCCATGCTTTAAATTGATTGTGTTCATGTTCATGCTATTAATTGGGCTTCAATCCATGATTAAATTACAAGTTTCATAAAATTAAATAGCATGTGTGATGAATATGTGATTATCATGATAAACCCTTGAATTTACAATTGATTAGTGTATCCATGATGTTCATGTGTTGACTATTATTATGTGAAATAATTATGCTCCCCAAGTGTTTGATAAAATACTTATGTGAATTGAATAGTGAAGTCATAACATGTTATTATGAGGTCTCATTCATGTACAAGTTCATGTATAATAAGTGTTTGACAAAATATCTAAATGAATGCATTGTTACCAATCAAGTGTTATCATGTTTTCAAGATTATATCATGCTTTACTTTCAATACTATTGAGTCCTAAGGGTATTCAATACCCAAAAATCTAGTTGTTTACCTAGAGTTGCAGCAGTTATAGAATAGTCTCGGTGGTGTCAAGATCAGTAGTACTCAATCAATTACAGAACTCAGTTAAACTCCACTCAGTCTAGTTCAGTTTAATAAATAGTGTCTATTCAGTTGGGGGTAGGATTCCGCATCAAGTAATCCCAAGGATGGGGGCTCACCTGCCAGTAGAAGGTGTGTCCCTTAGAAGCAGTCCTTGCATTCCAGAACTACATAGCCAGCGTAGGTTGAGATATCAACCTTCCAGTTGAGAGTTGATAAGGTATTTTACCTGTCAGTTGAGATTACCACCGTTCTTATTCAGGGCACCTTCCAGATGAGGGTGACTCTTTAGCTTGTCTTTACTCGAGGAATGGTACTGACACCCTTCCAAATGGGGTTACAGGTCGGACCCCAATTCATTCAGAGAGGGACATGTCGGTTAGATGATTACCTCCCATAATTTCAGTTTCAGCCTCAGTATAGAACTCAGTTCAATTCTATAGAATCAGGACTATTAAAAATAGTCACTCATTATCAGTGATCACAGATATCAGTTACTTAGTATCAAAAATCAATATTGAGTTTTAGTGAAAGCTCTGATTCAGTATACATGTATATATACAGTATTGCATACTTAGTATTTTACAGTAGTTTCAGTTACCCATGTACTCTTATTCAGTTACTTTCTATCATTCAGTCAGTTAATTTTCATGCATATGAACCCTTGCATTCAGCCTTACCTTATCTAGAATACTAGTATATTCCACATACTTATCGCATACTCTTTTATTTTGAGCTATGTTGAAAATTGTGATTCATACATTTTTTTGTTTACTGTGCTTTGTGTTTTTAGGATAAATTATAAAAAAAACTGAGATACATATGATAGTTATGTGAATTTATAGAGATTTATTAATTTCTTTATTATTATATTATTACTCGTGAAACATTCGAAATGCTTAACGAACATATTGTTCACTTGTAGTTTAACTTTAGATTAATATTTATGATTCATACTGATAGTTTATGTGGTCTGATTTTATTTGTTGAATTAGATGAAAAAATATGAGATACATCTGAAATCTGTGTGATACATTTGGTTGTATCTCTGTGTAATTTTTTTCATAATTAAATATTAACTATATATGATATCTTTAGCATACTTGACATATAAGTTGACGTTTGAAATTTCTGATTAATATTTGAAGGTTGTAAGTGTAAAAGTTGTAAGATACATTTAGAAGATATGTGATACATTTAAAAGCAGTATATATATTTAAATTTGTTTTTTCAATTATGTTTGATGTGTAAATCTCCATAACGTAGTTGGCTATTCAAGGCTTCATGTATGCTTGGTTTGGATACTTTCAAAGTAAGATATTTCAATGATGAACATACCTTCCCACTAAAGGATAGAGTGTTTGATCAACAACATGTAACAATTTCTTTTATTGCTAGAATAACTGCGCCAAAATTGTTGAACCATAAAAGAATAATCACACCAAGTTCCATTATTGAAGATATGAAACGAAAATTTAGTTTTGACATAAATTACATGAAGGAATGGCGTGCTAAAAATCATGCTTTAAAGATATTAAGAGGGTGACCAACAAATGGATACAAGAAAATGTCTACCTACATACACATGTTGAATTCTGTTTATCCCAATTCACACATAAGGATGCATAAGTCGCCCGAAAATGAGTTTTTGTATCTATTCATAGCATTATATCTATTTATTATGGGATTTGAATATTGTAGGACTCTTGTGGTAGTAGACGAGATTCACATGAGTGGATCATATAAGGGAACATTCCTTTCAACCAGCATACTTAATGGAGCAAGTATTGTTCTTAGTCATTTTGTCCTTCTAATTGTTTCTAAGTGTCATGTAAATTAGACATAATGATTGTTTTATGTTATGTATCAGGTCATATATTGCCACTTGTTTATGGGGTTGTAGATTCTGAGAATGATTCTTCGTGGACATAATTTTTTCAGCAATTCAAGTATGCTTATGGTGAATACAATAATATGTGTTATCTCTGATCACATGAAAGCATAATCAAGGGTGTTAGTATATTCTATCCATATATACCACATTTTACATGCATTTGACATCTATGAAATAATGTCTGCACAAATTATAGGAAAAATAAGGACAAGCTAATCAGTGAGTTTTTTGCCATAGCTAAAGTGTACAAGTTGGATGATTTTGATGGCGCATGTATAAAGTGGGAAAGACTGATAATAGATTAAGGAAATATCTCGCAAATACTGAATACGAAAAGTGATCATGAGTTCATGCTTCAATAAATAGGGAAAGGATGATGACTTTCAACATTACTGAATGTTATCAATATCTCTTGTTTTTTAGGCATGTGAACTAGCAATTTTAAATTTTCTTTTAAAAGTTTGAACCTTCTTTAGTGCTTGGAACTGCAAAAATAGAGATAGGTCAAGCTTTCTTGCTAAAAATTCATTGGGAAGTAAGTTTCAACAAATTCTTGAAATGAACGAGGAAAAGTCTTCATGTATGATGGTAAGTTATTTACAAATTATGTAATTATCAAAAAATTTCTTTACACAGTTTTGGATCTCTAGTGATAGCAGATGTATCATAATGATACATATGAATATCAAATGAATCATAAAGATACATCTGGAAATATTTTCCATCACTTAAAAAATCATTCATGATACATATTTATTTAGTAATTTTTGTCATTCATATTTTAAAATGATTAACGTATTTGTATATTAAAAAATATTTTTTAGGTTAAGGAATCAACGAACTACATCTACAGTGCATATGAAGAAGGAAGAAAATACAGAGTTCAATTGAATAATAGAACATGTAACTGCGGTAGATTTCAGCTAGATGAGATACCTTGAGCATATTTTGTTGCTGTTTAAAAAAGCAAACATGTAAAGGAAATGAAGCCATACTGTTCTGATTACTATAAAAAGGAGTCACTAGTCAAGACATACGAAATGTCATTTTGTCCAATGCCCGATAAATTGGATTGACATGTACCAGCGAAGGTGATGAAAAGATGTGGTTTTGCCTCCAAAATATAAAAGAACACCAGGAAAACCTAAGAAAAGGAGACAAAAGAAAAGTAGTGAAACGTTTTCATCAACCTCAAATTATTGTGGAAAGTGTGGGCGTGAATGTCATAACAGACACACCTGCAACTACTTTTCAAAGGAGATGTGATGTTTTTATTTGAATTGGAATATGAAATATTTATGAAGTTCAATGTTATGAATTCAATAATTTGAGTTAATTAATTGAAATCGATACATATTAAATGTTTGAAAAAGTTATATGATTCATATTAAACGTTTACAAAATTTATATGATTCATGTTAATATTTTCTGCATTAGTTTTAAGACATTACCTGCTACATTAGTGATACTTTTTTGTAGTTAAAATAAATGTGATACATTTTAATGTCCTTAAATAATTTTGTAAAAAATATTATAATTCTGATTCATATAATTGTTAATGTTATATGAGACATATTAAACATTAATGAAAGTTATGTGATTCATATTAATAGTGCCTGAATTTGTTGTAATACGTTTTGATATATCTGGTATATTAGTGATATATTTTTCTAGTATAAATAAATGAGATACATATATGTGATATATTTTAAAATCTTAAACTAATTATGAGAAAAAAATTATAATTGTGATTCATATTACTAATGACAAACCTGTAATATATGAATCAACTTTATATGTGCTTCACTAACTTGTGTAGTCAATATGTTGTACATACATTACCTAAAATATATCAAATATATGTACCCAAAATATAATAGACAATGTCAAACACAATCATAACATATATAACATAAAAATATGGTCCACAATGATGAAAACGCTTTATTTCATAATCGAAAATGTCATGACAGTAAATACTAGACAACTTAAAATGTAAAACAAGCAATGATAGTTTAGACATCTATTCGAAAAAATTAAAACTTAAAAGTAGTAGAGTTGAAATATCCAAAAACTTTGACCACATAACAAACAGTTACATTAAATTTTCAAACAATAACTACTAGACAACTATGGCTCGACATCTATCATTTTCGTATCCTCTGATGGAATGAAGGTGCATTTAGGCCTAGGAAAATTCTGATTGTCACTAATATATTCATTAGATGCCTTGTTCAACCCATAATTCCATAACAGTGACACGTATCTAGTACGATGGAACACTGAATTAAAATCTGAAGAAGGTATTTAAAGTCCATCACTTAAACTTCAGCATATGCCGCAACAAACAATTCATAGTTCCTGCAATATATCAATAAATTAGTTTAGGAATTTTAGTGGTCAGTTATGTAAAATTCACATTTTTAAAAGAAAAAATAATACATACAGTGTGTCACTTGATTCTTGCATAATATTATAAACAAACTGAATATCAAATCAATGTTCGTTTGTCTTTTCCTTGTATGTTTTCAGTAGTGATCAGTCCGTGCGTTCTTTCTTCTAAAAAAATCAGATATTGATAAGTAAATTGACAACATTTCAGCAAGCTTTTTTATCTCAACTGCATGATTATCATCACCTTTCAATGAGTCGTATACGCGAATGCATCTTTTCTTGAGCACTATAACTGTCAATACCCAGAGAAATGATTCCTCACAACTTATTGGCACGTAGACCTCATCAACCAAATACCATCAAAGACCTGCTGGAATTCATATACCATGAATAATTTCACAAATGAATCTCTCTATCGATTCAATTTTTATTGAACGGACATTTTCCTCTTGAGAGATTAGAAGAGTCTCTGATTGCATTCAGTGATAATGAGTGTATGTTTCATGAACATAGCTCTTCAATATGTAATTAACAATGGTATATCTATATTTATTGGTGCTGTCCAATTTTGCTTTCTTACGAAGACAGTAGAATATCACATCGATATGCTGTAATAAAAAATTAAAATATATAATCACAATTGATTCATATATGTGATACATAATGCAAGTGCAAATTAGTTGATACATATAAATTCCTATTAACATTGTGATTGAAAAATAATATAAATATGAGTTCATGAAGAATATGTATATGGATCAACTACTCTGTATATGGTCCATATAAATGCCAGAAAGTACATAAAGAAAGCATATGTCTGACAAAATCTTTATACATAGTATATCACCATAAATCAAAAATATAAATTTGTGATTTTTTTATAATAAAGTATTTCATTTAAATGATACATATATTTGATTGAGGCATACCTCATCATTCTAACATGTATTTGATTGTGCCATGTGGTAAAATTAATTTTTTTTCTCCAAATGTGCAATAACGAAATCAATTTTCGATTTTAGGTCAGCGTATTTGATCATGTAGTGTTGATCCCTCTCTTTCCTCTAAGAATATTATGATTTCACTCAGTATTGAGAAGAATAAAATATTTTTTTGTTAGTTTGAAAGATGATTCATCAGTCTTACCTACTAGCATGGATTTGATACAAGCCAACTGATAATCAATGAGAGAACTTAGAGAATAGTTCTTCAGCATATAGTCCATAAATATTGTGACCTTCAAATGGGTAGTTTAACTTTTTGCAAGACTAGATGACTTCTTAATCTTTCGACCCAGAATAAAAAATATTAATGTATGATGATGGATAAACTTTTGAATGCTGCATATTTCTTTGGGCAGGTGTCTTGATGACATCTAAAGGCACAGTCTTATACAGGAGATTTGTGACATAACTGCAATAGCACTGTCGCTAATGAAAAACTGATTATCACTGCTGGCTTGCGGATTGCATATGCTAATAGCTGTAATATCACTATCATTGATGAAGAATTGACTATCAGTGTTATCTGGGGTGGTAGGCTGTAGACAATAGTCCAATAGCTAATGCAATTACTTTATCTAATTCAACAACTATATTATGTAGTTCTTTTTCAGCCTCTTGTATGACATATGTAAATAATATACTTTGCGTGAGATTAAATTATGGATAGATAGTGATTAAAATTTCACTATGTATTATGATGATACATCTGAAATCATATGTATCAAAATGATACATTTGAAAAACTTAATGAATACATATCCAACATTCATGACTAAAATCTTAGATTAGTTTAAAATTTGTTACTGAAAAAGTTATTATGTAACATAAAAATTTAACATTAATTTGTGACCAATACAATGAACAATTTCGACACTTTCAATATTGACAAATAAATTGTATGAGCAATTAGAAGCAATCGATCATATAAGTAAGTCGATATTACTTTCAGGCGCTCGTCCCCAAGTCCTTTATCTAATTCTTTGATTGTGTTTTGCATCTCTTCTTCTTGAACCTTGTCTGTAGATCCACTATCAATCTCCTGTTTGACATATGTCAACATTGAACTTTATGTGAAATTAAATTTTGGATAGATATACAAGTAACATGAATATGTATAAGAATGAAAGAATCGAAAACATATGTATAAAAAGGTCCCCGCCCCATCGAGAAATAGAACTGACTAATCCTAAGTCAAAGGGTCGAGAAACTCAACGCCACTATTCTTGAACAACTTGGAGCCGGGCCTTCTTTTCGCACTATTACGGATATGAAAATAATGGTCAAAATCGGATTCAATTGTCAACTGCCCCTATCGGAAATAGGATTAACTACCGATTCCGAAGGAACGAACTGGAGTTACATCTCTTTTCCATTCAAGAGTTCTTATGCGTTTCCACGCCCCTTTGAGACCCCGAAAAATGGAATACATCTAAAAGTTATAATGACAACATATCAAATATTTTTTACTAGAATCATTGATCAAATTAAGATCAGTTTAAAAATTATTACTGAAAAAGATATTATGTCACATAAAAATTTAAGATCAGTTTGTGACCAATACAATGAATAATTTCAACACTCTCAATAATGAAAAATAAATTGTATGAGCAATTAAAACAATAGATCATATAAGTAAGTCGATATTACCTTTGAGCGATCGTATCTAAGTCCTTTATCTAATTTTACAACTATATTATGCATCTCTTCTTCTTGCACATTATCCGTAGGCCCAATACCAACCTCTTGATTGATATTTGTAAATAATGAACTGTGTTAGATTGAATTTTTGATAGGTATTGATTAAACTTTCTATTTGTATCATAATGATACATTTGGAATCAAATGTATCAAAATGATACATCTGAAGACTTAATCAGTACCTATCCCACATTTGTTACTGAATATTATAGAATTATAATAATAGTTTCAACACGTTCAATAATTACAAGTGAATTGTTAGCAACTAATAGTTTGAGAAAATAGAAATAATATATCATATAATTTAGTTGATATTATTAACAATCAAATGTGTTATTCATATTACCTTTATGAGCTCGTCGCCTCATCCTTCATTGTCATCTACTTTAGATGATTGCCTGCATCCTCTACAATATTGTCACTTTTACCGTCTGTATTTTCCTTATTGTGAGAATGATGAGGGTCTCCATCTTTATTCGGGCTATTTTTCACTTTCATGAATTGGAGAATGAGCAACTTACATTATAATAATTTAGAATAATACGATAATATTGTGGTACTAATGATAAATTTTAAATACCATTTCATATAAAGTAGAGCGTTCTTTCACAGATTTCACAATGTTTGTGTAATGATCTATCACCAACGTTTGAAGCTCATTGAATTTTATGTCAACCTACAATGTGAATAAACATTTGTCAATAAATATACTTTATGATTGACTTGTGGTGTCGGATAATGCATGGTTAATGTTCATCGATTACCACAATTATAGATATATATGTATTATATTGATATATGAATCATCATTAACATAACATACTGATATATATGAATTATATTGATACATATTCATGGAACTACTTTTATTTCTGAATAAATATTTATAAAATTATAACACTGCACATGTAATAGATGAAGATTGATTGTTATTTTAAAAGAATATTATACTTACATAAGTCTTAACATAAGACTTTAAGTCATACAATTCTGACATGAAAAGTGATTGCTTTTTGTTAATAGAAGCAGCTGCATCAGGTCCATTCCTCTCCTCAAAAGTATGAACAGTCGTGTCTTTTTTTAATAAAATAGGAGGCTTTGAATGAGTTCTTGATGAATCTGATGGTTGTTTCTCTTTGTACATGATGCTGATTATTTTTGTGTCTTAGAGACACGTGAACTCACTTTTTTTATTCCACATTAGTTTTTTATTTCTTCGCAGGAGGGTGTGAAGATGGACCAGCATCACTCATCATTTTTTTTAGTATGTCTGCAGTTGGTGGAGTACTGAAATTATCAAATTCATGTTGAATTTCAATTAGATTAGTCCTTTCATCTCCTTGTTGCAGAGCTATGATTTGAGCTACATTAGTACCATGATCAGTTGAATCAAATGTAAGAGGATTGGGCAAATCAAGTTGATTCAATTCCTGTGATGACAGAGATATAGTCCTGTATACAAGCTGCAACGAAAATAACACAAAAAAAATAAAAAGTATCTAGTTATAATTACTTAAACAATAACAGTAGATATACACATGTATCATTGAAAAATACTTGAAAATTTTAAAAATAAATAGTTAAAACACGCCGATTATAGTTGGATATGTAAGAACACTACCTTACTGAACATGTCCTCCATCAAATTCTTATATCTTGACATTCGTTTAACCACTTTCTAGTTGACCATTCTTGGGATTAATTATTCTCACAAACAGTTATTGATTCATTAACTTTGGAACAATATTTATACCACTAAATCTGAAGGGCGTATGGCATGTTATTCAAATGATAATTCTGCTTTACCTCATTCATAGACCGATTAAATGAAGACATCAGTTTTGCAAATGTCAATTTATCCCATGAAAATTAACTATAAGTTTCGTCCTCAACCATGTAAAAGTATTGAGAAGGGATATTGACTTTATCTAGTTGTGAGAACACAAATATGTGAATAAAGTACAAAATCTCAATCTTGACATCATCTTTCAGATTTCTTTCCCACTGTCTATTCAAAAAAAAAGTTGATCAACTCATTTTTTTTTACATTTACTTTGTATTGCGGAAAATACCTTTTTTGTAATCTACAGGATGAAAGTCAGAATAGTTGAAATCATCTTCATTTTCACTACATTTCTACTCAATAACAATGGCAAATTCATACAATTAAAAATGAAGGATGATATTGTTAATCAATATCCTTAACTGATCCTGATAAGGGTGTTGAACCTCTAAGGTCATCAAACACCTTGTTACCGATCCTTGAAAGTTACAATTGGGCAAGTCTAAAAATGACCAAAAACATGTGTTTCAGAAGATTCTAATTCCTTCATCTTTCAGAACTTTTGTAAGCCTATTTACTACATTAAAGTTGTGTGCACTATCATACCTTAAGTTGTGGGCAGATTGATTTTTTACAACCAAACTAACTTTCTGCCAAAAAAAAATATTGAATAACACAAATTAAACAATGATTCATATATTCAGTTGTAAATATATCACTATTTCATAAATGTATTTAAAATATAATAATTAAACAAAAATATAGAACATATGTATCACCAATAATCTAATCATAACTATATCACTTTTATACTGTCAATAAAATGTATCACCAATAATCTAACAACAAATGTATCGCTCATACAGTGTCAACAAAAATGTATCACCCATACACTGATAACAAATGTATTATTCATATGAATCACAATTATACTATGAAAAAATATATCAAGAAATTAATAATTTTATGTATGTATCAAGCGCTTGTTTAAAAAAATATGTATCACTTATATGTATCACCAACGAATTTCATACCTGATTTAGTAGAGAATTAGTGGTTTGCTCTAATTCCTCTTGATCTTTCATTTGCATGTACGATTCTTGATTTATTGCAGCAAGATCTTGTCTAAGAATCTTTATTTTTTTTGGGTCATTACGATGCTTTGACCCATTTTCACAAAAATCTTCCTCTGTGTAATTAAAATTATTCGGAGTAAAATTCACAACTTGATAAATTGCAGGAACGCCTTTTTAAGTTTCGATTTGAGAAATCCCCAAACTGAATAACGGTGCATCTTCATTGACCATTGAAGATCAAACAAATTAACAAAACAAATATTAAAGCATATATAAATATTGAAATTTAAAGAAGTAAATTGACAGTTGTGTGCACTACCATAATTCTTTGAAATAATTAAAAAATATTAAAATTTAAAGAAGCAAATTGACGGTTTGAAGAAGTTGCAGTAACGGAGAAGAAAGTTGTCTCAACTGATGATAATTTAGGAGAGATTTTAGGGGAAAAAATTTTTGAAAAAAAAAAAGTGGATTGCATGCGTTAATGGTAGAGTTAAATATGGATGAAGGGTTCTCATATGTATCAAGAGTAAAAAATTAAATCCTGAATTTTAAGTAATTGTCTAAAAGGTAAGAAATTTTGGATAATAAGATTTCTTATGTTTATGATTTTGTGTAATTTTTCGTTATTACAAATCATAAACTTATAATTAAGAGCCCACGTTTGTTATGTTGTGTATTTCTTCTCTTATGATATCATGTGAAATTAGATATTGAGCCTAACTTAGATTTTAAAAATCAATGGAAGATGATTGTCCAAGTCATATAAGATGACCACCTATCTCATTAACAATGAGATTTTTTCATTCTTCAACACTTCTTATTGATACTAACAATATCTCCACGTCGAGCTTGATTCTTTATTACTATTATTTTTTTGTAAAATTTAAAATCTGAGTTTTTTTAAACTTATGGATCAGGTTTTAAAGTTTTAAAAAAGTAAAAATCATAAACTTGAAACTAAAATTTGAGTTGGGGAAACTTTTGGTGGGATCTGGGTACATTTTTAATCAATTGGCAAATTGCAAGAACATTATTTTGCCAAAAACAAAATGAAGAGTTATCCCATTTTGAATCATTCAAGGCGCAAAATTAATCAATTTTTTTCAAAAAGAAAGATATCATTTTTCAATGCGGAGCTTAGATCTAAATTCCTCTACCCAAACCAAAAGAGAAATAACAAGCGTCAATTAGGTTGTTAACCTAATATCCCTAATGTAATTAAGTTAATGCAGACAATGCAACTAGAATGTAATCACATGTATAATCACATGTTTGAAATCCAATCTCTTCACCCAAAAAAAAAAATAATCCAATATCTAGGTCGGATAGCCAAAGAAATCATTAGTACTTGAATGAATTCCATCAAAATTAATGAGTTGAGTTGACCGCGTAATTATGCCAGTGCTTATTGATATTATTATACTATAGAAAATAGCCACCAATCCATATTCTTAAGAACGGTATATTAACACAGAAAAAGTCTTTTATAAAACAAGTATAGCCGCCCCTGATTATAATCAATCCACTGACGAACGAATGCTAACAAAAGTAGATTTTATACACATGCTCTTGACCGCACATTAAGACTGTCACTCGGGCTGGTTTGACCCGACCCAAATCGGTCCATCCGGTCCACCACACTAATCCGGCTCAGTTTAACCTGATCTGATCAACCCACGAACTGTAGGATATTGAGTTTCGAGCTGGGTTATTTTTTGGGCCCGATTAACCCCGTTCGAACCAAAATCGGTCCAGATCCGTCGGTTAATCGGCCCGAATAATGACCGTTTGGACCATTATAGCTGTTGGGCCCAACGGCTATATGATCGTTGGGAGCCCAAAACGGCTAATTTCCACTTTAATTTTTAAAAAAAAAATCATTAAAAATATTGTTTTAATTCCAAAAAAATTCATATAAATACCCTACACGTTCAAATCATTTTCCACATAATTTTTTATTCTCTAAAATCTCATTCTCTCTCAAATGTCAAATCTCAATTTTCAAATATTCTATATATTTTCTAAAGTGCTCACTTTAATTTTTTAATTTTGTAATTACAAAGTCCGAGTGAAAGTTTTTAAAGTCCCAACCTTCGAATACTTTCAAAATTTGGTATTGTCATCTCATCTTTTACGTTTAATTTTTATTCAGTGTATTAATTGTTGAATATTTAATTTTATTATATTTGTCTATTTTAAATTTTTTTAATTTATATTATAAACCTCGCTAGGTATTAAAAAATTTTGTCCCATGAATAATAATATCAGTGATAAGTTGAGGGGAGGTGACATCGCCTTTCTTGATTCTTTCCCTTTTAAATTACCTATAAATGGAGAAACTCCAGTGAAGCTAGAGGATGAAGAAAATGTGGCACTGGTAGAAAGAACCAAGAAATTAAAGATTTGTGGGATGAAATAAAGGTGGTGGTTTCGAGATGAGTTACAGAGGAAGTGCGAAGAAACCATATGACCGTAGAGTCTTATAGGAAAAGGATATGAAAAATACTTAGTGAAGTGCCCCACACGTTGGTGACAGGTGTAGACAATTTTGTTCTAAAGCCAAAAAATGAAATTTCTACTCTTATAGGATAATAATTGGTTGAATATATGTGGCACTCAAGGGAGAGGTTGAATAGAGTCAAGAGGAAATTCTCTAGAAAGAGTAAACAAAAAATCTATGCAAGAAGCCATTGAAGGTCCGAACACTAATGGCATAAACATAAAAATCAAAAGGGATCACGCGTCAGGGTTAGGTGCGCAGGGCGAGCTCGTACGGACATGAAAAGTCTAGTAATATTAGTTGTCATCAACTCGACAATCAATACACAGAGTTAACGGAACTAATAAACTTTGATTAATATGAAAAGGAGAAATTACAATATGAAAAAGAGGAATAATAGTGAAAGGGGATGAGAGGATTAGAGAGAATTGGGGATGAGAATTAAAGCTTTTGCCTAAGCATTCATCACAATTTCCATAACCTATTTTGCTCTCACAAGTGTTATTTATTCGCCCGAATCCCACACAGCCACTTAATATGCTCTTGGGCTATTTTTTCAATACGGGTCTAGACCCATTCATAAATACCTCCGGCCCCAATAAAAATTTTGTCCTCAAGGTTCGAGTTGTAAAGCCTTGCACCAACAATAGCATTGTCAAAAGTCCATGGCTGAACATGAACAAAGAACTTCCTCACATGTTTGGAATTCTTGATCTACCTTGCAGCACTACTTTAGTGTTCAAAAAATCTTCTTAGCAATGTCCCACAAAACTATCCCATAAAAAGAGTCTTGTAGCCTGCTACAACTACAACATTGGGTCTAATAGTTTCATAAAGAGTTAAAGCTATTTGCATAATCTTGACACTCTCTGGATGGACATAAAATGGTCTGTTACCCCCCCAACCTTTAGTCAAAATTCCAACTACACACTCAACCTTTTAATGTGACCTATTACCACCCTAAACTTATTTTTACCGAATTTATTACCCCCCCCCAAATTGCTGACGTGTCACTGGACGTGACTACACGCGCCCATAGGCGCGTCAATTGACTTTTTTTCACTTTAAAATCATTATTTTTTTATTTCCACGTTATTATTTTTAATAATTATTATTTTTTCTTAATAAATATTGGCTTCTTCTTCTATTCTTCTTCTTCTCCTTCTTTTTCTTTTTCTTCTTCTTCTATTCTTCTTCTTCAATGCCTTCAATGATGCAGCTTCAATGGTGAAATGCCGATGAACAGTGACGGCGCCGAAAAATTCAAAATTCCGTCGACTTTTTTTTTTGATGAATTTCACGTAATTCGATTCAATATTTTGATTCAACGCGTTGATTCAACATTCGATTCAGCTTCACGTAATCAATGACATTCGATTTTTTGATTCAACATTCTCACAGAATTCGAGTTCTTGGATGTCATTGAAGAAGAAGAAGAAGAAAAAGAAATGTCATTAATGAGTTCTCACTTGAACTAAGAAATTCGATTCAAAAAACTTAAAAAAAGTTAAGAACTTGAATTCTTGAATGGGGAGATGAGTAAAATGATAAATTAATCTTGAATGTCATTGATTAGTTCTTGGATGCTATTGAAGAAGAAATGCCATTGAATCCGAATTAACTTGAAAAAATTTAAGAACTTGAATTCTTGAATGAGGAGATGATGAAGATGATAAATTAATCTTGAATGCCATTGATGAGTCTTGGATGCTATTGATGAAGAAATATCATTGATGGGTTCTTGGATGCCATTGAATAAGAAGAAGAAGAAGAAGAAGAAGAAGAAGAAGAAGAAGAAGAAGAAGACGAAGAGGAAGAGGAAGAGGAAGAGAAAGAGGAGGAGGAAGAAGAAGAAGAAGAAGAAGAAGAAGAAGAAGAAGAAGAAGAAGAAGAAGAAGAAGAAGAAGAAGAGGAAGAGGAAGAGGAAGAGGAAGAGGGAGAGGGAGAGGGAGAGGTAGAGGAAGAGGAAGAAGAAGAGGAAGAAAAAGAAGAAGAAAGAAAAATAATAATTTTCATTGATGGGTTCTTGGGTGCCATTGAAGAAGAAGAAGAAGAAGAAGAAGAAGAAGAAAAAGAAGAAGAAGAAAAAGAAGAAGAAAGAAAAATAATAATTTCCATTGATGGGTTGTTGGGTGCCATTGAAGAAGAAAAAGAAATAAAGAAGAAGAAGAAGAAGAAGAAGAAGAAAGAAAAATAATAATTGGGAAATAATAATGGTAATTATTATTTTTTTTAGAGTAAAAAAATAAAAATGACGTGGCAATGACGTGGTGGCGCGTGCATTACACCATATTTGCAATGATTGGTTGTCAGTTTTGGGGGGTTTAATAATTCCACTTTAAAATAGTTCAGGGAGATAATAATTCCACTTTAAAATAGTTCAGGGGATAATACGTTATCTTTAAAGGTTGA
The DNA here is from genome assembly GCA_030864225.1 of Capsicum baccatum var. pendulum. Lineage (NCBI taxonomy): Eukaryota > Viridiplantae > Streptophyta > Magnoliopsida > Solanales > Solanaceae > Capsicum > Capsicum baccatum. Next base: position 177,707,571 of record CM061561.1, on the reverse strand, counting down.
GTGTGTAGTTGAGATTTGAGGTAAAGGTTGGGGGGTAATAGGCCATTTTCTCTATTCTCACATGAGAAGGCAAAATATTTGACTCTATATGGTTGTGTTCCCATATTGCCCGGTCATATACACTGTCACGAATGTGCTCATGGATGCTACTAGGGACGTGACTTGATATAGATAAACTGGAAAACATTTTACACACCAAACTTGTGCATAGCAACTCAAAGGAGCAGCGGAAAAGTAAGTTAAATCCTTGCATACAACTAATCAATATTTTGCAAGGTACAACCTGATCACAATGTTTGTCGGCCAATTGCTTTGTTTGTTGCTTACGTCTTCCCAAATCAGCTGTGTGGGTACTAGAAGAACTCTTAAAGTGTCTCCTTGCAGCAACCAAACCAAATAACTGAAACCAAGTGTCATAGAATAAGATAATTTCCCACACGTTATACGAAGAACCAACTAGCACGTGCTCACTGAAGGCAACATCTTTTATGAGATAACATTCCACCTCCTTTTTAGGATAACCAAGGAATGATATCTTAATTACTTTTGTAGCTAGTCATGTAACCATATTATCGGTCACAAGGAGTACAATAGCACAAGGGATGAGAGTCGAGGAAGAGGTCTGATTATTAAGAGAAACCATCAGAAGAAACTGGCCGATATAGAACATAGCAGAACCACCACAATTGAAATTCATACCTATGAATGTATTAACATAGCAACTGAAAAATCCATCATAATTTTCTGTTCGTTCATAAGCTTTGATCCATTCAACCCAACAAGTAACATATCTTTGTGGTATTTTATCAAAACTCATGAGACATTCAAAAGTCTTTTGACACCTCACAATCGAAGTAAATAAAAAGACTCAAAAAGAATATCTACACTCGAGGTAAGGCTAGTAAAGCTTGAAGATAGAGGGAAGAAAGGGGTAGCTAATCCTTCTCGGGGAAGCCAAGGTAAGTAAAGTATCAGTCAGCCTAAAAAATTCAGTCATCTGGATTACCACCACTGAATCGATTTAGTACCTTTGCTAACATGGGAGTACGAGCAATGAAAGCACCATTGAAATGATACCAAATTCTCAACTCGACAATCAATACACAGAGTGAACGGAACTAATAAACTTCAATTAATATGGAAAGGAGAAATTAGACTATGAAGAAGAGGAACAGTAGTAGAAGGGGATGAGAAGACTAAAGAGAATTGAGGATGAGAAGCAAAGCTTTTGCCTAAGCAATTATCACAATTTTCATAACCTATTTTGCTCCCACAAGTGTTATTTATCAACCCGGATCCCACACATAGCCACTTAATATGCTCTTGGGTTGTTTTGCCAATGCAGATCTAGACCAATTCATAACAATTAATCCTATAGTTTTCTAAGTTGCTTAAGGATTACGTTTTTTAATGGGGTATTAATAATTTACATATAATTTTGGTGAGAGAGGGTTTGAGATTATTTGGAATTGAAATGACTTCGTTTTAAATTGAATTTGATTGGTATATTCCTATTCTTAATTTTCATAATAACAAGCGTTTCCTTTTGCTTTAAAGGGTTGTAATAAATTATATTTATGAAATTATTTGAAAGTAGTTGTATTTCTTTTATTTAATTACTTTTAAAAAGGTTTAATTCCTTATTCCTCTATCTTTTACCCACCAGATATTATTGGAGAATATTTTTGCGCAATTTAAAATAGGGTCTTTCAAAATAAAACCGAACTCAAAAATTTGAATTGAAAAAAATATATTGATGTATTGGTAATGAATTGTTGGTTTTATTGATTCAATACAATTTAGATTTTATATTTTATTAAGATATCGATTTCGTGATGATATAGATTTTCTTTTTTTTTACGCTTTAACTGATAAAACGATAATAGTTGAGGATAAATCATGTAGGTTCATTATGTTTTACTACTCATGTTGTGAAAATAATGCAAAATCCACGTTGTTCTTTTATATCAAATGTTATGCTTACTAGTTTCTACTTTCAATTAATCTTCTTAACATCGTGTGCACTATCATGTTAAGTGCTAATACTTATTCTAAATTGATAGATTAAAGTTAATGAAATTTAATTTTCAGACGCAAATTACTCGATAATTATTGATATACTCGATTAGATTTCATTTCACATTGTCCGTAAATGATGTTCAATGAAGAAAAAATATCATGTGTAATTGTAAGAGGTAACTCGATAATCGAAATATAATGATTAATAACCAATTAATCAATAACCAATCATTTTTTCAATGATTTAACATATCTACAAATGGACAAGTCAAATCAACGATCTTAAAAAATTCAACCAAACGATAGGGAGTCTTAATCTAAAGCTTCAACTACAGTTTACCATATCTACAAATAGAAAGTCAAATCGATGATCTTTAAAATTCAACCAATCGATATAGAATTTTAATTTAAAGCTTTAACTAGCGTTTGCTCTTTTTATTCTCTTATTTTTCCTCATTAATATTCAATTTATTATGTTCAAAACTTACCGACCAAGTCCTGCTTTGTTGTGCTACGAATAAAAAAGAAGGTAAAAATCAGAAATCAACGAACAAAAAAAAAGAAAGAAAAAAAAGAAGAAGACACGTTCCTTCGGTGGATCTTTTTAATTTACAACTAGTACGAGGACATGAACAAATTTACTTACTTTTGAGGCCATATATTATTGAATAATATACAAAAAGATATCCGTTATGTTCCGTCTTTGATAACGCGGTGTCACATGGAATTATTCTGTCTATAAAAATAAGTTAAATTTCGTTGGCAAGAGATTACTCTATTCTCACTTTCTCAGGACTCTTCTCTAACCTTTGTTAAATTTTAAAGACCTGATGTTACAAAATTTTCTCTATTGTTTGTGCTAAGAATTAAATCCCAATATTTTACCTATAGATTTTCTTCCTATAATAACCAAATACGTAATGAAGAGTCTTCAAACCACAATTTATTTATCTCAAAAAATATACTTTCATCCAAAAGAATTAAGGCACAATGTAGCCCATACTTAAATGAGCATATCCTAACATATATCCTACAGTATGACCTACATAAAAGAAATTAATTATAAAAAATAAATTAGAGAAATAATGAAAAATCTAATAGAAAAATTAAAATGGATAGACGAAACCTTGAAAAATTTAGAAAAAAACAAAGATAAAAGTTTAGATAGTTTAAAAAATTCATTAAGAAAAGAACAAGAAAAAATAGTTAGTAATATTAATAACCTCAAACAAGATATTAAATATAGTACAAATAGAATAGATTATTATACATTTACTTTAGAAGAATAAAATGATAAACTACGAATATCTAAATTATTGGGAACAAGAAATGGAAGAAATAAGATTAACAGAAAACCTTATAAAAACGAATTTCATTGAATATTTTAAAACAAAAGATATAGAATATTTAGAATATCTTAAAAATAATATAGAAGACTTACAAAAACTAAGAGAAAAAGCTAAAGAATATTATAGCAAAGCATTTAATTAACTACCATTTAATCACCCCCAAAATATGAAAATCAGTAAAATTAAAAATGTTAATAAGATATACGGAAATAAAAGATACAAGAACGAAGAAAAACAGTTAATAAACATTACTACAAAGCATTTAATAATTACATAAATTAATGGATACATCTTACGAAAAGAATAAATCATTAAAAGAAATTGAAAATAAACTATATAGTTTATACCTAGAATACAAAAGATTATATAATACTAACGAGGATCCCAGAACACAAGATAATTTAATTACGATAATATCTAATTTAGAATATGCATTAATAAAACATCTTAATTGAAGAAGATAAAAATAAAACTTAATCCAATCAATAATATTCACAAAATACATTATATAAAAATAAATAGTTATTACCTAGTACGTATTTATTATCTACCGCGCCTAATCTGCACCCCCTACAATTGGTATCAAAATCTGGTTATTTAAAAAATACGGAAGACGTATATATATGGATTTACTTGATTAATTTATTAATTATGATTTATTTGATAAAACTAGATTTAGATATTCCCCAAAATATTATTTAAATGAATAACGTACAAAAATGTAAAGAATTAAAACAAATAATATCTGAAAAACGTAAAGAATTAAAAATAAGGATAGAAAAACTACAGTATAATATAATTGCCGAAGTTAGTAAAAACTCAATAAATGCACAAAAAGAAGAAATATCAAATTTAGAATCAACAATAGATAATCTAGAATATACATACCAACATTATCTATTAACAATTAAATAAAAAATGAACAAAGAAAAATTTATAATAGATGAAAAAATATATGAAAACCATGAAGGATTTAAAAAAAAAAATAGTATTTTTCTAATCTAGGAAGAAGGTATAAGAAAATAGGTGAACATTTATATTTAATGTTAGAAAAAAGAAGAATTAAAATTAGAAGATAAATTGACAGCTATGGTGAGAATAGAAAAAGAAAATGAAGAAATAAATAGAAAAAAGGAAATAGAAAAAATAAAACAACAAACTACAGAAGAAATGCAAAAAATAGAAGAAACTAAAAATAGTAGGATTGCTGAATTAAAAAAAACTACAAATGCTAAATGATCTGTATGAAAAAAAAAATAGAAAGAAAAAGAAAAAAAAATAAAGAACAAAAACTATTAAATGAGATAAATCAATTCAAAGAAAAATTAGAAATTAATACAATAGATGTTGAAGAAACAAATAATTATGATTCAGAAGATAGTTAAACATATACAGAAATATTAACAAATACAAAAAATTTAGAAATCAATGAAAAACAAGAAGTAATTAATAAAGAAAACTTAGAAAATATAAACACGGAAATAAACACTCTTGATAAAAAAAAAGATGAAAATATAATACCTAGAACATCAGAAATAAGAAAACCTACCTATTATAAGAATAAGTTTAAAAGATATAATCTAAAGAATTAATATGACAAATGGACACCAAAACAAATAGTTAATAAAAATTATAACTTTTTAGACTTAGATTGTGTAATAAATACAGAAAAATTAATACAATTATTGATAGGATATATGACAAAACAATTATTAGATAGTAATATAAATATAACAGATGCACCAGAATATATAGAAAAAACACAAATAGGAACAGTAAAATTATGGTTTTAAAATCTAACTGAAAATAGTAAAAGGGTATTAAGAACTGACAAACCTACAGAAGGAACATCATCAACAACTACAACTAAATTAACACCTATAGAATTATTAAAAAAATATGAAACAACTATAAAAGACGAATTTAGTAGCATGACAACAACAGAAGAAGAACAAAATGAAGAGAAAGATACAAATAGGAATTTAATGTTAAAATTAGCAATATGTAATATGTGCTACATAGATGAATATACTTGCGCATTTAAAAAATATTATTATAAAGGAGCATATAATACAGAAGAAAGTAAAGAAATGAGAAAATTATATTTTAGTAAATTACCTGAACCGTTTAATTCAAAAATAATAAAAAGTTGGGATGAAGCAAAAATAGTAGATACTCTAGGAGCAAGAATAAAATTTTTACAACAATGGTACAGAAATCTATGTGAAAAATATAGAGAAGAAATAAAAATGAAAAAAACATTAATAAGAAATTTAGCATGTTACAAAGATAAAATAGCACCTCAATTTGGATGCGAAGAAAGATATTATAAGAAAAAAAAAGACATAAGAAATATAAGAAATACAAAAAATCAAAATATAAATATAAAAAACCAAGTAAAAGATATTATGTAAAAAATTATAAGCATAAAAGACCATATAGGAAAAAGAAATTTATAAAAGAATTTACTTGTTATAATTGCGGAAAATTATAAACAAATATCATAAATAAAAATAGAAAATACAGAATATATACAGATGGATTATATAGATTACGAATTAGAAAGTGAAGACAGTATATATGAAATTTCAGAGAATGAAACAGATAATGAAATAGAAGATAATGAAATAAATAGTGAATTAGACGAATTAAATGACTGAAGAAGATATACAAATAAACCAAATAACTAAAGAAGATATAAAAATAATAAAAAAAGAAGAATATTTAAATGACGAAGTAACAGATCAAAAAATAATATTTGATAATAATATATTTGATGAAATAAAAGGAAAAGAGTTAGACTTAAGTGTAGAAAAAATATTTAAAATACCAACAATAAAAAATATATTTACTAGGAAAAAGGAAGAATATTATGTAGGAAGCCAAAAAGAACATGTAATAGGCTGCAGATATGCAAAAAGTAAAGCTAGTATACCACTAGTAACAAAAAGGATAATAAATAAAGAAATAAATGATATAAAAAGTAGAGACCCAATAAAATATGTACACCTTAGAGGAATAGAGATATTGATAAAAACATGTTTTAGAGAAGGAATAGATACACCAATAGAATTATATTTAGCAGATGATAGAATTATAAAACCTATAGAAAAAAGTATAATAACTGCCATAAAAAGAAATTTAATATACCAAAAATTTAAATTTATAATAAGTGCAAATTATTCATTAGCAATAACAGATAAAAATTTGGAAAATATCAGGAATAAAACTAACCTCAGGAAGTAAAATATTTACAGCAAGATGTAAAAATCTATATGTATTAACTACAAAACACAAAATAACAAGAAAAAATAAAATTAATAAAATACAAATAGAAAGTCCTTTTGAACAATTCTTAAAAACAATTGATAATAATGATTATAGTTACAAAAATATAGACATAGAAGAAGATTTAGAAATAATAAATGATAGAATAAGTACAACAAAAAAATAGCTTATAAAAAATCAGAATCATCAAGTTCATAAAAAAGAACAAGTTATGAAACAAGTTCAATAGTTAAATTAAACCAATATTACATAACAGGAACAATAAATGAAAAGGAATATTTAATACTCTTAAATACAGGACAAGAATAAAATTATATAGCAAAATATCTAGTAAAAAATGAGGAAATAAAATCTGATAATAATATATGTCCAGATCTACCAAGAAGCTTAATAAACACTAAAAATATAGCAGAAAAAGAAATAACAATAGTAGTTAGAAAAATGAAAATAGAATTTGAAATAAAGGAAGAAATACAAAAAACAGACATAATATTAGGAATTAAATGGCTAGAACAAGTAAAACCATACAATATAGAACATACACAATTATCTATAACATATAATAGAGAAAAATTATTCTTAAGAAGAGCTTCAACATGATATGAAAATATATGTATTAATGAAGATTGTAGTAGAAGGATATTACAGTAGATATTATACGCCTATGATTGATACAAGAGCAGAAGCTAATTTATGTAGATATAATTGTTTACCAGAAAGTAAATGGGATAAATTAAAAACAACAATAATAGTTAAAGCATTTAATAACGAAGGAAACTCAATTACTTATAAAGCTAAGAATGTAAAAACACAAGTATGAGATAAAATATTAACAATAGAAGAAATCTATAATTATGAGCTAACATCAAAAGATATACTTTTAGGAATGCTGTTTTTAGATAAATTATACCCACATATAATAACTAGAACAAATTGGTGGTTTACAATACCATGTAAACAGAAAGTAAAAGCAAAAAGAGTTACTAATAAAATAAGAAAGAAAACTAATTGGATTGAAGAAAGTGAAAAAATTATACAAAGATTAAAAAATATAAAAAATACTGAAGATACAATAGAACTGATCGTATTTTCAATAAATAAAAAGGAAATAACTATATTTTCAATAAATAAGATAGAAATAATTAAGAAACAATTAAAACAATTATATAGTGAAGATCCATTAAAAGGATGGGAAAAATATAAAACCACTATAAAAATTAAATTAATAGATAAAAATATCATAATAACCCAGAAACCATTAACATATAATTTTGATGATTTAAAAGAATTTAAAATGCATATAGAAGAATTATTAAAAAAATATATATATAGAAAAAAGTAATAGTAAACATAATATCCCAGCATTTATAGTAAATAAACATAGTGAACAAAAAAGAGGAAAAAGTAGGATGATTATTTATTATAGAAATTTAAATGCAAAAACTATGACTTATAATTACCCAATGCCAAACAAGTTATTAAAAATAAGACAACTACAAGGATATAATTATTTTAGTAAATTTGATTGTAAATCAGGATTTTACCATTTAAAGTTAGAAGAAGAATCTAAGGAATTAACCGTATTTACGGTACCACAAGGATTTTATGAATTAAATGTACTACCATTTGGATATAAAAGTGCATTAGGTAGATATCAACATTTTATGGATAGTTATTTAAAAAATTACCTAATTGTATAGTATACATAAATGATATACTATTATATACAAAAACTAAAGAAGAACATTTAAAATTATTAGAAAAATTTACAGATATAATAGAAAAATCAGGAATAAGTTTAAGTGAGAAGAAAGCAAAAATTATGAAAAATCAGATAGCATTTTTGGAATACAAATAGATAAAAGTGGAGTCAAAATACAACAAAACATAGTCCAAAAAATAATAAATTCAGAAGAAGAATTAGATACAAAAAAAAATTACAATCATTTTTACGATTAGTAAACCAAGTAAGAGAATATATTCCAAAATTAGCAGAAAACTTAAAACCATTACAGAAAAAATTAAAAAAGGATGTAGAATATAGATATAATGAAGAAGACAAAAAACAGGTACAGAAAATAAAATTACTTTGTAAAGAATTACAAAAATTATAATTTTTAGATGAAAATAAAAAATTTACATATATAGTAGAAGCTGATGCAAGTGAATATAGTTATGGAGGAGTACTCAAATATAGGTATGAAAAAGAAAAATTAGAACATCATTGTAGATATTATTCAGGAACGTTTAACGAAACAGTATAGGGAAAGGAAGAAGGATCTGCACATGGTGTTTATCGACCTAGAGAAGGCTTACGACAAAGTTCCCAGGGAGGTGCTTTGGAGATGCTTGGAGGTGAGTCGAGTCCCAATGGCTTATATCAGAGCAGTTAAAGATATGTATGATGGAGCGAAAACTCAGGTAAGGACGGTGGGAGGAGACTCAGAGCATTTCACTGTCTTGACAGGATTGCATCAGGGATCTACTCTTAGTCCTTTTTTGTTTGCTTTGGTGATGGATGTATTGACGCGGCGTATTCAAGGGGAGGTGCCTTGGTGTATGCTTTTTGCAGACGATGTAGTTCTGATTGACGAGACCCGAAAGGGTGTGAATGACAAATTAGAGGTGTGGAGACAAACTCTTGAGTCTAAAGGGTTCAGGTTGAGCAGAAGCAAGACAGAGTATTTGGAATGCAAGTTTAATGATGTGAGGTTGGAGGACGAGGTGGTCGTGAAGCTGGATTCACAGGAGGTATGTAAGAGGAATAGTTTCAAGTATCTCGGGTCCGTGATACAGGGTAACGGTGAGATTGACGAGGATGTCTCGCACCGTATCGGGGCGGGATGGTTGAAGTGAAAGCTCGCGTCGGGGGTGTTGTGTGATAAGAAGGTGCCGCCCAAGCTTAAAGGCAAATTCTACAGGATGGTAGTCCGTCCGTCCATGTTGTATGGAGCGGAGTGTTGGCCAGTTAAGAACTCCCACATCCAAAAAATGAAGGTGGCGGAAATGCGGATGTTGCGCTGGATGTGTAGGATGACTCGAGGGGATAGAGTTAGGAATGAGACTATCAGGGAGAAGGTTGGTGTGACTCCAGTGGAGTGCAAGATGCGGGAAGTCCGATTGAGTTGGTTTGGACACGTGAAGAGGAGGGACACGGATGCCCCGGTCCGTAGGTGTGAGAGGCTAGCGTTGGATGGTTTTAGGCGGGGGAGGGGGAGGCCGATGAAGTACTGGGGTGAGGTGATTAGGCGGGATATGGAGCAGCTACAACTCACCGAGGACATGACCCTAGATAGGAAGGTCTGGAGGGCGTGAATTAGGGCAGAAAACTAGGGTCAGTTTGGGGCGTTAGGGTAGGGAAGTATTTGGTGGGGGTTTTATTCCTGTTATTCTTCCTATTCTTATTTTTATTCCTATTTTATATTCTTCTTCTTGTTATGCTTTCGGTGTTCCATGTTTTATTACGAATCTGGGTGCTTTCCGATGTTTCCTACTACTTATGGGTGCCGTATTTACGTTATGAAATCCTGTTCTGTGCGTTACTTTATATTTGTGTGGTGTCTCGTGTCTTGAGCCGGGGGTCTATCGGAAACAGCCTTTCTACTTCTTCAGAGGTAGAGGTATGGACTGCGTACATCTTACCCCCCCCAGACCCCACTAGGTGGGAATACACTGGGTTTGTTGTTGTTGTTTAACGAAACATAAATAAATAGAAAAGAATTATGTTCTTTATATAAATGTTTAATAGCATTTGAACCATATATCGTGTATAACAAGTTTATTGTTAGAACAGATAATACACAGGTACGATGGTGGCTAACAAGAAAAATATAAAATTTAGTTATGACAAAGGAAATTCGGAGACTAGTATTAAATATACTGAATTTTACATTTACAATTGAAGTAATCAATACTAACAAAAATATCATTGCAGATTACTTATCAAGACAAAACTACTCAAACTGATTACCAATGGCCGAGGCTGATGCCAAAGATACCCAAACTGACTTATTGCTCCAAATGTTTAAACAAATAGAGTTATTACAAGAATGAGTTATTACACTAACTACTGAAGTTACAAATGCAAAAGTACAAGTCGAGCACTATAAAAAATAAGATACTGTGCAGGAAGAGCACATTAAAAAACTAGACCTAGAAGGTGACGATGAGAAACACCTTAAAACTTAAATCACTGACATAACTTCAATTACAGCTGCAGGCACATCTAAAGAAAAAAATATAGTCACTCAAAATAGAACTGGAATACCAAAGAAAAAGAATTATAACCTCAACCAAATATTTTCAAAATCATATACACCAAATATACAAAATTTAGAAGCATTTGCACCTCCCCAGATACATACATATTCTGAATCACTTAACTAAGAAAAACAGATATACAATTATTCTTCTCGTAAATATATTGACAACATACACACCTTACAAACCTTATTAAATACCAAACATATTCAAAGTGAAGAGCTAGCCGCACAACAAAAAGGATATATTACCCAAAAATGTCAAAATTACAATAAACTTATTGCCTTACTAGGTACAAGCCCAAGTTTTCTTAAATCATGTTACTATTATGGATTATTATCTACGGTTTACACAACCGATGGAGAAGAGTTAGAAGGAATCCCAGAAATTCACAAAGAATTTATGAATTACAAGAGAATTACCAACGAACAATTATTCTATGTTCGATTATATTCCGCACTAGCAGAAATATTATTTGACGAAATTAAACAGACTATTAATGTGGTCAAAATGGGTATGACTAGAGATTATATTATTTCGGAAGAAATATGTGAACAGACCGAGATACCAAAAATGCAGATACCAGCATTTTACCGTAACAAAAGAGTTATTGGAATAAACAATATATTATCAGAGTTACTTAATAATTATTTAAATAAAAAGCTAGTTTGGATATATAATTCAAGGAATTCATCATTGATTTATTCAACTTGCAAAGAAGTTAGAGACCATGACATGGAAGAACTTAGAAAATGGGGATTAACACTCCTCAGACCAGAAGAACAACCATTAACGAGATCTATCAGTAAGAGAATTATTTCAGAAGAAGCTATGGATCAATTTTGTGAAAAAGTTGACCAAAAATACAAAGACCACATATGCAGTAGATGTAGTGGCAAGCACAACTTTATTCCAGATGTGATGCTACACTGATAAGAAAATAGAAAAACAACAGATACAACAAAAAAGAGATAGCTGCAGAGCAAAATAATGGAGATAAAAAAGACAAACTATTAAATTATGAAAGTGACATGTAGATAACTTTCACAATTTTCTTTACATAAATTGTAAAAATCTGTATCGAAAAGTCTTAGGTATTAACAATTTTTTGTCTTTTAGTAGTTTAAGATAAAGACTTTTTGTTAGGATAGCTATAGCCTATAGCCTAGTCTTTTTGACATTTTTGTTAAAGTTTTTTAGTCTTTTAGGAATAGACACGTGCATGTAAATTTTACAACTTCAGCCTATAAATAAACGAGCATTTGCTCAGATGAAGGGTAAGCCTTCATGCGTTGAAGCAAAAAATTATCTCTTGTCTACAATAAATATTTTGATTATTTATTAAAAAACAGGTACATTTCAATGAAAAAATCTATGGAGGAACAAAATTTAGAATTATCAAACCTACCAGAATATGTATATTCATTTACTATTATGAATAGCTAAATTCATAATTCCTAACAATCATGATATGATAAAATAAGTTCCATGTTAGTTACTTTATAATAGAATTATTCGAAGAATAGCATGTTAAGAAGTTTATTAGCAAAGTGAAAACGGAGAAAAATCCCTAAGAACTATGCCATCAAAAAGGTGAAACCAATAAGGCAAAAAGCCATGGTGGGGAGTAGTCAGAGTTGAGGCGCTGTTTAAGGAAAAAGTATCTGGATTACCATGCTAATAGTGACCGACGAACATGTTATTTAAGAATAATCTAGTATATAGTAATCTAATATGATCATATTTTGTTATGTGTATGATTGAAGAGAGTATTTTGAAAATAGCAATTTTATGAAAGATGAATAATTATTTATCTGACGAAATGGTAGATAAATTTAAAATACTTATTTTATATGCACTTAAGCATATAGAAGTAGTAGATATAAGAAAACTCATATTAGAAAAAATATTTGGTAAATATTATATGACTAGAATAAATTACATACCACAAATATCAAATTACACTTATAAACACATACATACCAAACCTACATATCAACCATGATAAATTACGTATATTTAGAATTTTGGAAAAAAGATATGAGAAACATACAATTAGTAGAAAAATAAATGAAAATAAATTTACACAAATACATGAAAACTAAAGATATAAAATATATAGAATTCCTTAATGAAAATATGCACGAATTACTTAGACTAAAACAAACAATTGAAAAATATTATGAAAAAGCATTTGATCAAGCTTAAATGACAGATGATATTAAAATACTTGTTTTATATATACTTAGAGATGTAAAAATTATTGACATAAATAAAATAATATGGGAAAAATTACAAGATTATGAAGAAGAAGAATTATTAAACAGTATAGAAAACTTACGCATATATTATGAACATCAATATTATTTAGATTCAGATGGATATTATACAGACTAAAATGTCAGAAAATATTAAGAAAATTAGAAAAAACCAAGAAGACCTACATAAAGAAATTAATTATAGAAAATAAATTAGAGAAATAATGAAAAATCTAATAGAAAAATTAAAATGGATAGATGAAAACTTGAAAAATTTAGAAAAAAGCAAAGATAAAAGTTTAGATAATTTAAAAAATTCATTAATAAGAGAATAAGAAAAAATAGTTAGTAGTATTAATAACCTCAAACAAGATATTAAATATAGTACAAATAGAATAGATTGTTATACATTTACTTTAGAAGAATAAAATGATAACTACGAATATCTAAATTATTGAGAACAAGAAATGGAAGAAATAAGATTAATAGATAACCTTATAAAAACGAATTTAATTGAATATTTTTTTAAAAAAAGATATAGAATATTTAGAATGTCTTAAAAATAATATAGAAGACTTACAAAAATTAAGAAAAAAAGCTAAAGAATATTATAGCAAAATATTTAATCAACTACCATTTAATCACCTTTCAAAATATAAATATCAGTAAAATTAAAAATGTTAATAAGATATACGGAAATAAAAGATATAAGAACGAAGAAACACAGTTAATAAACATTACTACAAAACATTTAATAATTACATAAATTAATGGATACATCTTACGAAAAGAATAAATCATTAAAAGAAATCGAAAATAAACTATATAGTTTATACCTAGAATACAAAAGATTATATAATACTAACGAGGATCCCAGAACACTAGATAGTTTAATTACGATAATATTTAATTTAAAATATGAATTAATAAAATATTTTAAGTGAAGAAGATAAAAATAAAAATTAATTCAATTAATAATATTCACAAAATAGATTATATAAAAATAAATAATTATTACCTAATAAGTATTTATTATCTAGTGCGCAAATATGAGCAAGTTCACGCTCACAAAACTAGTGTCACTTTATTATTTAAAAGAAAAAGAGGAAACATGGGATATCCTGTAGATGATCATCATGTAGGCCCCAGTCCCCAAGCTTACGCTACCAACTAGCAAGCATTCCTACTTTAGTCAAAGTTTTTCCAACATAATGTCCACAGTCCACTTGCTCTTGGGGTTTTTAAAAAAATATAAATCACCTCTATACGAAACTTCACTGCTCTTTCTTTCCGGAATACAAGACAATTTCCAACATTTGTAATTATAATGACAGACCTTTGACAAAATGATCAAAAAGAAAAACGAGTAGTATATATTACCAACTCTCCCACGTTGTCTTGGTCAGAGTAGCTGCCATTTTTTATTAACAACTCCGTTAAAAAACTTACTATATATACAGATACACCAACAAATTTAGCAGCAAATCATCTAGACCCCCCAAAAATCCTTAGCAAAATAACAAAGAGCTCTCTCTTTGTTATTGAAAGCTCAATCCACCATGGTTGAGCATTTTCACCATCAAAGTCATAATTTTGTAATTTTGCTATGCTTGTTATTTCTGGCTTCTGTTTCAGTTGAAGGTCGAGTTCGTCATCATAAATGGGAGGTTAAATATGAATATAAATCCCCAGATTGTTTCAAGAAACTTTCTATTAGCATCAATGGTAAAACTCCAGGACCTACTATTGTTGCTAAACAAGGTGACACAATTGTTGTTGAAGTCAAGAACAGCTTGATGACTGAAAATCTTGCTATCCATTGGCATGGAATTAGACAGGTGAATATGCCAAACCAAAAATAAAAATATAAAATTGCTTCCCTTTAATTATTTTTATCAACTTAATTAATAGTGATTTTATGTTCTGATTGCAGATTGGAACACCATGGGCTGATGGAACAGAAGGAGTGACGCAATGTCCCATTGTACCAGGGGATACTTTTGTATACAGATTTGTTGTTGATAGGGTTAGTTTGTTTTTTTCCATTGTCTTTCTTTATATATATGCGAAATACATAGATAAACCCTTTAAATTGTCACCATCTACTAATTGAGCACCAGTGACCAGATAGACACCTCTTCTTGATAAAAGTGTGTCCATTAAACCCCTCTCCTTGACATGACAAAATGTTTATTTTGCATTAAAATTGAAGTGCGAGAAACAACAATGTTCAATTTGTAGCATTATTATGAGATCTGTTTTCTGAATATTTTTTCAAATTTTGTGCAGCCTGGAACATATTTGTACCATGCTCATTATGGTATGCAAAGACAAGCAGGGCTACAAGGAATGATCAGAGTGTTAGTCTCTGAAGGAGTTGTAGAACCATTTTTGTACGACCATGATAGGAGTATTCTCCTCACTGATTGGTACCACAAGAGCACTTATGAACAAGCAACTGGTCTTGCTTCATTGCCTTTTGTTTGGGTTGGAGAACCTCAGGTAATTAAAACTGTACTATGATGTTTGTTAAACTATATTATGTACAATTACAATATTCACTAATGTTAATATTACTAATTTTTGATTTGCTTTTTCTAGTCAATCTTGATTCATGGAAGAGGAAGGTTCAATTGTTCTACTCCAAACACAGATGCTACTCTTTGTAATGCTACACATCCTCAATGTACACCTTATTCAATGACTGTTGTTCCTGGCAAGACTTATAGGCTTAGAATTGGCAGTTTGACTGCTCTTGCTGCTCTAAGTTTTGAAATTGAGGTATGTTTCACAATTCCCCTCTATCGACAACTTACATAAATAAATGAGTTTGTTTATTTCTTATTGATGGAATTTTATGATGCAGGGGCATAACATGACAGTTGTTGAGGCAGATGGTCACTATGTGGAGCCATTTGTGGTACAAAATCTCTTTATTTATTCTGGAGAAACATACTCAGTCTTAATCAAAGCTGATCAAGACCCTACAAGAAATTATTGGGCTAGTACCAAAGTTGTCAGCAGGAATAGCACGACTCCAAATGGTTTGGGTATTTTCAATTACTACCCAAATCATCCTAGGAGATATCCTCCTACTGTACCACCCCCGGGGCCCCATTGGAATGACGTTGCCCCCAGGGTGGCTCAGAGTGTTGCAATCAAGTCCCACAAGGATTTCATCCATACCCCTCCTCAGACATCTGACAGGGTCATTGTCATGCTCAACACACAGAACAAGGTGAACGGTTTCACACGTTGGTCTGTCAACAATGTCTCGTTCAACATGCCCCATACACCTTACCTGATTGCCCTTAAGCACAACTTATTGCATACTTTCGAGCAAATCCCTCCTCCGGATAACTATGACCACGAGAATTATGACATTTTCAATGTCGCGAAGAATGTGAACGCCACAACTAGCAACTCGATTTACCGGTTGAAGTTCAACACATCAGTGGACATCATATTGCAAAATGCCAACACCATGAATCCCAACAACAGTGAGACACATCCTTGGCATTTACATGGACATGACTTTTGGGTCATGGGCTATGGTAATGGCAAGTTCAACCAGTCCATTGACCCAAAGAATTACAACCTTGTGAACCCAATAATGAAGAACACAATCCCTGTCCATCCTTATGGATGGACTGCATTGCGGTTTCGGGCCGATAATCCAGGAGTTTGGGCCTTCCATTGCCATATTGAGTCACATTTCTTCATGGGAATGGGAGTTGTCTTTGAAGAAGGGATTGAGAAAGTTGGCAAATTGCCTACTAATATCATGGGCTGTGGGGAAAGCAAAAGGTACCACAAGCCCTAAATTCTTTAACATTGTTCGAACCAGATTTACATACATTGATATTGTTTGGATTCTTTTGACAGTTCCCAAAACTCAAAGGTCATTTGTAACTTGTAAACAATATTCCTTTCTTATTGTAAAATGCTTTATGTTTTTCTTTTAAATCTCTACTCTGTAAAAAATTAATACAATCCACTCTTTTGCTGCTACTCGTGTGTCATAATATATATATCCTATTTTGTCTTATCTCACTATTGTTTTCAAGATTTACAGTTCTTTTTATGAGATTCCCACAAGAGATAACATTTCTTTTTGTGAGATTCTCATAAGATACCCTTTATAAACTAGAAACAGTTGATCATAAAATATAATTTCATATTGGCAAAGCTTCCCTTAATCTTCTTGGGAGAGGCAAGAGCACAATCAAAGCGGAAGAATACCCAAATTTAAACTTTTGAATACCCAAATCTAAACTTTTCCTTTCAACTTGAACCAAGAGGAGACAAGCAAATCCAAGCAAAACAAAATAATATGGTAGCAAATAAATCACCACACAAATACGATAAGACAAGAATAAAACGAAGAACAAGAAACACCACGGGACCAAACCTCCACTATAATTACTAAAGAGTTACAATATTTTTCTCCAAAATGACCACAAAATAAGTGCCAAACAACAAGAAATAATACATAAACCACACCGCCAAACGCTAGAGAAATAAAGGAGCGAAAACACAAAAAATGTAGCTACTGTTCGGGAATGAAGAACAGGAACTACAGGCTACCAAATCAACCTCCGTCAGTTCCTAATCAAAGATTGAGATGGGAGGAACAAGCTATCCAAAAATTAGCTCAATCGGACAAGAAACGAAGTGAGAATCGCAATTTGAAGTTGCCAGCTGTGGCTGAAGTTTAGGGTGCAAAAATCTGCTCTATTTTTCTCTCTTTGGCTGCTAAAAAACACTTTTTGTAATGGTGAATAAGACCTAAGAAAAGATCAATGTATATGCCCTATAGTAATAGGCCTATGGGCAAAAGTGGATCGGTCCAAATTAAGTTTTATTTATCCACATGGGAAGGGACAAAGACCTATGACCCAACAATTCTCCCCCTCCCGACTATGTGGAGAAGACCGCCATCCCGACGATCATGCAAAAATCTTTAAACTTCCCTGTTGGAAGAGCTTTAGTCATCATGTCGGAATCATTATCATCCATATGAATCTTCTCAAGTTCAAGCAACTTAGAATCCAACACATCCCGAATCTAATGGTATCTCACATCAATGTGTTTAGACCGACCATGAAATGTAGAATTCTTGCCAAGATGTATGACACTTTGACTGTCGCAATTCTTTACAAGCTTCAACGGCAACAATAAGCTTAGCTTCTGTAGTAGATAGAGCAACACATTTTTGCAACCTAAATTAACAAGACACAACTTCCCTGCAAAAGTAACCAAATACCCTGAAGTAGACTTGCAAGTATCAATATCACCAGCCATATCTGAATTAGTATAACCACAAAGAATAAGCTTCCCTGTACCAAAAAACAAACTCAGACTAGAAGTGCCAGAAAGATATCTCATAATCCACTTCACAACATTCCAATGTTCTCTTTCCGAATTAGAAAGAAAACGACTAACAACACCAACAGCATGAGCAATATCTGGTCTTGTGCAAACCATTGCATACATCAAACTACCAACAGCTGAAGCATAAGGAACTTTCTTCATATATCCCTTCTCATCATCACTGGAAGGACACTGCTTCGTGCTCAACTTGAAGTGCATAGCTAAAGGTGTACTGACAACCTTATCCTTGTCCATGTTAAACCTTTGAAGTACTTTCTAATGTACTTCTCTTGTGATAACCACAACTTCTTGGCCTTTCTGTCACAGACAATCTGCATGCCAAGAATCTGTCTTACTGGTCCTAAGTCATTCGTATAAAAAGAATGGATGACATCCATTTGCTCAACCTCTAAATCTGTATCTATTTGAATGTTAAAAAATCTGTAAAAATCTTTCTTTAACATCCATTTGCTCAACCTTTAAATCTAGACTTGTAGCAAAGCCTAGAACCACACGAATGGATGACATCTTCACAACTGGAGAGAATGTCTTATCAAAATCAACTCTTTTTTTTGGTTAAATCCCTTCATAACCAATCTAGCCTTGTACCGTGGAATTGTGTTACCATCTTCATGTTTCACCCGAAAAACCCACCTGTTTTTCAAAGCTTTTCAGTCTTTAGGTAGCTTAACCAAATCAAAGGTATGATTATCATGCAAAGATTTAATCTCATCTTTTATAGCATCAAATCACTTTTCTTTTTTTTCACTTTTCATGGCTTCATCAAGACTCCCAGGTTCTCCCCTGTCAGCTAAGAGTACATACTCACTGGGAGAATAACAAGATGAATGTATTCTCTCTCTAGTAGATCGTCTGAGAGAACTCTCTGGAGCATCAACTAGTTGCTGATCAACCATATCAACTTGCACTGGAGCATCAACAACATCTTTCTGGTTATTCTGAATATGATCATTATCTTCATTACAACTTGATTTTCATCATCATGAAGATTTTCTTCAGGAGCAGTAGTCAAAGAAACTGGATTAACATCAACTAGACTTTCACTACTCTGACAATCAACCTTCTCAATTTGTCAAAATCATCAATTGTTTGGTCTTCAAAGAACACAACATCGCGGCTTCTAACAAGTTTCTTCTCAACTAGATCATAAAAACGATAGACAAATTTCATCTTGACCATAACCAATAAAGACACACTGTCTCTTTATACCTGATATTCATCAGTTGCTTAAGTAGAACAACTTGTTATTACCAGTCTTCGAATCATAAAGTGTCTCGAACTTGTCCCACAAACTTCTGGCATGTGTATCATTCACAATATGATTTCTAACATTATCTTCAACCCATTGTCTGATATAACCACAAACCTGTAAGTGCTCAAATTCCTAATCCTCATCTGTCATGGATTGAGGTTTAGTAGAAGCAAATACAAGTAGATGTATTTTCTTAACAAATAGAAGATCTTTCATCTTGTCTTTCCAAGTATGATAGTTACTACCATTCAAACATACCATCTTGCTCATATTTTCCTCCATAATTCAAATTAACAATCAATAACAACCAACACTCTGATACCACTTTGTTGGGAAAGACAGGGGTACTAACAAAGTGCCCAACAAGGTAGCAACGGAAAATACCCAAATCTAAACTTTCCCTTCCAACTTGAACCAAAAGAAGACAAGCAAATCCAAGAAAAATAAAATAATATTTACAGAAAATAGATCACCACACAAATACGATAAGACAAGAATAAAATGAAGAACAAGAGACACCAAATTTATGTGGAAAATCCTTCTGTGTGAAGAGTAAAAAATCACGGGACCAAACATCAACTATAATCACCAAAGAGTTACAATATATTTCTCCAAAATATCCACAAAACAAGTTTCAAATAACAAGAAATAATACATAAACTACAACACCAAACGCTAAAGAAATAAAGGAGCGAAAGCACAAAAAATGCAGCTACTGTTCGGGGATAAAGAACAGGAGCTATAGGCCACTAAATCAATCTCTGTTAGTTCCTAATCAAAGATTGAGATGAGAGGAACAAGATGTCGAAAAATCAACTTAAGCGGATGAAACGAAGTGAAAATCGCAATTTGAAGTTGCCAGCTATGGCTGAAGTTTGGGGTGCAAAAATCTACACTATTTTTCTCTCTTTGGCGGCTGAAAAATACTTTTTGTGATGGTGACTAAGACCTAAAAAAGATCAGTATATATTCCCCACAGTAATGGACCTATGGGAAAAAATGAATTGATCCAAATTGAGCTTTATTTATCAACATAGGAAGAGACAAAGACCCATGACCCAACAAGTCTTACTCCCCATTCAACACTTCTTGTGATGTTTTTATTTACTTAAGCGACAAAGACTAAAGTTGAACATTATAGATTTGAGTAGGAATTTTGTTAGAATTTATGGTTTAAATTTATTGTATATTTTTATTAATTATGTTTAAAGTTTTTCGCAGGTACATTAGACAACTTGTGCACTACATGATCGATTAACTCTTTGCAAAAGCAAACTAAATAAGTGAAAAGAGGGAACTGAACTAATAACAAATGGACAAAAACTCAAGTTGGGGAAGAATAATTCTGGAGTTAGAAGCTTGGTTTGTTACTCAAAATAGAGTAATTGACTATCATAGTCACTCAATTTTATTTAGTTTTCTAAAAATCACTCAATTTTATCAAATTAGTTTTCATGGTCATTATTTCATAAATGTATATACATGATCGATTAACCCTTTGCAAAAGCGAACTAAATAAGTGAAAAGAGGGAACTAAACTAATAACAAATGGACAAAACCTCAAGTTGGGGAAGAATAATTATGGAGTTAGAAGCTTGGTTTGTTACTCAAAATCAGTAATTGACTATCATAGTCACTCAATTTTGTTTAATTTTTTAAAAATCACTCAATTTTATCAAGTTAGTTTTCATGGTCATTATTTCATATATATATATGCATGCTTATTTTAATGATGTGACAAATATAATTTTTTAAAAATATTTTAAAAATTTAAATTAATATTTAATTCATCATTTTCTTGTTCTTTAATTTATTTTTATTTTTCTTGTTATTGTTCATTAATTGCATTTAATAAATTTTGAGTGTGCATATTTTAGATATGTTACCAGATACACTCAAATAGTCAAATTTCTATTTAAAACCAATCACAGAATCTTATCATAGCACACTACTAGAAAATGGGGCTATGAGAACAAATATGGTAGTAACCATTTTCAAACTGTTGCTAAAAATAGCAAATTGCAACGGTTATACTGTTGCCAAAGGTTTTGGTCTCTATTGACATGACTTAATCATATGACCGTTGCTAGGGGTGGGCATGGTATGGTATATACCGAACATCACATCAAAATCGAATTTTTTTATACCGTAGTATGGATGTTATGGTATTTGGTAGAAATTTTAAATTACTTTGGTATTTGGTACGATATTTGATATTTATGCAATAAATATCGAAATACCGTATACCGCACCAAATTTTTTTAATAATCTATAAAACCCATATATATATATATATATATTATATTTAAGATTATTAAATATATTTATATATCATCCATTAGCCAATTGAACACAAAAGTAACTTTTATTCAGAAACAAATTTTTTGAGAAGCTTATTATTTAGGAGTACTATGCTTAAGTTTAGGTACTGTTGTTTAGAGTTTGCATCTCAAACTATTCAATCGTGATTAAAATGTTATTTTTGTGTAATTAATTAACAAAGATAGTTGTTAGCCTAACATGATTGAGACATTTTTAAAATTTAAAGTTATAGTTTTTTTTAATGAATATATGTAATTAGAAATCAAATAAAGTATGGTCACCGAATTACCATACCATAAAATACCAAAACCGAATTTAAAAATACCGAATCATACCGAACTAATTTGGTATAGTAATTGTATTGTTCTTTTAGATACTGAAAACTGAAGTTACCGTACCAAAGTTTAAAATACAGTACCGTACCATGCCCACCCCTAACCGCTGCAATAGGCCTACCTATAGCAACAGTTTAGAGAACTGTTGCAGTATACCCATCTACTGTAACGGTTGTTTGAATTTTTTTATTTGTTGGAACGGTTCATTAAATCACTACATTTTCCTCCACATTTTTCCTCCATAGTTTCCATCACCCACCAATGATAATATTTTTTTCTTTATTTCGTAAGACATTTTTGACATATAGTATATAGAAACAAAGCTCATTTTGGCAACCATACTCATCAGACAAAATCTCACTCTCTTATCTCTCTAACCTCTCTTTAAATCCAACCAAATTACTCTCTTCTCTAACCCTAGCTTTGCTGCAAATCTGAGCCAATGTTCTTAGATTTGTGCTAATCTCTACTCATATTTGACTATTACGAGCTAAATTATGCAAACCTATCTCATCTCTTTGGGGGTTTGTGTGATTTTAATTGGTGTTTTAATTATCATAGCTAGAGCTGAAGCTGATTTGTAATGACTCTCCAAGTCATTTTCTTAAGTTTCACGCATTTCTAATGTTTTGATCCCTTTCACAACGGCTAAAGGTCATTTATGACTTGCCAAAATTTTTGGTTCGATTAGAATAATTTATTTGATTTTTAGGCTCATTTCTCTATTTTGGAGCCATCGTTGTTAAGGAACTGGTCTTGGACCAAAATTTCTAGTAAATAAACTCAGGTGGAAATTTCGATAATGTCATCAGCTCTGGAACGTTGATTTTAATCTAGGGGGATCCTTGGTTAAGGTCTCAAGACTTCCAACTCATTTTGAGTTACTAGGTGAATTCTATAAAAAATAAAACTATAGGTATGAGCCCCATATTTAGTTAAAATGATCTCGAATAGAAGTTTTGATGGTTCATTTGAGTTTGAAATATCAAATTTTGTATGATAGCATAGTTTGTTTGTGCGCACGAAATTTTGAGTACTCGGTCAAAGTCCATTTGGACTTAGAAAATCTGATGCCTCAAAGTTGCTGGTGCAACCTCTTAAGTGACCACATGACCGCTTTAGAGATATTGAGCCGCTTTAGCGGCCTTGGCTGAGGGCCGCTTAAGCACTCCTTGTCCTCTTTACATCCGGGATCCACTTTAGCAATAATTACCTTTCCATGCCCTCTAACTTATGCAGATATGTGCCGCTTAACCGGTGGTCACTTAAGTGACTAAGTGACCACTTTAGCGACATCGATTGTGTTAAATCTCCCATTTTCACCTAATTTTCCCATTCATTTTTCAACTATTTCTCTCTATTTTTGAGAGCTTGGAGCGTGGAAAGTATGGGGAATCATCTATTAAAGCTAAGTAGTTATCCCAATACCCCTTGGTCATTTTTCACTATATCTTTTGTTAAATTCCATCCTTCTTTATTGTAAGTTCTTAGAATTTAGGTCTTTAAATTCTTATACTTTAGGGATTGATTTGGGCCACGATTTATGCTCTATCTGTGCTTAACTTTTGAATACACATTCCTTATTTTTTGAGGGACCTCGTGGCAGATCCAATTTTATATTTCATTTGAGAGCCCCACAGGTTCGTTCTTGACCTATATTTTGACTTGACCTTTTATATAGAAAATAAAGGTCTCATTTTACTCATATCGACGTGTAAACTATTATTTTGATAGCGCTGACGATGTTTTGTGAATTGTGGATAAAAGATGAGTAATTTACTGATGATTTAAGACTTGCAGTTTCAATATCGAGGTAGGCTTCAGTCTGCTTTTCTTTATGAGCTGGTGTATAGTATAGTTTGTATGCTAGGTAAGGATGGTATGACTTGTTTATGACTAGTGCATCATGACTTATCCTTTTTAGGGAATTTGAGGTAGAAATGTGACCCAAACCTTAGTATAAAATACTTGGAGATAATTCCCAATTACCCCCTAAACTATACCGAAAAAGGCTATGACACACCTCAACTTAAAGGGGGTCCTATTACCCCCTAAACTAATTAAAAGTATAATTTTGGGTAATAGGACCCCCTTTAAGTTGAGGTGTGTCATAGCCTTTTTGGGTATAGTTCAGGGGGGTAATTGGGTATTTTCTCAAATACTTGTTATAGCCATAGAATCTTATCACCCTAGATTATAAGTATGTTGATCATAGTCGATTCTAAAGATCCTTTAGTATAAGAATTACTATTTGACTTAGCGGATTGGATCATAGTTTCGCCGATTATAGTATTACTATTATGCTAGTTATATACTGTTGGGACTGAGGTTGTGGTTACGATATTCTATCCTTATAAAGGACGTGGCTTTAGTCTATGGACACTTATAGTTGTATTAATTAGATACTGGCAATGTCATGCATACTTTTTAGGCGAATTCATGCTCATTTAGGGGTACGTTCCAACCAACACCACGATTTTACTATTGTTTTCTAAAAGAAATTTATTCTCACTTTTCACTTTTAAAACAAATTCTTTTAGAAGGAAAATCGTACCACCTTACCTAATGATTTATGAGCTTTGAACTAAATATGATATTTTGAAAATTAGACCGAGATTGATTTTGGTCCATGGTTTATCCACTCTTTTGCCACTACTATTTACTTCGATCGAGAAAGGTCTTTCGACCCTTTCTACTCTATGATGCTAATTTAGTCTCAAAGTTAATCTCGGACAATGGATTTACAGACTTACACTCTTTTAGTCATGGTTGAGTCTGTGCACTTATTATTTATTCATCTATCAGGTATTGGACAGAGTAGATTAATGATGATGATTATTAAAAATTCTAGATTGGCACCAGATAGTGTATACATATATTTCTAAATCTCTTAGGGTATTTTTCGTCCGTGAGCCATGGTGCTGGAGAAGAGAGGGGTCGTAGGTCATGCCTTTGTAAGCTATTGAGTTGGATGGAGTATATACACTTGGTACATTATGACACTTGGATCAGATATGGTACTGTGGATTTATTTTACATTCATTCATTCATTTTTTCAATATCACCAGTATATTATTTGGTTCTTATATCTATAGGCCTTATGAAAGGTTGTATAGGTATAGGTTATGACTGTTGTTTGTTGAGTGTTGATTGAACCTTCCAGGCTCATAGAGGCCCACTTAGCTATTATTTGTCTGAACTATTCGCTTACTTTATTATTGTTATTATGATTAGTTCATGGCAGATTAGTACCCAAGGTTGTTGGTATATTACTGAACCCTTTACTTATTTATAGTAGATTGCATTATGGATAGTTTACTCGTGATTAGATACTTTGGCTAGAGTCCCTGATTATGCTAGCATTAGATTTCCTACCTGGTGAGGATTCCTGGAGAGGTTATATAAGCTACCTTAGGTTGTTACCTTTGAGTTAGTCTTATGTACCTATATACATGTATATATAGATATGGTATTATCATATGCCCCTCTCTTCTTTGTCTATTTATATTGTATATATATTCTTTAGCCTTCTATGCTACTATATATCATTTTTTAACTCTTTATTTATTTATTGGCTAGTGATATACGATATCGTAATTTAGTTCCTGAATATTACTAGAATAGGATAGTTTATCCTTATGCTCCATTAACCTTATTATGCTTAGTTCCTGAATAGTTGCCTGCAGTTATATTCATGCTTACATGTTATTTTATGCTTGCATTATCTTTGAAGCTCAATCGATCGATGCCTTTTGAGTACCACATGTTTGGTACTCATATTACACTTCTGCAACCTACAGATCATAGTACGAGTTCTCATCGTTTGTGTGTGCATCGTGTGGAGTAGCTATTTATCAGAGATTTAGGGTGAGCTCCTGACATTCAAAGTATTACTACTCTCCCTCTTATTATTAGACTGATCTCTATATTGTATTTAGATTTCATGATCCAAAATTTATGTTCATGGTAAAACTTGTCGCGACGTACCTTGAAAAGTAAGCCTATCACCCAATTGATACACAAAGGGAAAAAGACAAAAATACCACCAAGTTAAGGCTTCTAGAATGACATTGACCCATATAAGTATAACAAATTTGAAAGAATATAATAAAAAATACAACCATAACTCCCAAAATTTGATGTCAACAACATAAGAATGTATCTAGTACAACTCGAATACAAATGAAATACATAAGAAATCTAATAGATATAACTTTGTCTATGAAAACTAGTAAAGAGATAGTCTAATGATAGAGAAAGATAGTAGAAGACATCCGTATGCTTGAAAATCATCCACTACCTTGAAAGATCCAACAATCGCCCAAGTCAAGCAGCGTGGGGCATACTCGAACCTGAATTTGCACCAAAAAAGCACAATAGGGGTGATTATGGTCCACTTGTACTCAGAGGTATCATAGGCCGATCGAGCAAAGTAGAAAAATAAGACATACAAAATACACACAATGGGCACGTCACCTGCAATCAAAAAATGTCCCACAATGGTAGCCCATACCGCTTGCACTAACAATTCTAATTTATTACATATTACAATAAACACCAGAAAAGACCACAAGTTTACAATAGACCACATACAAGTCAGACAAGGAAGGACAATAAACATACATGATCATTGAGTTCAAGTATAAGAAGATAGAATAATTACATAAGTAATAAGTCAAACCTGAAGTACATCACATCACAACAGAATGAAGTAAACACAATACAAATAATGATGATGATGATGATTCACGAGGTTGTCATATAACTTCCGAGACTATCACATAGTGTCCGTATACACCTACAGAGCAAAGCCTTCCAGACATAGGACCTATTAAGAGTTTGTCAACATGTATACACTCCATATATCATATTTCCTCCCCGAAACATCCTCCGAGGAGGGTTTTATAAGATGTTACAATATCTCCTACCTGGCATATCCCTCGGGGAGGGTTTTATAAATGGTGTTTCCAGTGTTGCTCAATATTTCCACAGTGGTACCATTGTTTCATGAATAAGTATGATATAAGGATGTAATGCTCACAATTAATCACAATGAGTATTTTCATAACCAACCACAATGAGTATTTCCACAACCACATGAGCCAAATATCCACTCATTATTTCTATAACCATGAATTTCCACATATTTCATATGCTAATAAGGGATGAATACATCACAATACACAAATAGTATCACAACACACCTTTTTTATCAACAAGACACAATTATCATCATGTGTACAAGGCTATTAATACCACATGGGACCCCACACAGTCATACATATCATATAATATCTTAACAACCAACAATTATATCACATATAGGACTCTATATGGGCACAATACATTAAGATATCCAATTTGATGATTAGTTCCCATCCCCTTAACATGCATTTTATATACAAATTAACTACCCAGTTTAGTTGAAAGACTTAAGCCATAACCTACCTTGAATGCCAAAATTGATCTTCTACAATTCAAATCTAAAGACTTACACCTCAAAAATAGACCCAAAATCAACTAAAATATCAAAATATTAAATATATGCGTTAAAAGGAACCCAATGATACTCATATTTCCTAGTTTTGATTTGGGGTCAAAAGGGACCCCCAAAATTACTTTTTGGAAAAGAAAGGAAAAATCATAACTTTGTTTTAAAAATATTTTCTCCATATTTTTAGGAGTCTACAACTGAAAACCCTAGCAAAAATGAGTTAAAAATGAGGTTCAAATTGAAGAAAAATTATTTTTATGCTTTATCGAATAAAATCTTCAAAATACATTTAAAATCGAGAATCGAGGTTGTTTTGAAGGTGAAACTGAGAAAAAACTAGTAATTATAGGATTAAAAATATTATTCAAACGAAAAGGAGGAAAATTGGGGTTTAAAATCAAGCCATAAGATTTTTTTTGAGTTTTGAGCAAATAATCAAGAAATTTCACCAAGAAAAGGGTGAATTTTTACCTTAAATTGGATGGTAATCACAAAAATAAATGTTATCGTAGCCTCCCAATCACCATAAGCTTTAAATTTCATGCTCTCACACTATTTTAGGGTTTAGCTCTCAAGGGGGAAGATGAATAATGCCCAAAATCATGGAAAAAGGCTCAATTTATACCCATCCCAGGTTCTTCGGAGTCGTTATCGTGACCCAAGGTGTGCGATCGCCACATCTTGTGGATGCACAAGGGAAGTGTGTTCGCACCCTGCCGTCGATCGCACATCTTGACTTCAAAAAGTACCGTGATCGCAGCCCTTGGCTGGCGATCGCCGCCACACCAGATGACAACTAAAAACTTGGAAGTCTTCCAAGTCAGCCATGTCCCCAGGATTTATTCAGAATCTCGTATACGTAAATGGGCTATGTAACCATACTAAATCTAATGCTCCAAACTCAATGTCGATATCGTAATTTACAAAATACACCATTTCCACAAAGTTGACCCCCGGAATTCAAAATCATAATTTTCCAAATGGAGAATCGAAATGAGATTTAAAAGCCATAAAACTAGACCAAATATGTTATTACCCTAGAATCGACGTTCTGGATCTACTGACATAGTCTGTTCATCCATCCATCAAACAGATCAAAAGATAACCACAAAGTCCATAATAAGTCTCTTGAAGCCTCTAAAAATTTTAATATCGTACAAATGGCACCAAAATGCATTGAGAACCATGTTGATCACCCCTATACCCTAGAAATACAACAATGTAACTATAAGAAGAGGTAAAATAGTCAAATCACACACATATATATATATATATATTTGTATATATATATATTTGTATATATATATATTTGTATATATATATATTTCACATATTTTATTAAATTTTAGATCGTTACTGTAGTACCTCGTATTTCTCAAACCTAACTTAGCTCTCAGTATATGAGTTATTTTATATAAAAGTTTTAAAATACTCTATATTTTATAGTTTAGAGCTTAACATTGCATGGGAAATTCAGTCAGCTTTTCAATGATATAAAATTCGCCCAAATTCGATACCCGGGTGAAGAGTTATAGCCCATTTTGTAAAACAGTGTGCCAAAATGCACGTCAGCGCGTCGCGGAGCCAAGCCAAATAGAAATTGTCAAATTCTAGTATTGCTCTGCGATATGGCGAATTGCGCCGTAGACTCAGTTTATAATTGTATTTTTTCAAGTGGAGCTACGCAATTTCACCGCGTCGCGATGAGTCCCAAATTCCTATCCAGTGTAGCAACGCGATTCCACTACGTCGCACTACTAGCCAATTTCCCAATTGTTAATTTCTAGAGACACAACACAATAGCACCAAGTCGCGCCAAGGGCCCAGTTCAGAAAAATTTGACTTAAATTAAAAATTTCGTCCAGGGTTAGACTAGTCTTTTCCCATGATTTTAATATGCCCAGATATGGGATTTAATCCCTAAAAATATTTAAAACCTATTCTTTATTAACTTTTCCCCCAAAATCAACAAGCTCTCTCTCAATTAGCAAAACCTAATCTTTAAGCAGGCAAGAGCAATCCTCAAGAAAATCATCAAGAGCTTCAAGAATTAAAATATCCAGGTATGTTAGGTGTTCATCTATGGGTTCCTTTCATCCGTAGAGTCCAAGAATCCCCTTTTAAACTTACAAGATCTCAGAATTATGAATTCCATGCTTGAAATTGACTGTATTCATGTTCATGATATTAATTGGGTTTCAATCCATGATTTAGTATAAGTCTCATGAAATTAAAATAGTTTATGTGATGAATTATATGAATTGCATGCTAAACCCTTGAATTTGACATTGAGTATTGTATTCATGATGTTTATGTGTTGGCCATTATCATGTGAAATAATCCATTCTCCCCAAGTATTTGCTGAAATGCCTATGTGAAGTAAATAGTGAAATCATGACATGTCATTATGTGTTCCCAATCATGTACAAGTTTATGCCCTACAAGTGTTTAATAAAATGCCTCTATGAATGAATTATGAACAAGTGGACATTGTTGTGATTTTCAAGATCATGCTACGCTTTACTTTCATGCTATCGAGTCCTGGGGGTATCTAATACCCAAAAATCTAGCTGTTTACCTAGAGCTATAGTAGTTACAGAATAGTATCAATAGTTTCACCATCAGTAAACTTAGTTAGTTATAGAACTCAGTGAAACTCAGTATTAATCTAGTTCAGCTAGTATAATAGTTCAATGTCTATCCAGTTGGGAGTAGGTTACAGCACCAAGTGAACATAAGGATGGGGGCTCACCTGCCAGTAGAGGGTGTGATTCTTAGAAGCAGTCCTTGCATTCCAAAACTATGTAGCCAGCGTAGGTTGAGACATCAACCTGCCAGTTGAGGGTTGATAAGGTATTTTAACCTGCCAGTTGAGGGTACCACAATTCTCATTAGAGTACCTGCGAGATGAGGGTAACTCTTTAGCTTGTCTTTACCCGTGGCACGGTACTGACATCCTTCCAACTGGGGTTATAGGTTGTACCCCAGTTATCTTATTTGGGGTATGTAGGTTAGATGATTGATACCCACAGTTTCAGTCTTAGTATAGAAATCAGTTCAGTTCTACAGAATCAGGATATCAAACACAGTCACTAAGCTATCAATAATCTCAAATATCAGTTACTTAGTATCAGAACTCAGCTTCAGTAAAAGCTCAGATATAGTATATATATAAGTGTATGCACAGTATTACATACTAAGTATTTACAACAGTATCAGTTATCCATGTACTCTTATTTAGTTACTCTATATCATTCAGTTAGTTACTGTTCATGCATATGAACCCCTACATTCAACCTTATCTCATCTAGCATACCAGTACATTCCACATAATAATGCATACCCTTTCTTTATGATATGATATCTCATATTATAGGTTCGAATGCTCAGGTTCCTGACCGCATAGACATATTTAAATCCATCCAGCAGTGTCAGATTTAGTAGTAAGTCCTCATCTATCGAGGATATGTTTTATTTCAGTATTTTAGTAGTCAAATCTAGTTGGGGGCTTATCCCATCAACTTCGCTTTTAGACAGTTCAGTTATAGGCTTTTCATACTAGAATATCAGATAGTATTTAGTTTTGTAGATTATTATTCTAGTTGGTATTCTTTATCAGTATTTAGATTTTGAACCTTATGGCAATTCAGCCTATTTTCCATATTGTTTTTAGTATTACTATTCTATGCTCACAATAGATATCAACCATGCTTTAGCTTGTGTTCCTTTGGGGTTGTAGCACCGTGTAGCATCCGGGGTACAAACTCCGGGCATTACAAACTTGGTATTAGAGCATAAGGTTCAAAAGAGTCCTAGGGAGTCTGAAAGCCGCATCAAGTAGAGTCTTGCACATGGGTGTGTAGCGCACCACACTTATGGAAAAGAGGCTATGAGATGTTTAGGAAAAGTTTTCCTTTATTCAGTATTTATGTCGTGCGTGTGAACATGAGCTCAAGTTAAAATCTTAGTCTTATTCGTTCTTCCTTTCATTTACAGAACATGCCTTCCAAAAAGAATAACAAAACAAGAATCGAAAATCAGGCAGGACCTCAGCCCATTCAGGCAGATCCCCTGGACGAGCATGCCTCTTATGCAGAATTTAAAGCTGCATTCACTACTCTAACCAATTTCATAGCAGCTCAGAATAAACGACCAACTTCTGTTCAGGCCAACCCAATGGACAATACTACTGTAGCTAGGATTTGGGACTTCACCCGAATGAATCCTCTCTTATTCTTAGTATCTAAGTCAATAGAGGATCTACAGGAGTTCCTCGATCAGTTTCTGAAAGTCACAGATATTATAGGAGTGACTTTCAGCTAGAGTGTTGAGTTAGTCGCCATCATCTATAAGATATAGCTCATACGTGGTTTAAGCAGTGGAAGGTAGATAGGGGCACAACTGCAGAGCCCATTGAGTGGGAAGAGTTTGCTACTGCTTTTATTGATAGATTCTTTCCCTTAGAGATTAGAGAAACCAAGGTGTTAGAGTTCATCAATCTCAGGCAAGGTAGCATGAGTATGAAATAGTATTCTCTCAAGTTTACTCAGTTAGCCAGATATGCTCTCCATATAGTAGTAGGCAGTATATCCTGAATGAGCAAGTCCTATTAGGGGTATCAGAAAGTGTTGTTAAGAAGTGCAGAACAATAATGCTTATTAAGGATATGGACATATCCAGGATCATGGTCCATGCTCATTAGATAGAAGAGGCTAAGAATAAGGAGAGAGAGGGAGAACAAGAGAGCAAGAATAGGTAGCTTCAATTTCACTCAGCCTAAGTTAGAAGGCAATCATCATTCCCAATTTTGTCCAAAATCTTTGGTTCCAGCTCCGTCCTCAACCAGTGCTTTATTTCCTAAGTTAAACAATGGTAACAAAGATAGGGCACCAGTCTCTAATCTCAGGTTAGTGTCAGTAGTGCTCGAATAAATCCCTTTTGTCAGAAATATGGTAGAAATCATCAGGGTGTCAGCAGTGCTAGCAGTGATGTTTGTTTTGGGTGTGGCAAGCTAGGCCACAGAATCAGAGATTATCCTCAGCCAGGTTCTCAGGGTCAGTATAATTGTCCTTCAGCTCAGTCCAGTTGCACGAATCAGTAGGGTGCCGCTTCCAGTGCCACCAATGGGAAATGCCAAAATAGGCTTTATGCACTTCAGTCTCGATAAGATCAAGAAGATTCTCCTGATGTGGTCACTGGTACGTTACAAATCTTTAATTTACATGTTTATGCCTTATTAGATCCAGGAGCTTCTTTATATTTTGTAACTCCTTACATAGAAGTTGAATTCAAAGTCAAGCCAAAAATCTTAATTGAGCCTTTCTCAGTCTCTACCCCAGTGGGTCAATGTATCATAGCCCGACGGGTATGTAATACCCCATAATTCCCTAACATAATCTAAGTCCTAATATATGAGTATTTGTATATAAATTTTTTGAAATACTTATTATTTTCAGTTTAGAACCTGCCATTACGTAGAAAATTCAATTAGCTTTTCACTGATATAAAATTCGCCCAAATCCGATAATCGGGTAAGAAGTTATGACAATTTTAAGTCTCAATTGTAAAAAACTATTATTTTTATCATCAACACATCACAGATGCATTCTAAATAAAGATTGGTAATTTCCATTGTTTCTCCACGATCCTGGCGCATCGCGCCAAAGGCCAAATTGGCATTTGTCATTTTCCAGTGTTCCAACGTAATTTTACCACGTTGCGGAGAACTTCCAGGTCCTAACCAGTAAAGGACCTCGATTTCCTCACATCGAGCCATCATCTATTTTCCTAATTTTTTGATTTCAGTGACATGACATGATAGCACCACATAACGCCAAGTGCCAATTTCGAAAAATTTTGACGAAAAATTAAAGTTTCGGCCAGTGTTAAAATAGTCTTTTTTCATTATTTTAAATCCACCCAGGTGTGATATTTAAGCCCTAAAAATGTTTTTAACTCATTGTTTAATAGTTTTTCCCCAAATTATAGAACATTCTCTTCCAATCAAGAAAACCCTAGCTTTAAGGAATTTCAACAATCCTTAAGAATCCACCAAGAACTTCAAGAAATTCATCAATTAAGGTATGTTACATGTTAATCCATGGTTTCCTTTCACCCATGGAGTCCAAGTATCCGATTTTAATTACAAATTTATAATCTTTTTAATTTATTATGATTTAAATTATGATTTTACCATAAACCTCCATGAATCTTAATTCTACCCCATGCTTCAATGAAATTATTGTTATTATTAAGTCCCACACGTTTTAATATTGTCATTTTTTTCGAATTAGATCATGATTTAGTGTTATTAATGTTGAAATTATGCTATTATTTTAAGTTATATACTATTCCCATGATTTTACTTAGCTATGAACTACAAGTGTTTGATAAAATGCCTACAAGAATAAATGTTTAATAAAAGCCTTCATATTGTGTCCTCCAAGTTTTGGTGTTGAGTACTAGGGTATTGAATACTCGAAAATCATAGCTGTTTACTTAGTCTAGTATTAGTACATTACAGAATAGTCATCAGAACATACTATGAGCATTATCAGAACAGTCAAATATCAGTCAGTTAAACTTAGAACAGTATAGTATTTCAGTGTCTTTCAGTTGGGAGTAGGATTTAGCACCGAGCGAGTGTAGGGATTACAGCTTCCCCGTCAGATAGGCAGAGTTATTCGTAGCAGTCCCTAAACTCAAGAACTACATAGCCATCTTAGGATATGAGAAGTCACCCACCAGTTTAGGCTTGACTATCTCGTAGGGGTTGCCCATCAGTTTAGGCTTGACACCCTTAGTCCTTTTGATAGTATATCATTATAGTGGATCCACATAGCTAGCATTAGTATCTGTGGCACAGTATTAACACCCTTTCAACTGGGGTTACAGTTTGGGCCCCAATTAGCTCAGATTAGGGAATGTTAGTTAGATGATACCTTCGACAGTCTCAGACCAATAATCAGACCAGTAATTCCGTCTTAGTGTTGTTTGACCATAACATACAGATATAAATTATTTTAGTATTTTAGTTTACAAATTTTATTCAGTTCTTGTTATATGCTTGGTCGTGCATCCTCAACATCTTTAAATTTCACGTATCTTCAGTATTTACAAACTTTCATGCATAATCAGTATTTACGAACTTCTCATATTCCTATGTATCGACATATTTCATGCACTCTTTTTGGTACTCCATGTTTACATATATATTCAAATAATTATTATTTCTATTCATGAAACCTTGCATATTAGCCTGTCTCATTTGTCATACCAATACATACAAAGAACTGATCACATACCTTTCTTTTGCGTTATGATATATTATATCATAGGTCTGATGCTCAGCTCCCGGATCGCGCTTAGACTCCTTAGACTCTCAACACTAGCAGTGTTGAGTCCTCATCATTCAAGGATAAATTTTTTTATTTTATATTTTCAGTCTAGTAGTTAGTTGGATTTAGTTGGGTCCTGTCCCTTCAACTCACGGTAATTCAGTTTAGAGGCTTTTCAGACACTACAGTTAGTTTGTTATTCAGTTTATCTCAGATTTTAGTACTTTATCAGACTTAGATAGTTATTTCTTCATATTCATAGTATATTATTTGTTTTATTTATTAAAACCTTATGGTGTATTAGTTTTTTTTTGCATTTATGATCATGTTATTCAGAGCTCACAGCAGGTACCAGCTCATGGGTTAGCTTGTAGTCCCTCAGGATTGTAAGCATCATGTAATGCCTAGGGTGTACTCTCGGGGTATTATAAACTTGGTAACAGAACCTAAGATTTTAAAGTGTCCTAGGAGGTCTAAAAGCCATGTCAAGTAGAGTATTGTGCATGGGTGTATAACACGCCACACTTATGGGAAAGAGGCTACAGGGAGCTTATGAAAAATTTCCCTTCTTCCAGTATTCATGTCATGCGAGCGAGCATGAGCTCAAGTTAAACTCTCAGACTAATTTATTTCTTTTTTTCATTTACAGAATATATCTCCCGAGAAGAACGGAAGAAGAACAGAAAAACAACCAACACCTCCACCCGTCTAGGTAGATCCTCTGGACCAGCATGTCTCTCACGCAGAATTCAGAGCTGCGTTCACTACTCTAGCCAATTCTGTAGTAGCACAGAATGCACGATTGACTGTTGTTTCGGCCAATCTAGTGGCTAATACTACTGCAACTTGACTTTGGGACTTAAACTAGATGAATTCTCCTTTCTTCACGGGATCTAAGTCTGAAGAGGATCCACAAAAATTCTTGGATATGGTTCAAAAGGTAATGGATGCTATGGGGGTAATATCCAATGAGAGTGTTGAGTTAGATGCATATCAGTTTTAGGATATAGACTATACTTTTTTTAAGCAGTGAAAAGTGGATAGAGGTGTTGATACAGGGCCTATAGAATGGGAAGAGTTTGCCACAGCTTTCCTAGACAAATTCTTTCCATTAGAGTTGAGGGAGACTAAAGTGTTAGAATTTATTAACTTGAGGTAGGGCAGCATGAGTGTGAAAGATTATTCCCTCAAGTTTACTCAGTTAGCTAGATATGCTCCTCATGTGGTAGCTGGCAGTAGGTCCAAGATGAGTATGATTATGTCTGGGATATCTGATAGAGAGATGGACTTATCTTGATTGATGGTCCATACTCAACAATTTGAGGAATAGGAGATTAATGAGATAGAGAGAGAGGGACCAAGAGAGCTAGAACGGTTAGTTTCAATTTTAGTTAGCCAAGGTCAGAAGGTGGTAACTGTCCCTAATTCCATCAGAGATCTTCAGTTCCAGCTTCTTCTTCAACCAGTGCCCCCATACCCAAATTTAGAAATTATAATCGGGATAGGGAAGAAGGCTCTAAGTCCCAAGGCAGTGTTAATAGTGCCCATATAAATTTTGTATGTCAGAAATTTGGCAGACACCATCAGGGTGAGTGTAGAGCAGGTAATGTGTGCTTTAGGTGTGTCAAGCCAGGTCATCGAATTTAGGAATGTCGGGTAGTTGCTTATAAAGGTAGGGAGTTGTGCCAACAATACCAGTCCAATCAGTCATTAGTTACGTTCGGTTGCCCATCTCAGCAGGGTATCGCTTCTAGCGCTACTAGTGGACAGCGTTCGAACAGATTATATGCTCTTCAGTACTGCCAAGATCAGGAAAATTCTCCTGACATAGTTACTAGTACATTGCAGGTCTTTCACTTACATATTTATGCTTTACTAGACCCTGGAGCTTCTCTTTATTTTATAACTCCATATATAGTCGTCTATTTTAGAGTTAGTCGTAAAACTCTCGCAGAGCCCTTTTTAATGTCCACCTCAGTAGGTGTTTCCTTTGAAGCCAGGCAGGTGTACAGGAACTGTAAGGTCACAATATCTTACAAAGTTACCTTAGTTGATATCGTGGAGTTAGAGATAATGGATTTTGACATCATTCTCAGTATGGATTGGCTCCACTCATACTATGCCTCAGTTAATTATAGAAAAAGAATAGTTCATTTTCGATTCCCAAATAAACCAGTCCTTGAATGGAGGGGTAGCACTATAGCGCTTAAGGGTCATATCTTAAAGTGAGGAAAATGATATCCAAGGGATGTATCTATAATCTTATTTGAGTCAAAGACTCAAATTTAGAGTCTCTATCCCTTGAGTCGGTTTTAGTAGTCAGGGAATTTCCAGATGTGTTCCCTGAAGATCTTCCCGGAGTTTCTCCCAAAAGGGAAATCGACTTCGGAATAGACCTTCTCCCAGACACTCAACCCATATCTATTCTACCCTATAGAATGGCTCCAACTAAAATCAAAGAACTAAAAGAATAGTTGAAGGATCTCCTAGATAAGGGATTCATCAGACCCATCGTCTCATTATGGGGCATAACAGTTCTATTCGTGCGTAAGAAAGTTTGTTCTCTCAGAATGTGTATTGACTACCATCAGTTGAACAAAGTCATATTCAAGAGTAAATATCCACTTCCTAGAATCAATGACTTGTTTGACTAACTTCAGGGTGTCAGTTACTTTTCAAAGATTGGCCTTATCATCAGCTCAGGGTCAGAGAATGTGACATTCCAAAAATAGCTTTTCGAACTTGGTATGGTCACTTCAAATTTCTATTCATGTCCTTTGGTCTCACATATGCCCCAGCAACCTTGATTGACTTGATGAACCGAGTGTTCAAGCAGTACTTGGACATGTTTATCATAGTCTTCATTGATGACATTCTTGTCTATTCTCGTAGCAAAAATGATCATGCAGACCATTTAAGAATAGTGTTACAGCCTCTTAGAGCTCACCAGTTGTTCAACAAATTTAGTAAGTGTGAATTCTGGCTAAGATCAGTAGCTTTCCTTGGCCATGTTATTTCTGGTGATGGCATTAGAGTTGATCCTCAAAAGACTGAGGTGGTGAGAAACTGGACTAGACCTATATCCCCATCAGATATCAGGTGTTTTTTAGGTTTAGATGTCTATTACCATTGGTTTGTTGAGGGGTTTTCTTCTATTGCATTCCTCATATCCAGATTAACTCAGAAGAAAGTTAAGTTTCAGTGGTCAGATTCTTGCGAGAAAAGTTTTCAGGAGTTGAATACTTGACTCACCTTAACCCCAGTATTGACTCTACCAGATGGTTCAAATGGGTTTATTGTGTACTGTGATGCATCTAGAGTAGGTTTGGGTTGTGTCCTTATACAGAGAGGTAAGGTTATAGCCTATGCCTCCAGATATCTTAAACCCCAGAAGAAGAATTACCTTACTTATGATCTTGAGCTAGCAGCTGTAGTGTTTGTCTTAAATATTTGTAGGCATTACTTGTATGGGGTGCATATAGATATGTTCACAGATCACAAAAGCCTTCAGTATGTATTCTCTCTGAAGGACTTGAATTTGCATCAGAAGAGGTGGTTAGAGCTATTAAAAGATTATGATATAAGTGTGCTGTATCATTCGGGCAAGGCCAATATAGTGATTGATGCTCTCAGTAGATTATCTATGGGTAGTGTTTCCTATGTTGAGGATGGTAAGAAGAAATTAGCTCAGAAAGTTCATTAGCTTTCCTGATTAGATATCTGCTTAATCAATTCAGTAGAAGGTAGCGTATGGGTGCAAAGTAGCTCAAAATTATCTCTAGTTTTTGAGGTGAAGGAAAAGCAGGATAGAGATTCCAGTCTAGTTAAGTTGAAAGAATCAGTCAGAGATCAGAAAGTAGAGGTTTTCTCCCAAAGGGGAGATGGTATTTTGCATTGTCAGGGTAGATTATGTGTGCCTGGTATAGATGACTTGAGGCAACAAATTCTTACTGAAGCGCATGATATGCGCTACTTTATTCATGTAGGGGCCACTAATATGTACCTTGATTTGCGGGAGATCTATTCGTGGTGTAGGATAAAGAGAGATATTACAAAGTTTGTTGCTAAGTGATATACATGCCAGTAAGTTAAGATTAAGCACCAAAAGCCTAGTGGGTCCATGCAGGAGTTAAGTATTCCTATATGGAAATGGAAAGAAGTGAACATAGACTTTGTGATGGGACTGCCTCGTACTCATCATTAGCATAATTCTATTTGGGTTATCATAGATAGGATGACTAAATCAGCTTATTTCTTACTAGTCCATACCTCTTATTTAGCCAACGATTATGCCAAACTCTATCTTACGGATTTGGTTAGGTTGCACGGTGTTCCCTTATCTATCATATCAGATAGAGGTACCCAGTTTACCTCTCACTTCTAGGAAGCATTCCAAAAGTGCCTTGGTACTGAAGTCCATCTCAGTACAGTCTTTCACTCTCAGACAGACAGTCAAGCAGAAAGGACCATTCAGACTCTTGAAGATATGTTGAAAGCAAGCGTAGTTGATTTTAAAAGGAGTTGGTATGAACACTTGCCTTTAATTGAATTCACATATAATAACATCTATTATTCAAGTATTTAGATGGATCCGTTTGAAGCTCTCTATGGTAGGAGATGTAGATCTCCGATCGGTTGGTTTGAAGTGGGTAAGGCCACAGTGGTAGGGCCTGACTTGGTGTTTGATGCATTAAAACAGGTTCAGTTGATCAAGGAAAGGATCAAGGCAGCATAGAGCCAACATAAGTCGTATGTAGATGTGAGGAGAAAGGATCTCGAGTTTGAGGTCGGGGATTTTATGTACTTGAGAATCTCTCCCATGAAAGGAGTGAAGAGGTTCGGCAAGAAGGGAAAGCTCATTCCCCGATATGTCGGTCCTTTCAGAATTCTCAGTCGTTTTGGAAAGGTAGCTTATGATCTTGGGTTGCCTTCAGATCTAGATTCAGTACACCAGTGTTCCATGTTTCATTATTGAAGAATTGTATTGGTGATCCAGTTGTAGTTTTTCCCTTAGAAAGTATGGATATTCAAAAATTCTTTCCTTTGAGGAAGTTCCAGTCAAAATTCTTGATCGTCAAGTTCATAGACTAAGGAACAAATAAGTTCCACTAGTCAAAGTTCTTTGGTGGAATCAGTCCATTGAGGGAGCCACTTGGGAAGAAGAAGTATATATGAGGACCAGGTACCCTCATTTTTTCTCTGCGAATTCAGATTTGGTTTAAGGTATTGATCTTCTTAAGATTTCTCCCTATCATGCTCAGTTTCAGTTGCACATCATGTTCATGTCAGTTGTGCATTTAAAAGTCTGTTAATTCCTGCATTTCATGCGTCAGATATGAATATTCATTGTGTAAGCTTAGTCCATCAGTTTTCCTCATCTTAACCAGTCTCATTCAAGGACGAATGATCCCAAGGGGGAGATATTGTAATACCCCATAATTTCCTAGCATAATCTACATCCCACTATATGAGTATTCACATATAAAATTTTTGAAATAATTATTATTTTTCAATTTAGAGCCTGTCATTGCATAGGAAATTCAATTATCTTCCCAACAATATAAAATTCGCCCAAATACGATAATCGAGTAAGAAGTTATGGCAATTTTAAGTCTCAGTCATAAAACACCATTATTTTTATCATCAGCGCATTGTAGAGCCAGTCTAAATGACGATTGACAATTTTCATTGTTGCTCTACGATCCTAGTGCATCGCGCCAAAGGCCAAATTAGCATTTGTCATTTTTCATTGTTCCAACGCAATTTCACCGCGTCGAGGAGAACTTCCAAGTCCCAACCAGTGAAGGACCACGATTTCCCCGCATCGTGCCATCATCCAGTTTACCATTTTTTTATTCTAGTGACACGGCGTGATAACACCGCGTAGCGCCAGGTGCCGATTTAGAAAAATTTTGATGAAAAATTAAAGTTTCGCCCAGGGTTAAAACAGTCCTTTTCCATTATTTTTTATCTACCCAGGTGTGATATTTAAGCCCTAAAAATATTTTTAACTCATTGTTTAATAGTTTTCCTCCAAATTAAAGAACATTCTCTCCCAATCAAGAAAACCCTAGCTCTAAGGAATTTCAACAATCCTCAAGAATCCACCAAGAACTTCAAGAAATTCATCAATTAAGGTTTATTAAATGTTCATCCATGGGTTCCTTTCACCCATGGAGTCTAAGTATTCGATTTTAATTATAAAGTTATAATCTTTTCAAGTTATTATGATTATAATTATGATTTTACGATGAACCTCCATGAATTTTGTTTCTACCCCATACTTCAATAAAATTACTGTTGTTATCAAGTCCCACGCGTTTTAATATTGTCATTTTTTTTGAATTT
Source organism: Capsicum baccatum var. pendulum (assembly GCA_030864225.1). Taxonomy (NCBI): domain Eukaryota; kingdom Viridiplantae; phylum Streptophyta; class Magnoliopsida; order Solanales; family Solanaceae; genus Capsicum; species Capsicum baccatum. The sequence continues at coordinate 177,665,915 of CM061561.1, read as the reverse complement.
GATCTTGATTTAGTGTTTTTAATGTTGAAATCATGCTATTATTTCAAGATTTATACTATTCCCATGATTTGACTAAGGTATGAACTACAAGTGTTTGATAAAATGCCTACAAGAACTAATGTTTAATAAAAGCCTTCATGTTATGTCCTCTAAGTTTTGGTGTCATTTGATTATCATTGGTTTTGAGTCCCGGGGTATTGAATACCCAAAAATCATAGTTGTTTACTTAGTCTAGTCTCAGTACATTATAAAATAGTCTTCAGATCATACTATGAGCATTATCAGAACAGTTAGATATCAGTCAGTTAAACTCAAAACAATTTAGTATTTCAGTTTCTTAGATAGGCAGAGTCGCTAGTAGTAGTCCCTAAACACCAAAATTACGTAGCCAGCATAGGATATGAGAAGTCACCCATCAATTTAGGCTTGACTATCTCGCAGGGGTCACCTGCCAGTTTAGGCTTAACACCCTTAGTCCTTCGGATAGTATATCAATATAGTGGATCAACATAGCCAGCATTAGTATCCATGTCATGGTATTAACACCATTCCATCTGGGGTTACAAGTTGGACCCCAATTAGCTAAGATTAGGGAATGTCAGTTAGATGATACCTCCCACTGTCTCAGGCCAATAATCAGACTAGTAATTCAGTCTTAGTGGTTTTTGACCATAGTATACAAATATCAGTTATTTAAGTATTTCAGTTTACAGATTTTATTTAGTTCATGTTATATGATCAGTCATGCATCCTCAGTATCTTCAGATTTCACGTATCTTCAGTATTTATAGACTTTCATGCATACTTAGTATTTATGGATTTCTCATATTCCCATATATCTACGAATTTCATGCACTCTTTTCAGTACTCCATGTTTACATATATGTTCAGATAATTATCATCCCTGTTCATGAAACCTTGCATATTAGCCTACCTTATTTGGCATACCAGTACATTCAAAGTACTGATCGCATACCCTTCTTTTGCGCTATGATGTATTATATCATAGGTTCTGATGCTCAGTTCCCGGATCACACTTATACTCCTCAGACTCTCAGTAGTAGCAGTGCTGAGTCCTCATCATTCGGGGATATATTGGTTTGTTTCATATTTTTAGTCTAGTAGTTAGTTGTGGCCTGTCCCATCAACTCACAGTTGTTCAGTTTCGAGGCTTTTCAGACACTACAGTCAGTTAGTTATTCAGTTTATCTCAGATTCAAGTACTTTATCAGACTTATATAGTTATTTCTTCATATTTATAGTTTAGTATTTGTTTCAATTATTAAAACCTTATGGCGTATCAGTTATTCTTTCGTATTTATGATCATGTTATTCAGTGCTCACTATAGATACCAACTCATGGGTTAGATTGTAGTCCCTTGGGACTGTAAGCACCATGTGATGCCCAAGGTGTACTCTCGGGGCATTACAGGGTATACAAGAATAGTCCGATTATGATATCTCAGAAAGTCACTTCAGTAGACTTATTAAAGTTAGAGATGACAGATTTCGATGTCATTCACGGCATGGATTAGCTCCATTCATGTTATGCCTCAGTCAACTGTAGAAACAAAATTGTTCATTTTTAGTTTCCAAATGAACCAGTTCTTGAATGGATGGGTAGTACTACAACGCTTAAGGATAGTTGATTTCATACCTGAGAGAGATAAAAAAATATCCAAGGTATGTGTCTATCATCTTGTGTAATCCAAGGACACTGGTTTAGAGAATCCAATCTTGAGTCAGTTCCAGTAGTAAATGAATTCTCAAATGTGTTTCCTGAAGATCATCTTGGAGTTCCTCCCAAAAGGGAAATTGGCTTTGGAATAGACCTTCTTCCAAATACTCAGCCTATATCTATTCTGCCATACAGAATGGCACCAGCTAAACTTAGAGAGTTAAAAGAGCAGTTAAAGGACCTTTTAGACAAAGGGTTCATAATGCCCATTATTTCTTTGTGGGGTGCACTAGTCTTATTCGTGCATAACAAGTTCCCTATGAATGTGTATAGATTACCATCAGTTGAACAAAGTTACAGTAAAAAATAAATACCCACTTTTCAGAATTGATGACTTGTTCGACCAACTTCAGGGTGCCAGTTACTTTTGTAAGATAGACCTTAGATTAGGCTATCATCAGCTCAGAGTCAGAGAATGTGGCATTCCAAAAATAGCTTTCTAAACTCGGTACGGTCACTTTGAGTTTCTTGTCATGTTCTTTGGCCTTACAAATGCCCCAACAACTTTCATGGACTTAATAAATCATGTGTTCAAGCAGTACTTGGACATGTTCATTATAGTCTTCATTGATGACATTCTTGTCTATTCTCGTAGCTAGGATAATCACGTAGATCACCTCAAAATCATACTTCAGGCTCTCAGAACTCTCCAGTTGATCGCCAAATTCAGTAAGTGTAAATTTTGGCTAAGGTCAATAGAATTTCTTGATTATATTATTTCTGGTGATGGCATTAGAGTTGATCCTCAAAAAACCAAGGCGGTGAGAAACTGGCCTAAACCTATTTCTCCATTAGATATCAGGAGTTTCTTCGGTTTAGCTGGCTATTACCATAGATTTGTTGAAGGGTTTTCATCTATTGCATCCGCCATGTCCATATTGACTCAGAAGAAAGTCAAGTTTCAATGGTTAGATTCTTACGAGAAGAGTTTTTCAGGAGTTGAAGACTCGACTCACCTCAGCCCCAGTTTTGACTCTTTCAGATGGTTCAGATGGGTTTGTTGTGTACTGTGATGCATCTAGAGTAGGTTTGGGTTTTGTCTTCATGCAGAGAGATAAGGTCATAATCTATGCATCTAGACAGCTTAAGCCCCATGAAAAGAATTACCCGACTCATAATCTTGAGTTAGTAGCTGTAGTGTTTGCCTTAAAGATTTGGAGGCTCTATTTGTATGGGGTGCATGTAGATACATTCTCAAATCACAAAAGTTTACAGTTTTTATTTTCTTAGAAAGATTTGAATTTGCATCAAAGGAGAGAGTTAGAATTGCCAAAAGTTTATCATATGAGTGTTCTGTACCACCCGGGCAAAGCCAATGTAGTGGCTGATGCTCTCAGTAAGTTATGTATGGGTAGTGTTTCTCATTTTGAGAATGATAAGAAGTTAGTTCAGGAAGTTCATCAACTTGCTCAACTAGGTGTACGCTTAGTCGATTCAGCTTAGGGCAGTGTGTGGTTGCAGAATAGTTCAAAATCATTTCTAGTTTCCAAAGTAAAGAAAAAGTAGGATAAAGATCTCAATCTTGTTAAGATAAAAGAGTCAGTCAGAGATAAAAAAGTAGAGATTTTCTCCCAAGAGGGAGATGGTGTATTGCATTTCCAGGGTCCTTTATGTGTACTAGGTGTAGATGACTTGAGGCAACGAATTCTTGCAAAAGTGCATGGTGCATCCATGTCGTAAGCATCGTGTAGCGTCTGGGGTACAAACTCAGGGTGTTATAATTACATCAGAGATGTCTTGTACATTTATATTCATTCAGTATTTTACTTTGTACTCTAATTGTATTAGAAGCCCTTGCTCTAATTTCATTAGATCTTGGGGTTTATTTATATATATTAGCCTCTTTATTAAATTTATTTTGCCGTTTGCTTTCATTTCTTTTGATAATTTATTATTAGCAGTTTTAGGCTATGAGTCGAGTTACCTACTGATGGGTTATAGTAGGCGCCATCACGACCTGAGAAATTGAGTCATGATGTGATTTAGCAAAATCTATTTATGACTAGAGGTAAACCTGATAAATCTTGAATTTTTTCAGTAAGTTTGATATTTTAAGGTGTTTTTCTTTAATATCTTATTTTCTCTTTAATTTTTGTGCTAGGGGATTAGTGAATTGTCAGTTTTTGTTGTTGCATGTGCTGTTAGGTTGTCACTATGCGTGGATCTTACTTTGTTTGTTTTAGGGTTATTGATATTGTATAATTTTGGTATTATAATTTAGTTATTGTAGTGTGTTGGTGTTAATTTATTGTTATTAGGTGAGGTAAAATTATTAATTTTTTTTGTTGCATGTATACGATTTAGTTGGTTTTATGCGTTGGTGTTAATTTATTATTATTAGGTACGGTATGTATGTAAAATTTTTCTATTGTATATGCTATTAAATTAGTTAATATTTGTGGTCTTAATTTATTGGTAGCTATTAGGTATGATATAATTATGGAATTTGATGATGTATGTGTTATTAAATAATTACTGTATTGATCTTAATTTGTTGTTGATAAAATCCTTTTGATAGATTGTTAAATGTGAAAATGGATGTTGAATTTTCTATTGTAGTAACTATTAATAAATCTGGTAGTATTTTTTACTCTGTTTCTCTTGATTATTTGATAATAGATTTATGTAATTGAATTTTTGTTGGCAACTTTGGTGAGATTGGTTATTGTAAAAGAAATTTCTCGTCATTGATTTTAAATTTCTGATGAATGATTTACTATGTTAGTGTAGTGTGGGTTAAAACTGTATGTTTTTGTCTATTGATGATAGTTTATGTGTTTGCTTTCTTGAATGTTTATCAAATTAGATTAAACTGTATCGACTTCTTTGTAAGAAATGACTATTATTTGTTTAATATAGTTAATTGTGAAATCTATTTTTTAGACTGACATCTCTTAGTGTCCAAACATTGGAGAAGCTGTTGGTTTACTTAGTGTGACATCACTTTTATTTATGTTACTTATTTTGGCTAGGTTGTCAGTTTATTTAGCGTGCCATTTTTTTTTTATTTAAGTCACTAATTTTGGTTAAATTGTTGGTTTATTTAATGTGTTTACTTAAGTGTGAAATGTGTTTATTAAAGTGTCATCTATTTATTTTGACTATGTTTTACTCCAGACTTAATTCAAAGATGGTGTTTTATTAAAAGGAGGACTGTTTGATTCAGTATTCTCATGCTTAAATTTTTTAATGAAGTTTTAAAAGACATCATTTTTATTCAAGATTATTTCCTTCATTGTCAATTTCTCCATTGAATCTGTATAATATCTTAAACTATAACATATATCTTAGTGAAAATCATTAGCCAAATTTAATTGATTGCTTAGTCAAAGCTAAAAGACATTAGTTATTGTGTCTCGCCTCACTCAAATATTAGGGTGTGACAAAGATCATATTCAAAAGAAAATGTCAAACTAGCTTATCTTTTGACAAAATATATATGTAATGTATTTATGTCTTTACATAGATCTGAAGTTTTTTATTATTAGTTGAATGTAATTTGGCCTCTTCTTATTGTGGAAAGCTACATATGGCAAGTATTGTGTCCTATGATGCTTGAACTGTTCAAAAATATTAATGTACTTATGTTTTATCCTTCAAAAATTCATTACTTGTGGAGGATCTTACACTTACACATAATAATATTTTAGAAGAGTCCAAACAAGATAGACTTTATTCTTATTTAGATTGTTTAAAGCTTCTGCTTACTATTTGCATGCCACAAGTATTTTAATTAGGATGTGGACATGTCAATTTTACTTACTTCCCTTGGCTATTTCACATTTTCAACCAAGAAACTTACATTTTCTAATATTTCATCATTTGTCGATTAATTATTGAAGAACTTTCATTTGTCGGAGACTTACAAGTAATTTTTGTTTGCTAATCCAATGAATTCATGATTTGGTTAGTTGAATCCTCTGTTATTCCCTCTTGAAATTTATGTATTCTCATTGTATATTAAACTAAGTTTGTTTAGAGTGTTGCTTTTATGGGTCTTAGTTTTATTGATAGCTGTGGTAAAATAATTTTATTGGTAGCTGTGTTGAAATTATTTACTCTACTCCATATGTCTCTTATCATTGATGTTGGATTTCCTGTTGCATAAGCTAATAAATCTGATAGTGTGGCTCATCGTTATTTCTTTTTGTTTTGCGCTAATTGATTTGTATAAATAAATTTTTATGTTAGCTAAGGTGAAATTATTTACTGTAGACCATATCTTTCATGCCATTAATCTTGGATTTTCTTAAAGAATGAGCTATTAATTTAGATAGTGTGGGTTACATTTGGATTTTTTTTTGATAATAGTTTTTCTGACTATCTCGCCTTTTTTGAATGTCCATAAGTCATTTATATCATAAATTTGTGAAGAATGATAAACTTGTTGAAGTTATTATAAGATACTTAGGGCTACTTTAATATAATTAGTAATTATCATGAGAGTTTTTTCATAAATTATTTGATTAAGCTACTTTGAAGTTATTATGACTAAGAAAGTGTAGTAGTGGCTATTGGAATGCCGGCTACTCCTTTAGAAATGTACATGTCTATTATAAGAAAGTATAGCATCCTAGTCATGTCTTGATTATAAAATTAAATCAACATGTATCAGTTTCATTCTAAGAAAAAGACCTCCATTGTTTGTTCAAAAAACTTAAGTATGAAATGTCTTTTCTTGAAGTGCCAAACATTTTCTAAATTATTGATTTGCTAGTGTGTCATCTTTGAAAATTTAAGTTACTGATTTTCTAGTGGTTAATCTGTCTTTTCTAAAGATTAACAATGTGTAATACTGTAAAGTGGTTGCTGAAAATGATATTATGTTTGCTAAACATTGTTGTATTTTATGTTTCATAGTTTATCATAAATTTTAAATTTTATGCTTTCTTGTTCCACATAGATTACAATGAATACTTTTGATCTAAGTTGGATGTCTAAGAAGAAGCTTTGCTGAGTTCATAAATGGAGTAAATGATTTTCTTGAGAAGGCATTTGAACAAGCTTCTAAAGAAAATATAATATTGTATCCTTTTGATGATTGGAAGAAATGTTATTGACATTACATAAATGTGGTGGAGGATCACTTGTTTGCAAAATAATTTGTAGAATGATAAAAAGATGATTATTCACACAAAAAGAGATTCCTCCAATATACCACACCCATGCAGTAACGATGAAGATTGTAATCGTTATGATAATATTGATGGACTGCTTGGTGATACATTTAGAAATATAAAGGATGATGTAGGACATGAAGAAAAAGTGAGAGAAGGACTATTTGGAGATGCAAAGAAGTTTTTCAAATTAGTCTAAGAAGGGAAAAAGAGTTATATCCAAGGTGTGAAAAGTTTAGCAAGTTGAGCCTCATCATTTGATTATATTTTCTTAAAATTCTGCACGGGTTAAATAATGAGGCCTTTTCAAATATATTAGACTTGTTAAAAGCATTTTTTCTCTTTGCTCAATTGCCAATGTATTTAAATAAGGCTAAAAATATGATTAAAGATATAACTCTCAGTTATGATAAAATACTTGCAGGTCCTAACAATTGCTTGTTATTTTGGAAAAATAATGCAGAGGGAGATAATTGCATTGTGTATGGTTGTTCTAAATGGATGAATATTTGTGACAGTACGACCATTGGAACCTCTAAAATACCGGTAAAAGTTTTGAGGTTATTTCCTTTGAATCCCATGCTTCAGAGAAAGTTTGTCATGACCTGAACCAAGGTCTAGTCGTGATGAGTATCTCAAGTTCGCCAACGACCAGAGAACACCCCCGTTAGCCTAGTCAACCATAACATAATTTAACTAGCAGCGGAGGATTTTCAAACATATTACAAGATAAAGCTAAGTTTTGACCATATAACAAGATAGGTAAATCAATAACAAGAAGGATCTTAGAATCCATAATACAATCCACCCGCACTTTGTCAACAGAGCTTCTGAGAAACCAAATATTAACCTAAGTCGAGACATGCCCCGGACTATAGCCAAAAATAACCCATAAAAGTAGTCTAAGACAGAAATAAAACAAAACCATGAAATGAGGGTCTTTCGGAGAATAAAAATTCACCACTTCAAAACTGACTCTCGGACAGTCCAGAAATCACCTACCACTATGCAAGGAAACAGAAGTTTCGGCAGACCTGTATTGCGTGGATATATAGCATTCTGGGATGATTAGCGGGGTGAGCGCTATCATCAAGGAAGGGATAAGACAATTCCATGATCAATCAATCCAAAACCATTCCAAAACTATATGCACACAATCATATATATATATATATATATATATATATATATAATACAGAACAAGGTGTAGTATGAGATTTAAAACATTAACCTAGACTGTATAGCATTTTCATCATCTAAACACCCATGGGCTATATGGCTCCAGCTCTACCTTGCTGGTTGGGTCTATCTCCCTTCCTGTTGGTTGGGCCTCGACGCGTCTTATCCACATGAATTGGAGGTACTAGGAAGGATGAGGAATCCACGACCCTTTGCTAACCCATGATACATATATACATATATATATATATAAGGTGTGACTCTAGCACACGGTCATCTAGACCAATACTTATTTCGGTAAACATTGGTTTTGCAGTATCAGTACCTCGAGACCTACACCTTCACGGATTCCCCCTCTAAGCCTAATTAAAACATGTACACATTGCCATTCATTAAACTAGGGACCATCCAGTAAGGCGCACACACACACACACACATATATATATATAAGGTGTGACTCTAGCACACGGTCATCTAGACCAATACTTATTTTGGTAAACATTGGTTTTCAGTATCAGTACCTTGAAACCTCCACCTTCACGGATTCCCCCTCTAATCCTAATTAAAAAATGTACACATTGCCATTCATTAAACTAGGGACCATCTAGTAAGGCACATACCATTAGTATCGTCATAACAATTACGCTTGCAAGATAATATCATTATGCCATTTTCATTGACCATTAACTAAGGAGAATCCATGACCCCCATGGTCAAATTATTCATTAACATAGCAGAATCCATGACCACGAAGGTTCGATTTAAAATCAATTCATGGCCATAAAGGCCTTTCAAATCCATTTGTATTCCATTAGCCTGTTGTGTAATGCAATTGTTCGAATTTAGTTTCAATATGCATATATCCCTGTTTTAAAGCCAATATAATAAGTTTGGGTTGAGGTTATTATCAATTGCACTACCAAAATCCATAGAGTTGGGGAGATCCACGACCCCCATTCCAATTCCATGCCCATGAACCCAATTAGTTTAAAAACTATCAATTCAAAGCATGAATGATCAATAGAAACCATGAGAAAAGCAATTCAACCAATAACATCCAAAAATCTTCAACCTAAATTCAAAACCAATAATTAATCACATGGATAACATGTTTAAACACATGCTTTTAGCAAAACAAGTTTTAGGGAAGAGACACATGCCTGAATGTATTGAGAATTATGGAGGGAAATCACTAATTGGAGCTCTAGAAGCCAAATCCTTAGAAACCCTAGTTATTCTTGCCTTGAGGATTAAAGAGAGTTTAAGATTAGTTTATGATTGTCTAAGTTATGAAAATAACCCCTTTTAGATGTTTTATGGTCGTGAGTTATAATTAGGGAAAGAGGGAAATGACCAAAGTATCCTTAATTAAAACTGTAGGAAATTGGTCGCTAGTCGTTACGGGTCACATCACAACTCTTGACGACTGGGTATAAGTTGTTTCCTAGACTCGTAGTTTGGGTAGTTAATCGAGGCAACCCTTGCTAGTTTGATCATGAGTCATACTCTACAACTCGTGAACTCACTTTATGACTCATAGGTAGAGCCGCCAATATGGGACAGGTCCGTTGGGCCGGCCTAACTCAACCTATAATTTGATAGAGTTGGGCTTCAGTTTTTACAACCCATTTAAGAACAGGGATTTTTAGCTCATATCGGATAAGCCCATGGCCGATGGGGTTTGAGCAATGTGGGTTGGGCTAGCCGGTGGGCCAACCTGTAAGTCAAATACATGCAACTATTTTGATTTTTTATTACTATTTTTATTTGGTTCGAAGGATATCACGTCAAAAGTTATTTAATTTCTCTATTAGGAGTATCTTTTGGGCTGTTGGAGACTTTATTAGCAAGTATTATCACTATATAATATTGTTTGGTAATACTTATGTTTATTAATATTCTAAAATTAAATTATAAAATATTATTTTTTAAAAAGTGGGCTGGCCCGTCAGGACAACAACCTTCAAAGTAATATTGATGGGCCAGCCCAGACTGACCTATCAAACTCAAAGCTTGTGTGGGCTAGCCTAGATGGGATGGGCCAACCCGTATTGATATCTCTACTCGTAAGGGTCTAGTCGTGATATCAATAGAAACTTGGGCATTCCTAATTGGTTTGCCTACGACTTTATCCCTATGGCTCGTAATGAGTCTTCACGACTAGTGAGGTCCATGTCGTACTCAGGACAAATACTTTAACTACTCTACTGGTTTGGTCATGAGTCCCTCCCTACGACTCATGGCCACACCTTATGACACATGAGGTGCCACTCATAGCCTGGGCATTAAGCTAAAAACTCAGAAATTTCAGAGGCAAAAATCTAGGGTGTTACATTACCCCCCTCTCCCCCAAGATCATTCATCCTTGAATGAGGAGTCTAGGCATCCATTAGCATGAATAAAAACAAAAATGCAATTACAAAACCATTAACAAAGCCAAAAAACAAAAAGAGTAGGTAAATACATACCTTAACCATGATTATCCAAACCGGGAAACAAGAAGGGATATTTGGACCTCATGTCCTCTTTAGCTTCTCAAGTAGCTTCTTCTACCTTATGGTTTCTCCAAAGGACCTTCATGTAAGCTATATTTTTTGTCCTCACACAATGGACTTGCCTATCCAAAATCTCAACAGGAACTTCCTTATAAGACAAGGATTCAAAATACCAACACTCTCAATAGGAACAACCAAAGAAGGATCACCCACACACTTCTTCATCATCGATACATGGATAATTGGATGAATGGAACCCAAACTCAAAGGCAAATCCAATTAATAAGCAACATTGCCTACTCTCCTCAAAATTAAGTACTAACCCATATAACGGGGTTTGAGCTTCCCCTTCTTCCAAAACCTCATCACTCCCTTCATGGGAGATAGCATTAAAAACACCCAATTGCCAACCTCAAACTCCAACATCTTCTCCTCACACCCCGTAGGACTTTTGGCGGTTCTGAGTAGTCTTAAGCCTACCCCTGATCAGCTTCACCTTCTCTATGGCTTGGGTAACCAAGTTCGGACTGAACAATCTACTCTCACCACCATCAAACCACCTAATTGGAGATCTACACCTTTTACCATAAACAACTTCAAAAGGAGCCATCCCAATACTAGAGTGATAACTATTATTATAAGCGAACTTTATAAGAGCAAATGATCCACCAAACTACCTCCAAAATCAATCACACATACTCTTAACATATCCTCTAAAGTATGAATGGTCCTTTCCACTGTCCGCCTGTCTGCTAGTGAAATGTAGTACTAAGGTTCACCCATGTGCCTAAGCCTTTCTGAAACGAATGCCAAAAGTGAGAAGAGAACTGCACACCTCGATCTGAAATAATGGAAATTGGAGCTCTATCCAATTTGACTATCTCCTAAATAAATAACTTAGCATAATCTTCTCTGGAGTAAGTAGTCCTCATAAGCAAAAAATGAGCAGACTTTATCATCTTATCCACTATGACCCAAATTGGATTATTCTTTTTTCGGGACCGTGGAAGATCGGTAATAAAATTTGCATTGATAATCTCCCATTTCCACATGGATAACTCAATCTCTTGAGATACGCCACCCGACATCAAGTGCTCAACCTTCACTTGCTGATACACCATACAATTAGCCACATAGTTTACCACATCTCTCTTCATGTTGTTCCACCAATAAATCTCATTCAATTTACAGTACATCTTTGTCGAACAAGGATGAACTATACACCTCAACTCATGATCCTCAGTCAAAATTCTTTCTCGCAGCCTATCAATATTAGGAACACATAATCTACCATGGTACCTCAAGATACCATCACCATCAATCTCAAAATCCATAACCTTTTAATTACCCATATCATCCTTAATCTGCATCAAGATAGGATCCAAAACCTGCTTCACCTTCACCTCAACACCTAGAGATGACTTCACCACCTCTTGAACAATCATACCTCCATCCTCTGAATCCAAAAGACAAACTCCCAGGTTAGACAGCCGGTTAATATCCTTAACCAACCTTTTTTTTCCTCATCCACATGAGATAAGCTCCCCATGAACCCTACTAAGAGCATCTACCACCACATTTAGTTTACCTGGGTGTTAATGAAGACTCACATCATAGTCCTTGAGCAATTCATGCTATCTTTTTTACCTGATATTCAACTCCTTTTGAGTGTACACATACTGCAAGTTCTTATGATCTAAATATATATCAACAGACACCCCATATAGATAATGATGCCAAATCTTTAATGCAAACACCACGGCCACCAACTCTAGATCATGAGTCGAATAATTTATTTTATAACCTTAAGTTGTCTAGAATTATATGCTACCAATCTACTATGCTGGATCAAGACATAACCTAGGACTATTCGAGACGCATCACATTATACAACAAAACCATCAGTATTCTCGGACAGGGTCAAAACTGGCACAAAATTCAACTTATCCTTCAACTCCTCAAAACTACCCTTACAAGCATCGGACTGCAAAAAATTTACCTTTCTTGGGGTTAACCTAGTCAATGGAGCAACAATAGAAGAGAAGCTCTCCAAAAACCTCTTATAATACCTGGCTAAACCCAAGAAGCGCTGAAGGTCGGTTGGAGTCATGGGTCTAGGCCACTTTTTTACAATCTCAAATTTCTGTGGATCTACCATGATCTCTTCACTAGAAACAACATGTCTCAAAAAGGTCACAACATTTAACCAAACCTCACACTTTGGAAACTTAACATACAATCTCTGATCCTTAAGAGTCTTCAGTACTACTCATAGGTAATTGGCATGATCCTTCCCACTCTTAGAATATACCAAAATATCATTAATAAACACGATCACAAACAAATCCAAGACTGTCTGAATACCCCAGTTCATCAACTTCATAGACGCAGTCAGATTATTAGTCAAATCAACGAACATAACCAAAAACTCATAGTGACCATACCAGGTATTAAAAGAAGTCTTATAGAGACCCACATTCATAATCTTCAATTGATGAAAACCGACTGAATATCAATCTTAGTGAAACATCTAGCACCCTAAAGATGATCAAATAGATCAGTAATCCTAGGAAAAGGATACTTATTCTTCTCCGTCACTTTATTTAATTGCCGATACTCTATGCAATTCCGAAGATACCCATTCTTCTTACGTAGGAAAAGCAAAGAATCACCCTATGGAGAGACGCTAGGACAGATGAAACCCTTATCAAGAAGATACTTTAACTGCTTCTTAAGTTCTTTCAACTCGGTTAGAGCCATTTTATATGGAGGGATATAGATAGGACGAGTAACTGGTAGAGGATTGATCCCAAAGTCTATCTACCTATAAGGAGGAATACTAAGAACATCATCAGGAAATACTTCAGGAAATTTGTTGACCACCGGGACTGATTGCAAGAAAGGACTTTTAGAATCAAAATTCTTAACTCGAACTTGATGATATACCCCCCTTAGAAATCAACTTTTGAGCTCTAAGATGAGAAATGAACCTTTCCTTTTGAACTAAGGAACTTCCCTCCTATTTTATTATAAATTCTTTGTGAAATGGGAAACTGGCCTGACGGCTTAACAATTTAGAGAAGCGTAGCACAAATGGAGCTAATTCATCCTACAGATCATATCGAAATCCACCTTATCCAACTCTATCAAATCCATCAATGTCTCCTTATAAAAGGTGGACACCATACAACCCCTATAGAATGTTTTAGCCATAACAGAATTACCCACTGGGGTAGACCAAAAAAAAGGCTCATAAATACTCTCAGGACCAAGACCAAATAAAAGTCCATATATGGGTTCACTTAAGAAGGTGTAAAACCCAGATAAAGCAAACAATATACATCATGAGATAAAATTTTCAACATACTAGTAATGATATCAGGTGATGCCTCAAATTCTTGACGAGTGGCAAGAGCATAAAGTCAATTTTGACTAGTGCCGGTACTAGAAGAGCACCCTTTAGCATACTAGATGAATAAATAACATCCAGAACCTTATTAGCTTCTGTAGCGACATTAGTTGAAGGAAAGTTTCACTGGATATTACCAAGCTGGCCACATCTGAAACATCGATTCCTCCCCTCATCATAATAACAATAGTGTAATCAACCATAATCTCTACAAGAAGGATAAGATGGGACTGACTGAGCTCTACTAGCCTGGTACTGGGCACCTTGATCTCTAAGACTACTATCAATATGAAAGTGACCCTCACCCGACAGGTTAGGATAAGGAGCACTAGCTGTAAAACATGAACCAAAATTTCCTAAGTCTTCTTCTTGCTCCATTATCTAATATCCCTTTTACTAGCTTATTGACCTTCACCCTACTCTAAATACCTGAACTTCTTACTCTACCTTTCCCCGATCTCTCCCTGTTTCTTCTTTTCATCTTTAACTTGCTGTATATAAACCACAGGTCTAGAAATGTCCATTTCATTATTAAACATAACGACCTTCCAATATAGTACCAAATCCTGAGACAAACCCAAAGAAAACTTCCTCATTCTCGCCCTCATACTAGACATAATCTCTAGGGAATAACGAGACAACTGGTGGATTTCAAAGCATACTCCTTAACAGTTATCCTTCCCTGCTTTAAGTCGACAAACTCCTCAGCTTTAGACTCCCTCAACTCTTAAGGAAAAAAGCATTCAAGATAGGCACTCAAAAACTTATCCCATACAATTGATTCTGCACCATCACCTCTTAACTGCTACCACTCTTCATACCACCAGATGCCATATCCTTCAGTTGATATGCAATAAATTCCACACCTTCAGAATCAAAATGCTGCATCACCCAAAATATATTTTCCATCTCATCAATGAACCCTTGAAGATCCTCCTCAACCTTAGACCCAGTAAAGGTCGGAGGATTCAAACTAAAAAACTGACCAAATATAGTAACCTCAGAAGATGGAGCAACAAAACCAACACAGTCAGGATGACGAGATTGAGAAGTTACCAATTGAGTTAGTAGATGAATATATCGATGGAACTTGGCATTAGAAATATATTCTTGGGGCGATGGGGAAGGAACATAATCAGCTTGAGAAGCCTGAAAAGGACTAGTAGAACTCCATAAGGGGCAGTATAATCAGGATAAGGGACCCTAGACCAGATCTGAACTCCCTAAACAGGGTGAGTTCTATCCACATTGTCCTCAAGTGGGATAAAGGAGTTTCCATAAGCATCATATCTTCGAGGAGGCATGATCTTAATTGCAAACAAATAAAATTAGAGAAGATTTTAATGCCCCAAACTCTATAGCCAAAAAATAGAAAATAAGAAGTGGAAAAAATCTTAAATGCCTTGTATCCACTTTCTTATAAGTGTGGCGCACCACACACCTATGAAAGAAAATTTACTTGACTTGGCTTTGTGGACACCCAATGATCATGAACCTAGGCCCTAATACGAAGCCTGTCATGACCCGAACTAGGGCTTAGTTGTGATGGGTATCTCAAGTCCACCAAGGACGGAAGACCACCCACATTAGCCTAGCCAACCAGAATATAGTATAACTAGCAACGAATAACTTTCGATCATATAACAAAATAGACCCGAGTTACAAACATATTAAAAGATAGATAAATGAATAGAAAGATAGATCTAAGAATCTACAACACAATCCACCCACTCTTTGTCCACAGAGCTTCTAAGAAACCAACTATCAACCTAAGTCGAGACATGCCCTTGATTATAGCAAAAAAAGAATCCATAAAAGTAGTCTAAGATATATATGAAACAAGACCATGAAATGAGGGCCTTCTGAATGGAAGCTCACCACTTCAAAGCTCACTCTTGGACAATCCATAAATCACCTACCACTGCGTAAGGAAACAAAAGTGTTATCGAATCCTACATCGCATATGGATACAATATCCAGAGACGGTTAGCTGGGTGAGTCCTAGCATGTAACTCAAAGAAGGGATAAGATAATGCCATGATCAATTAGTCAAAAATCATTCCAAAACCATATGCACACACTTATATACATATACATATACATATACATATACATATACATATACATATACATATACATATACATATACATATACATATACATATACATATACATATACATATACATATACATATACATATACATATACATATACACATATGTATACATATACATATACGTATATATATACACATATGTATACACATACATATACGTATACATATACACATACGTATACACATACATATACATATACATATACATATACATATACATATACATATACATATACATATACATATACATATACATATACATATACATATACATATACATATACATATACATATACATATACATATACATATACATATACATATACATATACATATACATATACATATACATATACATATACAAATATATATACATAGATTTTTATATATATATATATACATATACATATACATATATATATATAATATGTCGGGTTAGGGAACAACGTTTAGTATGGGAGTTAAAATATTAACCTAAACTGTGTGGCTTTTCGGTCATCTAAACACCCACGAGCTATATAGGTCTAGCTCCTTCCCTACTAGTTGGGCCCAAGTGTGTGTTAGCTGCACGAACCGAAGGTATAAAGAAAGGTCGAGGAATCCACGACCCTTCACTAACCCATAATAAATATATATAAGGTGTGACACAATCACACAATCATCAAGAATAATCCTCATGCCGACAAACATTGGTTTCTAGTATTAGTCCCTCGATACATCCACCTTCACGGCTTAGCTACACAACCCCCTTTAAGCCCAATTAAAATATTTACACATTTTCATTCATTAAACCAAGGACCATCTAGTAAGGCATATACCATTGGTATCGTCATACCAGTTATGCTTGCCAGCTAATATCATTATTCCATTTCCATTGACCATCAACTTAAGGGAATCTGCGATCCCCATAGTCCAATTATTCATTAACTTGGGGGAATCCACGACCCCCAAAGGTTTAATTTTAAATCAATTCATGGCCTTAAAGTCTTTTCAAATCCATTTGTATTTCATTATGCTATTATGCAATGAAATAGGTCAAATTTGATTTCAATATGCATATATCCTTACTCTAAAGCCAATTTCATAAGGTAGGGTTGAGGTTATTACCAATTCTATTACCAAAATCTATAAAGTTGGGGGTATCCACGACCCCCATTCCAATTGTCATACCAATGCACCCAATTAGTTTAAAAACTATCAATTCAAAGCATGAATGATCAATAGAAAGAAAAACTATTCAACCAATAACGTCAAAAAATCCTCACCCCAAATTCAAAACCAAAAATTAATCACATGGATAACAAGTTTAAACATATGCTTTTAGAAAAACAAGTTTCAAGAAAGAGATACAGGCCTGAAAGTATTGAGAATTATGGAGGAAAATCACCAATTGGAGCTTTAGAAGACAAATCCTGAGAAACCCTATTTATTCTTGCTTTGGGGATTTGAGAGAGTTTAAGAGTAGTTTATGATTGTCTAAGTGCTGAAAATAACCCCTTTAGATGTTTTATAGTCGCGGGCTATGATTGGGGAAAGAGGGAATGACCAAAGTACCCTTAATTAAAAGTGCAGAAAATTAGTCGCTAGTCGTTAGGGTCATGTCAGGAATTGTGACGACTGGTATGAGTTATTGCCTAGATTCGTAGTCTAGGAAGTGAATCAGGGCATCCCTCACTAGTTTGGTCACGAGTCATACCCTATGACTTGTCACCTCACCTTACGACTCATAAGGGTACAGTCGTGATATCAATAGAAACCTAAGAATTCCTCACTATTTTGCGTACGAATTGATCCCTACAGCTCATAATGATTCTTCACAACTTGTGAGGTTCATGTGATACTCAGTATAGAAACTTTGGCTACCACAATGGTTTGGTCATGAGTCCCTTCGAACAACTCGTGACTATACCTTACTATTCGTGAGGTGCCTATCGTAGCCTGGGTAGTGAGTTCAAAACTCAAAAAGTTTAGAGGTAACAATCTGGGGTGTTACATGTTTATGTGTGCTGAAAATAAAGTTGCAATGAGATACAATGCTATTAAACAACCCAATGATTATAATTATTTAAGTAATTCTACAGATGGAAAAGCTTAGAAGCATTTTGATTCTTTGTATCTAGACCTCTAAAATGACCCTCAAAATGTCAGATTGGGTCTTTCAAGTGATGGGTTCAGTCCATTTTGAACCATGAGTATTTTTCATAGCACATGACCAATTATGTTAATGAATTATAATCTGTCACCATGGTTTTGCATGAAGTTGGATTACATAATGATGTGAATGGTTATTCCAGGTCCATACTCTCCAGAAAATGATATTGATGTGTACCTAAAACCACTAGTTGATGAATTGAATGGCCTATGGTAATTTGGGGTAGAAACATATGAAGCTTATTTAAAGCAAACATTTCAAATATACTCAACCTTATTAGGACAATTAGTGTTTTTTAAGAACTATCATCGTTGTTTAGATGAGCACTAAGGGGAGATTGGCATGTCCAACTTGTAATTATAGAACATGATCTCATGTCATGTCCAAAAATTAGGACCGTGATGACAACTATCTAACCCTCCATGGTAGGTAATCCAAAACCCAATTCTAAACATAACATCTAAGTATATAGAAATGGAAGAAGATAAGAATAAAATAAAACCTGGATAAACTCCAAAGCACATTAATAGAGTAGTATAGTCATAGTTAAAACATAGATAATCCCATGTCTGGTAGTCACTAATACAAGCCACTACGTACAAAATCAAAGAAAACTCTGAGTATCTCAAAATGCAGAAAATGCATAAAGATAAGGGTGGAAGAGATTTCAGTTGTCTCTGAAATCAATAGCAGCTACCTTGAATCTCAAAAGAAGTTAACATAGAAAACACCACAGGAATAAGTGTTTAGAGGTTATTAGATTGGCACCTGCATGTAAGGTGCAGAAAAAGCAAGGGCGAGTATGGAACCGCGTGTACTCAAAAAGCATCATCGACCAACCCAAATTCAAAGTAGTGATGAGTAACACCACGTGAACCATCTAAAATAATCATACAACCCATACTCAGGAAAGCCACCCTAATATAACTGAATAATCAAGTTTAACAATCATAATAATATCATAGCACAGTTTGAGAAATCCTTAATACTGTGAAATTAAGTAATAGATATTCAAGTACTTAATAAATTGTACAAAGTCAACAAATACACATTATTCAATCTGAATCAGAAATGAATGAATGCAGTCAAATGCAGTGCATATGCTATGTACAGACCTACCAAGTAATGACTTCAAGTTTAGGACCCATGGGGGACTTACAAGGTCCATGTACTGTGCAGGCATATACTCTGATCCCAATAAATATGTTGCGCTTGCAATTTGATCCAAATAAATATATATTGTGCAGGCGTGCACTACGACCCCATATGAAATGCAATGCATGATGTGCAGACGTGCAACTCCGATCCCAAATCAATAATAAAGTTAAGCTAAACACTTCATGTCTTAAGACAGAGCAGGTATCGACTTCAAAATCAACTAAGATTATCAAGTGGGAGTAGTATCATTAGCTAGAAATTTAAATAATTCATTTATCCTAGAAAATCAGCCCACGTGCTAGCAAATTGGGAAAACAGTTCAAAACGTACAACTAACTTATTTTAATCCCTCAAATAACACCTGCATCCGCATAGATGCTCGTCACTTCACCTATATGGGACCCCCAATTCCCATTAGCTCCATTAAGCATAACTAACGCATAAACACTTTGAAAAAGAGTCTAAGAAAGTCTTAACTTACCTCAAAGAAAGCCCAAACGCTAATTAACGAACTTACCCTTCCGTAAAGTCTCTGAATTTTTAAAATCTGTTCAAATATATAATTTCTATACGAGTAAGAATCTATTGAGAATCCTACTGTTATAATTATTTTGATTCAAAATTTGGGTTAAAGTCACCCCACCCCCCAGAACCAAAATCAAAATTGATCGATTATTTTATGAACAATTTTGAAGTCAAAGTTAAAGAAGACGACAATAACGTGTAAAATCATCAAATACATTTAAAAAGAAAAACATTAGCCTCCACCTATCCACCATTAATGTAAGAATGTAATTAGGATTCACTTAAAAATTTAAAGCAAACCACCAAAACAGTGGCTGCCAAAGTGAACCCACTTGGTGTCACTGCCACAGATTTCTCATTCATAGTTTTTCTTTATGATTATTAAGAAATAGTTTTCTTACTACTCAATACTACCTAATATATACTAAGCATTTTTGTCCTTATTAAGGAATAACTTTTTCCTATTACTCATTTTCATATATAATATATACCAACAGACCAAATCTAGGCGACCCATGAGCACTAATGCTTTTCTGCCCCATATGGTGTCATAATAAAAAACTATTAATAATTTTACATGGCATCTAACCTTGATTTTGAAAAATATCGAGAATTGCTTCAATTGTGTGAATTTTGTAACTTTATTAATCAACCATCCCCAGTTAAGGACTTTTTATAATATTCTTTAGCATGTATAACCCTTCCTACTTACGTCTATTATTATACATAGGTCTCAAGAATTTAGACAATATCGATTTGGCCTCTTAACCACCAACTAAAATAATATCTAAACTACCCAAGAGATCTTCAAATATTGTTCGGAACCTCAAAAAAGAATCAAATATGTATATTGACTAAAAAGTACATTTCGGACCTATTGAAAATATTACAACACTAATCTGAGGTTGTCTTGGTCAAAGGTTGACTATGATCGGGTTTAACTTTATTATAACTCAAAGGCCCAATTAGTAACTTAAATCACCTTCGAACACCACAAGAATTGACACTACCAATTCCTATAAGTCCTAAATTGTGTCTAAAAATTATGAGGAGGGTTAAAATTAGATAATTTTATAAAATAATTTTGCAGGGTCGTTACATCATCAACCACTAAAACAAACGTTCATCCTCGAACGTAAAGAGAAAGAAGGTATGTGGGCTGTTAAAGAGATGAGGATATCTAATCCGCATGTCAGACTCGACCAACCAAGTGGATTCAGCTACAAGACAATTCCTCCACTGCACCTTTATAGAGGCTATCTCCTTGGATCTCAACTGTCTAACCTGCCTAACCATGATAACTAGAGGCATCTCGTCAAATGTCAGATTCTGATCCGAACTTATCAAGTCCCATTAAATCATATGTGAATCATCCGAATGGTACTTCTTCTTTATAGAAACATGAAAAACTGGATGCATGACTAAAAGTCTCGGTGAAGAAGCCAACTCATAAGCAATTGGACCAATACACTAAAGAATCTTGAAAGATACAATAAACCTCAAACTGAGCTTTCTTTTCTTACCAAATCTTGCATACCCTTCATTGGTGATACCTTTAGCAATACCTGCTTATGATGCATGAATTCCAAGTCAGGAACCTTCTTGTCAGCATAACTTTTCTGTCTACTCTGAGCTGCCAAAAGTCGGTCTTTAATTAATCTCCCATGATCCATTAAATCTCTCAACAAATAGATTCCCCAAGGTTTAACCTCAAAGGAATCAAACTACCCAATTGGGGACCTACACTTCCTACCATACAAAACTTTGAACGAAAACACCTGAATACTTGAATGATAGCTATTACCCTAAAATCCATCACACAAGCCCCTATTATGTCTTCCAACACCTGAATAGTCCGCTTTGACTGCCCATCTATTTGTGGATGAAATATTGTACTCATATACAACTGATTACCGAATTCCCAATGTAAAGTATGTCAAAAGTTTGAAGTGAACTGAGTACCTCTATTTGAAATAGTGAAAATAGGCACACCATGTAAACAAACTATCTCATGAATGTAGATCTTGGCTAATTTCTTTTCACTATAGTTCATCTTTACAGAACAAAATAAGTTGATTTGGTTAATCTATTCAGAATCACCCAAATGGAATCAAACTTCCTATAGGTATGAGGGATCCCAACTGCAAAATCCATAATGGTACGCTTCTATTTCCACTTGAAATGGGCAATCCTATACAGAAAACCACCTGGTCTATAGTGTTTATATTTAACCTCCTGATAATTGAAACACTTAACCACAAACTTTGCAATCTCTCTCTTCATCGTACACCATCAATAATGTTATTTAAGGTTATGATATATCTTCGCTGCTCATGGATGGATGGAACAACGTGAACAGTGGGCCTCCACCATAATATATCTAGTCAAATCACCTACTCTAGGAACAAAAACCTTCCCCTTAATCCTCAAAACACCCTCTTGGTCCAAAATCATCTCCTTAGACTCAACTCATATCACCTTGTCTCTAATAATACCCAACTTTTCATCCTCAAACCGACATTCTCGAATCTGGTTTATCAATTAGGACCTTGCCTCTATCCATGCAAGAACTCTACCTGACTTAGAGATATTAAGATGAACGAAACTGTTAGCCAACTATTGAACCTCCCTGGCTCCTCCACTCTCAACCTACCCATACTAATTACCTTCCTACTCAAGGCATCCACTACTGCATTAGCCTTTCCCAGATGATACATGATAGTTATATTATAATCTTTCAACAACTTCGTCCACCTATGTTGTCTCATATTTTACTCTTTTTGCTTGAAGATATATGAGAGCTGCAATGATCAGTGTACAACTCACAATGGACTCTATAAAAGTAGTGACGCGACGAATTCACACAACTACTAGTAACTCTAAATCATGGGTAGGACAATTCCTCTCATATAGCTTCAACTACCTTGATGCATATTCTATTACCTTATTTTTCTGCATCAACACACCACCCAAGCCAATACTGAAAGCATCACAAAACACAATGAATCTCTCACTTTCTATAGGTAAGGTCAAGATAGGAGTTGAAGTCAATAGAGTCTTGAGATTTTGAAAACTCCCTTCACACTTATTAGAAAATTGAAAAACAATATTCTTTTGATTCAATCGAGTCATAGGAGCTACAATGGAAGAGAAACCCTGCACAAACAACCTGTAGTAGCCTGCCAACCAAATAAAACTCCAAATATTTAATGGTGAAATAGGCTGTGACAAATTTCGGACTACGTCAACCTTGGTTGGATCGACTATAATGCCATTGTTGGATGCCACGTATCCCAAAAATGCCACAGAATTAAGCCAAAATTTACACTTTGAAAACTTGGCATATAAATTCTCGTCTCTTAACTTTTAGAGTACAATCCTTAATTATTTTGCATGATCTACCTCGCTCTTAGAATACACCAAAATGTCATCAATGAACATAATCAGAAAAGAATCAAGATAAGGCCAAATACCCTATTCATCAACTTTGTGAATGATGCTAGGACATTAGACATTCTAAAGGACATAACCAAGAACTCATAATGTCCATATCTAGTTTGAAAAGCTATTTTTGGAATGTCCAAATCCCGAATCTTCAATTGATGATACCCCAACCTCAAGTCAATCTTTAAGAACACTGAAGCACCTTGAAACTGATCAAATAAGTCATCAATATGCAGAAGAGGAACTTATTCATAATTTTAACCTTGTTCAACTGTTGATAATCAATGCACATCCTCATAGACTTGTCTTTCTTTTTCACAAACGACACCAGGACATCCCAAGGTGATACATTTTGTCAACTAAATCCCTTACTTAACAAATCCTGAAGCTGGTCCTTCAATTGTTTTACCTTATTTGGTGACATCCTATAAGAAAGAATAGAAATGGGCTTAATTCCCAACTCTAAATCAATACCAAAATCAATGTCTCTATTAAGAGGAACTCCTAGAAAATCGGCAAGAAACACTTACATGAACTCTCAAACCATCTTTACTAACTTTAAAGAAGGTGCCTCGTTATTAGTATCATAACCGTAAGCCAAATATGAATGCACCACTTCTAAACTAACTACTAAGCCTGAATGAATAAAAACACCTTCTAAGGATACAAACTCTGAACTCCCCTCTATTCTAATCTTGGACGATCAAGAATAGCCAAAGTAATGGTCTAGGTATGATAGTCCCAGATAGCATGATAGGGAGAAAGCTAATTCATGCCTAAAATTTTGTCAAAATTAACCTTATCGAGGATAATTAAATCTACTCAAGTATCATACCCAGAAATAAAAAACACATAGGATCGTTAAACTTGATCCACCATCAAACAATCACCTACTGGGTTAGAAACACAAATAGAAATTGCTATAAACTCAGACATCATATCAAGGTTTAAGAAAAATATGCAGATATATAGTAGAAAGTAGAACCAGGATCAAATATCACTAAAGTTGGTCGATGAAAAACTAAGATAATACCTATAATGACTTCATCAAATAACTCTGCTTTAGAATTCCCTGGGAACACATAATAGTAAGCTCTATCATCTATCACTTAAGTCACTTTTCTAGCATCTTCTCTACCGGACAGAGTGAACCTATACCTCCTTTAGATTTGCCTTGAACCCTAGACGAGGGGCTACTTCTCTAGTAGAGGACTTATTCCTCTCTATGGACCCCTCAGTCTGTATACTGGATAATCTCTTAGAAAATAATCTGAACTACCATACTCATAACAAGGCCTGAGAGCTATCAATTGTAAAGAATAACCTGAATATCCAATATGGACACCATAACCTGAATATCCAATATAGCCACCACGACCTAAAAATCACTAAGAGAACTTGTGAATCCCGTCTCAAACTATAAGAACCATGACTTGAATATCCATCCTCTGATGTCTGCATCGCTTCTTAAACTAGCCTATCATGCTGAGGGAAAAAAAATCTCATCTGAGTGAACCCCTACATATAAATGAGGAACTACTAAATCGACCTAAAATATGAGACCTTTTGTCCCTCAAATCCCCATACAACTTCTGATGCATCAAATCAAACTATTTTCCTTATTCAACCATCCTCTAAAGAGAAGCCCCAAATTGGACTACAATAAACAAAAACTCTCTATTCCTAAGTGTCAAACCTCTCATCAACCTCCTAATCATCTCGTCCTTGTTTTTCAACATTACCATAGCATAATGGGATAAGTCATAAAATTATATCTCATACTCAGCCACAAAAATACCTTCATGAGTCAAATTCTCAAAATGTTCCATATGCTCCTCCCTCGAGCTATGAGGGACGAATCTATCAAGGAAATATTATACAAATATAGCCCAAGTCATTAATGGAGAACCTACTTACTTGGAATTAATATAGGAGCGCCACCACTTCTTGGTAGGATCACATATTTGTAAGGACATATAATCAACCCTGTGGGAGTCAACCAATCCCACACTCTGAAAT
This sequence comes from Capsicum baccatum var. pendulum, assembly GCA_030864225.1. Lineage (NCBI taxonomy): Eukaryota > Viridiplantae > Streptophyta > Magnoliopsida > Solanales > Solanaceae > Capsicum > Capsicum baccatum. The sequence continues at coordinate 177,640,562 of CM061561.1, read as the reverse complement.
CTCTCATGGCAACTGACCAAAAACTTATAGGCATCTTCACACTGATCACCCTAAAATTATAGTTGATCCATCTTCCGAAACTTCTCAAACCTCCACTGCTCCTCATCATGTATAGCTTCCCTAACCCCACTGATAGCTCCTATCCTTGGTAAAGGCATACCATCATATATCAATGCTAGCTAAACCACTAAATCCTTATAAATTAGAATAGGCTATTGATTTAGGGTTTGCACCCCTATCCTAACTTATGAACCCTCTAGCACACCAAATAATTTGCCTTCCTGAGCTGTATTCTCCATAAAACCAAGAACCTGAATCAATATATCTTGAAGAATTAGTGTAGTAACAAACACCCAGTGGTACCCGACCTAGGCCCTTATCATTATCTAGAACCTGAACTTTATCATTACCTGCCTCAAACTCCACCTCAAGAGACCCCTTTATATCAAGAATTTAAGAGGATCCTTAACCTCTCTCTACCATGACCTTTGCCCCTACTATATCCCTTACCCTACCCATGTGGGTTAGTATGGGTAGCCAACTCGGGGGATAGTACGGGCTGCTGACTACCATCTTGATATGTATGAGTCCTTACCATCTATGAGAGAATAAGATAAGAATTTTAGTATTTTAATTTTAGGGCTCAATATTACACAATAAAAAAAGAAGAAATAAATATTTCATAAAGTCCCATAGACTCTTGAAGATAAGTAATAGACGTCTCTACATCGATCTGCGAGACTCTACTAGACTTAACTTGTATTTGTGAGACTAATGAACCTGGGGCTCTGATACCATCTATAACATCCCAAAATTGGGATCGTGATGAGACCTATATAACCCTCTATGATAGGTAAGCCAAAATCCAATCCCAATCATAACATCCACATATACAGCAAAAGAAGATAAGAATAGAACAAAACCCGAATAATCTCCAAAGCACATTAATAAAGTAGCATAGTCATAGTTAAAATATAGATAACCTAGGCATGATAATTAGTAATACAAGCCACTAAGTAAAGAAATCAAATAAAAGTTTGAGTATCTTGAAATGCGGAAAATGCATAAAGATAAGGGTGGAAGAGATTTTAGTAGTCTTTGAAATCTATAGAAGCTACCTCGAATATCTAAAGATATAACACAGAAAACATCAATGGAATTAGTGTTCAGAGATTGTAGGATTGGTACCTGTATATAAGGTGTATAAAAAATAAGGGTGAGTACGAAACCACGTGTACTCAGCAGACATGGTCATTCGACCCTAATTCAAAGTGGTGATAAGTAACACCATGTCAACCATCTAAAATAATCATACAAGCTATACTCATGAAAGACACCCTAATCTAACTTAATAATCATATCTAACAATCATAAGGATATCACAACACAATCCAAGAAATCTTCATACAGTAAAGTCAAGTAACATATATTCAAGTACTTAATAAATAGTACAAAGTCAACAAATACACCTTATTCAATCTGAATCAGAAATGAATGAATGCAGTCAAATGTAATGCATATGCTATGTACACACCTACCGAGCAATGGCTTCAAGGTTAGGATCCATGAGGGACACACAAGGTTCATGTATCGTGCAGACGTGCATTCCAATCCCAATAAATATATTGTGCAGGCATACACTCCAATCTCAGTAAATATATATTGTGCAGGCGTGCACTCCAACCTCATATAAAATATAATGCAAGATGTACAGACATGCAACTCCGATCCCAAATCAACAATAAAGTTAAGCAAAACACTCCATGTCTTAAGATAGAAAAGGTATCAACTTCAAAATCAACTCAACTTATCAAGTCGGAGTATTCTCATTAGCTAGCTATTTCAATAATTCAATTATCATAGAAAATTAGTCCATCGTGCTAGAAAATAGGTAAATCGGTTCAAAACACACAATTGGTTTTTTTTAATTCTTCAAATAGCACCGGTGCACGTATATATGCTCATCACTTTACCTATACGAGACCTCCAATCCTCATTACTCCATTACACATAACTAACATATAATCACTTTGTAAAAGAGTTTAAGCAATCTCAACTTGCATCAAAAGAAACCCAAACATGAATTTAAAAACTTACCCTTCCGTAAAGTCTCCAAATTGTCGAAATATGTTCAAATATATAATCCCCATAAGAGTATGAATATAATGAAATCCTACTATTATAATTATTTTGATTCAAAATTTGAGTCAAAGTTACCCCACCCACCAGAATCAAAATTTAAATTGGTCGATTATCATATGAACAATTTCAATGTCAAGATTAAAGAAGAAGATAATAATGTGTAAAACTATCAAATAAATTTAAAAATAAAATACTAGCCTCCAGCAATCCACCATCAGCATTAGAACTTAATTAGGATTCACTTCAAAATTAAAGCAAACCACCGAAATAGTGGCTGCCACAGTGAACCCACTTGGTGTCACTTCCACACATTTCTCATTCATAACATTTTTTTTTGTCTTTTTTAAGAAGTATTTTCTCACTACCCAATGCTACCTAATATATCTTAGCATTTTTGTCCTTATTAAGGAAAAGCTTTTTCCTTTTACTCAATTCTATATATATAATATATATTCTAACAGACCAAACTAAATGACACCTTAAGCACTACTGCTCTTCCACCCCATATGACATGATAATAAACAACTACTAACAATTTTATAAGGCATCTAACCTGAATTTTGAATAATATCGAGAATTCCTTTAGCCGTATAAATTTTGCAACTTCATCAAGCACCCTCAATTAAGGACTCTTGATAATATTCTTTTTCATTTTTAAGCCTTCCTACTTAAGTCTATTCTTATACGCAGATCTCAGGAAGTAAGAAAATATTGATTTGACCCATTAACAATAAACTAAAATAATATCTAAAATATTCAAGAGATCCTCAAATATTGTTTGAAGCCTCAAAAAAACCAAATCAAATATGTATATTGACTAAAGAGTACATTTTGAATCTATTGAAAATACAACGACACTAATCCGAGGTCGTCTCAATCAAATGTTGACTATGATTGAGATTAACTTTATTTAAAATTAAGGACCCAATTAATGACTTAAATCACCTCTTAACACCTCAAGAATCGACACTACCCATTCCCATAAGTTCTAAATCGCGTCTAAAAATTATGAGGAAGGTTAAAACTAGACATATTTATAAAATAATTTTGTAGTGTCATTACATCTCAGTGCCTCAAACATAATAGTAAGATGATTTACTTAGATCATTGGACATTTATTACTCCTAACCATTTATTTAGATGAGATAAGAAATTATTTAATGGTGGAAAAGATCATAGACCTGCACCTACTCACCTATCGGGCACAAAGGTACTTGAAAAATTATAAGATTTCAATAATGTCTTTGAGAAGGGATGAAAAAAAGCATCTACAGAGGGTCCATGAAAGAAAAAGTCCATTTTTTAATTACCATATTAGCTTACAAATTTGTTGAGGCATAGTCTAGATGTGATGCATATTGAGAAGAATTTTTTGATAATTTGGTTGCTATAATATTGGATATTATAGGAAAACCAAAGGATCATATTAATTCTCGCTGTGACTTACAAGAAATGAGGATAAGGAAGGATCTTCATCTATCAAAAGATAAAATAAGGGAAACAGTTTAGTTCGCTAAATCCTATTTTTCCATGAAACCAGAATAAAAAAATAATTATGTAGTGTGCTTAAGAATATCAAATTATTAAAAGAGCATGTGCTATATGTAGTTTAGATAATGAGAAACTAAACTAAAAGGGACCAGGTCCCGAGATGTGCAAAGTACTATATTGCTGGCATATGGTATCTGCATCATTTTATCCTCTTGTGTAACAAACTTACAGGTGCTATTTTGTACCGACTTGAACAACTGGTGCAATGATATTCCATCCCTAATCATCACCCAGCTATAAAAGGAAAGATACGCCACTTTAATAATTGTTTTTTGCATATTTCAAAGAGTAAAAAGAGAGCCAGCAAAATCCCATTTCTACACTACTCAAGTTCTTAACCGACTGTGTATTCTTAAACTGAACTTTTCTTGAGTGAGTGATGAATTGTAAGCGAACTACTCATGTTATAAGATAATTATTTTATTTTGAAAGAGCATCTTAGGTAGAGTTACCTATTCTTGTTGCTGATTAGAGTTAGTCAGTAGTGGGTATCCTTGGTAGATTTACAAAGATGACCTTGTATTAGAGTTACTACTAGAGAAAGGAGCTAGAGGTAGGCCAAAACCTTACTGTGATCAGGAGGTTGATTATAGTAGATTTTGGAGGTGCTTGTGAGGGAAAGTTGTTGTTTTTTCCTTCTTGGCTTTCCACATAAAATTCTTGTGTTCTTATATTTCTGCACTGCTTTATTTTTAGCACATCATAGTTGCACTATAGTTCTATCATTTGTAATTGAAGCTGAGGGACCTGGTCCTTTATTGTATGGTGCAACCCTCTAAGGTTTTATAATTGGTATTAAAGAGGGTTCACTCTAAAAGTTTCATACCTAGAGTGGTTTGGTCATCATGGCTACTATAACAAAGCTAGAGGTGAAAATAAAAGAAGCAAGAAGTGATTCATTCTTAACCTTCAAGGAGTTAGAGTTTAACCCAGATGAAGAAGACGCTGATGGTTTACTTTTGGTAACAAAAATTATTAAATCTATAAAAAGGCTTGGCCAGCCAAGAAGGAAGTGGTAATATTGAGGGCCATCATAAAAATAGTATTTTTGAAGCATTCATGAGAAGATACCAAATGAAAAAGAATGATCAGGACCCTAAAATATCAAAAAGGAAAACTACAGCTGAGTTTGCAGTAAAGAAAGTTCTGAGAACTTGGGGAGATTCCTTCAATAAACCTGATGAAGAAGAGAGGCATGGAGATGTTTCTATGCCAACAATGGAAGACAATCCAGTTGCTTATGATTCCAAGCTTGAATTCATGGAAAACTTAGAAGATGAAAAACAAAAGAAGGTATCTCTTTTTGATATTAAGGACAATCTAGATAACTACTTTGCTTAAAGGATAAAGAGGGTTGCTCATGTGTTGATAGACTCTGTATGTGAATTAAATATTGTGAAGATTACTCTATTGGAGAATCTATAGAATCAAGATCTTGAATTGATTGACTTAACCCTTCAAATATCTCAAACAAAAGAAATAGTCACTAAATTAAACTCTGAAAGTTGAAAGTTTATGGGTCAACTGGAAAATGTAGATGACTTAGATGTCAAGGGAAAGGAAAAAGCTAAATTACCTAGTCCGCCTGAAAGAAGAGCTTAATAAATTTATTAAATGGACTGCATCTTCAAAGATCCTTTCTAATTTGACCAATCAAAGTGTAAATGATGGTATAGGCAAGGGTTATTAAGGAAAATTCTAGCCTAATGTATCTCAAAAAAAGACTGTCAATAATATTAGAAGCATAGAAAACACACTCCTATACACTTAACATGAAAGAAATTGATATTTGAAAGAAAGATATCAGTACTGGACTAAGGTTAAATTGAGGAATACTGAATACATTCAGAAGAATAATGCATATTCCAAGGGCTTCAAGTCTCTAAAAGGGTGAAACGGAAGCCATCATTACCTAGATGAGCCCAAAAGGAATTAATCATGCCATTATCCTCTTACTGGGAATTCAAATTTAAGTGGGTTCCCAAGACCAACTCATGATCATGATTACAGACATAAGAATAATGATTGGAGTCTGGAATGGTCAGTTAATAGTATGTGCTCTAAGCTTAACATTGGTAGACCTGACTGGATTCTCTCTCAAGATACGTCAAAGTAAAAGTGTCTCATTGTGAAAGAGATGATTTCAAGGGAATTGGTCCCAGATGAATTCATCTTAGGTAATGAAACTTTAGGTAGTATGAGGGAAGTAAAGTCTGGGATCTGGTCCTCAGATCTATTATATTAGAGCAATTTGAGACTGAGATTGATCGAAATACCCTGACCTAACATTTGAGTCAATGTCACTCCTAAAAATTACCAATGTCAAGGAGAAAGGTATCCATGCAAGAGTAAGTGTATACTAATCTAACTCAGTATCATACCTTCACAAGTATACACCCAAGGAGACAGCTTTGGAGGGAAACAATTGAAGTAACCACAAGTTGAAAATTCACTCAAGTAAGAGTATGACCTGGTCCTATCTCTCAAGTGAGTACTAAAATAATGTGCTTTAAATTTTTTGTAAAATTTCTTTTTTAAAATAGGCTACATATCCTATCTCATATGAATAAGAGTTGCCAATATGGTTCAAATATGAAAAATCACACAACTATCATCCAACGCATCTATTCAAAAAATGTGTCTCTTAAATGTCAAATGATCATTTCTTCAATTATAAATTCAAATCCTCTTATTATCTGCTCAATTAACTCAGAACATTATTCTCTTTATAAGAAAATTGGTCCTTTACTTTTCCTTCTCTAAAGTTCAAAATGGTTGAAAATCCATCATCTTCAAACCCCATAACAGAGTAATCCACTGATCATACTCAAGATTCACAAAATACTTTACCCATCAATCCTAATCTTAAGATCCCCAAAACCCTAAATGAACAAATTTCTATTAACAATCTTGCATCCATCTAAGTTCTTGTTGAGTTGTCCTGGAAGAGTTGAATCAAGGTCTCGACTCTTCAATTTAACAAAAGCTTTCTCAACCAGAAATTCCCTCCCCTCAAAAGAACCAGAGTCTTCTAATGACCCACAAATTCCCATTCATATTAAAGAATTGGTGGTTCCAAAATATCAAAAAATTTGCCGGTACCTAGTTCCTCAAGTGGCTCTGAGCAAAATCCATATTTGCTCAACTATGTGATGATGAAATTCCTATAAAAAGATATGATCTTATTAGCAACATAAGTTAGGAGTTGAAAATCTAGTTATACTTGCTAGTGATCCAAATGAAAACTCTATATGTGTTGAGAAACAATCTATAAACGAAAAGAATGAAGAGACAGGGAAGAAAGAAGGGATACTATCTCCAAATGAAGAAGATGAAGAGGATAAGGATAATTAACCTCTGAGTTAGAAAATAAATATATATTAAAGGACAACAAAAGAAAAGGAAAAATGATTGAAACTGGTGTGCAAGGTTTTAGATCCTATCCCACTAGAGGATCAAAACAAAAACTGCTAAAGATGCCATAAAGAAAAGTAAGTCTGTTACTACCAAAAGAAAGACTCAAGAAATCTACCAGGGTAGATGAGGAAAATATTGAAGTAGTAGATATGGGAGAAGACAAAGACATTGACACTGATATTGTCATTGTATCTAAAATAAAAACCTAGAAGTTCATGGTGATGAGAGGACCAGGTCCTCTGATCCAAAGTGTGAGAGTCATGGTGTAAGCATAAAAAAGTACATAGCTGTGAAAAAAAGTCTTTAATTAGTGTGTTTCATCTAGTATATGAGTTCATCGACAAGGTTCTGTTATCAAGATTAGAGAAAATGACCATTGCTTCTGGTGTTGACCTATTCTTAATAGAATATTTGAGTAAATTTGAGTTAATAAGCTTACTGCTATTATGATAGAGCACATGAGGGAAGTAATCTATGAGAGAGAAGGGAAGCATAGAATGCCTTATGGGTACTTCCTAAACAAAGTGTTTGATCATTATGGAATAATTGGGATAAAGGGGACTCCTAGAACAATTAAACAAAAGTTTATTTTGACAACATTGGTGAAAAATGAATGCATTAAAGAAAAGGTTGGAACTGTGTCTCAAGTATCAGAACTCTTTCATGCTCAAGAAAATTTGAACAAAGAATTGGAAGAATTGAGGATTCAACTAGCTGCAAAGGATATCGAAATAGTTCATTTAATACTGCAAAATCAAAAGATATTCTCAGAAGGACCTGGTTCCACTAAAGAACTAAACACAGAGAATGCAAAGCTAAAAATAAAAATTACGAAATTAACTGGTGAAGTCTAAAAACTGAATGCTGAATTAAGAGATCTCACTAAATAATTACTGGGTGTCCATGCCGCTACATCTGATAGAATGAATATGTTGCTTAAATCATTCTTCCCTAAACCCCCTTCTATTTGAATTTTGTTGAGTTGGTCTCTTGAGATAGTTTCTAATTCATAATACTATTGAGGCTTTTGTAATTAGTTGTTTCATAAATTTTTGCTACATTATACTGGTACTGATCTTATTGGATAATGAATGAATTTCCACTTGTGTGATTCATTTTTCTCCTTTACTTTAAGCTATTTTACATGTTAGTGTTGCCCCAGCGGCCATGGGTTAATTAGCGTGAACTTATTTTTACCTATTGATAATGCTCAATCTACAGCTCTCGTGGGAGTGTAAAGCGGTCGTTAGCAAATATAGAACCCAACCTGGGTTGGGTGTCGATCCCACAGGGAATAGCTTCGCCAACAAGTAAGTAAAATTACTAGACTTTTAGTGCAATTCTCATAAAAAGGGGGGATTGTAATGTGTAACCCAAAACAATAAAGTAAAAGCTGAAAATAGCAAAGTAAAAAAAGGAAGAATGTTACGTAAGTTGTAAACAATGAGAATTGAGGCGTTGGGGTTATGTCCACCTCCTGAGGTATACGTCTCTATTGACTATGAGTGTGTAGAATTTTGACATGCATGTGCTTATAGAGAATTGTAGTCGATGGTAAATCCAAGCGTCTCTCGACCTGAACAAGGACTATTTTGCTTTAACTCTCTCGAGCTTAAAGCGTGTCTAACGGTACGAATTCTCCAAGAGGTTAGTCCAGTTACGACACTAGCTTTTTAATAGGAAAGGGTGTCCTACTACCTTGACATTATCTCTTTTCCAGACAAATAACCTTTCTCTCGAACAAGTTAAATGTTAGACTGGCGTTATTCTATGCGTCTGCAGCCACAAGAATTTGCATTAAGATGAAGAGAATAATGATATAAGCAATATACGTGTCTCGAACTCACAAACTCACAGCAATAGATAGTATCTCATTCGGCTTTCATAACCCCAACAGAGAGGTTTAGTTACCCATGAATGCGAAGGAGATCACGATTGACATTGAGTAATGGCGTGTAGATCAAGTGATAGGCGTGTGGTGTGGTTCCTTGGCTTGGTAACGATTCTCTTGTTGTGGAATTTAAGAATAGAAGAGTAGAAGAAGAAAAATAGAATTAATGGAAAGATTAGAAGAGTTGTAATTGAGAAGTAGAATGTGCCTCTCCACTAAGGGAGGACTTGCCTCTCCACTAAGGGAGGACTTAATTAAAAATCTCTAGCATGATAGGGTATTTATAATACTCCTATCCTACTCCTACTATGCTAATGAAATAAATAACCAAATCCTACTAAACTAAGGAAATACTTAACCCATTTGTACTAGGTTAATGTAACATTCTCCTAATCCAAATAAACTAATGAAATACATAACCCAATTGTACTAGGTTAATGTATCATTGTCAAAATTCAGCTTTGTATCTGTAAGTCCCCAAAGTCTTCAGAAATGCTGTTTTAGCCCGGGATAGATTTTCCATGCAGCAGTTTTGGTCCTTAGGCGTGTAGACTTCCTTCCCTTCCTTTGTGAGCTTTCTTTTGCATCAAGTAAGCCATAAAATGCTGTATTTTGCATCATTTATACCTGAAACTTTCCTAATCATGTTCGTTAGCTCATTTATAGGAAAAAGGACTAAAAGTGCATGAAATATATAATTTGTTCTCAAAACTAGGCTAAAATATGGGCAAAATATATTGATATAGGCGTGTAAATTCGCCTATCACCTATGGTTTACTGTTAATCCTTTTCAATGATGCCAAAAGAGGGAATACTGACTTCATATGTAAGGACCTGGCAGCACAGTGACAGGGGGAAGAAAAGGGATGAAATGCAAATATACAAATTAAAGGTTCATAATGACAGGGGGAAGCTTTTATGAAAATTCACAAATTAAAGATCCATAATGACAGGGGGAATCCTTTGCTACAAAATGACAACAAGGGACCAGTTCCCTGTGTTGCATGATAGAGGAATGGTGATAGGGGAAATATTCATATTTAGGTGGTAATTGCTCTGATTAAATATGATGACTATACACTGATGCTCAAATTGTATGGTTTGGTTTGTCATCATCAAAAGAGGGGAAAATTGCTATATGTAGTTTTGATGATTAGCTACTAAACTGCAAGGGACAAGGTCCCCAGACGTGCGAAGAACTGTACAGTTGGCACACAGTATCTACACAGTTTTGTCCTCTTGTATTATAAACTTGCAGGTGCTATTTTGTACCGACTTGGACAACCGGTCCAATGATATTCCATCCTAAATCATTACCCAGCTATAAAAGGAAAGAGATGTCTCTTTAACAATTATTTTTTTCATATTTCAAAGAGTGAAAAGAGAGGCAACAAAACCCCATTTCTACACTACTTAAGTTCTTATCTGACTATGTATGCTTTAATTGAACTTGTTCTTGAGTCAGTGTTGAATTGTAATCGAACTACTCATGTTATAAAAGTAGTGTTTTCTTTTGAGAGAGATGCTTAGGTAGAGTTACCTAAGCTTGTTGCTGCTTAGAGTTAGTCAGCAGCGAGTGTCCTTGGTAGAGTTACCAAGATGATATTGCAGTAGATTTACTACTAGTGAAAGGAGCCTAGAGGTAGGCAGTAATCTTACTATAATCGGGAGGTTGATTATAGTGTATTTTAGAGGTGCTTGTGGGGGCAAGTTATGGTTTTTCCCTTCTTGGGTTTCCACATAAAAATCTTGTGATCTTAGATTTCTGCATTGCCTTTATTCTCAGCACCTTATAGTTGCACTAAAGTTCTATCGCTTGTATTTGATCCTGAGGGACTTTGTCCTACACTGTGTGGTGCAATCCCCCAGGGTTATACAGTGTACCTCAAATATATAAAAGTATTTAGATGTAAAACAAATGAAAATATCAGGCTATATTAGCCATGATGCTTATATTATAATGTATTACCCACTCCAAATTTATCACGACCTGAATCAGGGCCTAGTCGTGATGAGTATCTCAAGCCCAACGTGCACCGGAGACCATCCCCTTAGTCTTACCTCCAAAACATAATGAAATAATACAACAGAAGACAATAAACATGATGATATGAAGAATAAATAACTCAAATGAAAATTGAGAGCCGAAATAACGACCATCCTACACTTGTTCACAAAACCCTCTAAAACAAGAATAAAGAACTAGGTTGGGACATGCCCCTGACCATGAAAAAGAAAAGTCACAATTCCCAAAATTTAAAAAGAAAAATCTAATGAAATGGAAGGGCATTTTGAAGGAAGGAGGCTCACTGTTTCACTGCAAAGCAACTAATGAACCATACCACCTAACACTGCACAGGAGTAACAAAAAAACCCTCGGACCCTACATCGTGAAACTATGTAGCGTCCAAGGATGGTCAGTGGGATGAGCACTAGCATGTAACTCAAGAAAAGTGATAAAATAATTCCATGTCAAAAACCAGTATTATAACAACATTCACATAAACCTAACCAATAACCCATGAGTCATTCATGTAGGCATTTATCGACATGGTATCATCATACAAATTAAGCTTGCAAGTGTATACAATCATGCCAATCCATTCAAATAAACCAATTGACTCCCAAGTCCCTTTTAAAATCCAAAACCATGGTTGCCAAGGACTTTTACATCCAGTCTTATTTTCCATTATCCTTTAATGCAATACCAGCTTCCAAAAGTATTCAAAACCAAGGTTAAAAAGTTGGGTGGAGGTTAATGCCAATACCAAACCAACAATTCATAAATTTAGGGAAAACCCTATTCCCCATTCCAATTATCATAACCATGCACCCATTTAGCCCCAAAACCATCAACTAAAGTTCAAATAACACATTGAAACCATGGGAAATACAATTCAAGTAATAACCATTTAAAAGGCCTTAACCTAATTTCTAAAACAACCATTAAAATCACATGAACATTGATTTAACATATTCCATATTATAAAATTCAAGTTAAGGATGAGAGAGATGCCTAAAATATACAAGGAATTGAAAAAATCCGAAGTGATATAGCTTGAATGATTAATTGCCTCATAAAACCCGAATGTTCTTTCGTTGGGAGTTAAAGAGGAGAGGAGTAAGGTTTTGATTTGATTAACTAAAGATAATGAGGTCCCTTATGTGTTTTTAATTAATGGGAGTAGTTTAGAGGGACCAAAATAACCTTAATTTAAACTGCAGGAAATTCTATGCCAAGCCATCATAACTGACCATGATTCGTTATCTAGAGTCGTTACCAGAGGACAAAAATCCCGATATCTCACTATTATGACCATGAGTCACTCATCATAACTCATTATCAATCATAACGAGTCATGGTTAAGACTTATGATCAAGAAAGAACACCTGGGAAACCTTATTATTCGAACAACGAGTCCCTCCCAATGACTCGCTACATCACGTAATGGGTCGTACCCTAGAATCGTTGTCAGGGGAACTGAACTTGGGCAAACTCACTATTATGGTAACGAGTATTCCTAATGATTCATTGGATATTATCACGACTCATTACCAATGGCAGTGTTGAGATTATTTCAACGACTTGGTTAATTTATTACTTAGCTCTTCGAGGGTCTAAAGCACAAGAACCTGGGGTGTCACATTAACCCCCCCCCCCCACTCCCTCAATCATTTATCCCCAAATGAGAAGTTAGGGGAGGTGTCACATTAACCCCCCCCCCTCCTCAATTATTTATCCCTGAATGAGAAGTTAGGGCACCCTTAGAAGGATAACAAAGAGAACACAACCAGATTTACAGTAAAATTTAATAATTTGATAAGAGGGAAATAAAACTCATACCTCAAGCATTTTTATCCAAGGTTGTGAACAAGAATGGGCACTTGGCTTTCATATCTTCCTCAGCTTCCCATGTATCTTCTTTCACTTTTTGATTCCCCCAAAGCACCTTTAACGAAGCTATATCTTTAGTCCTCAATCTACCAACTTGCCTATACAATATCTCAACTAGGACTTCCTCATACGACAAGGAATCCATAACACCAATATCCTTAACTGACACTATCAAAGAAGGATGTCCCCCACACTTTTCAGCATAGACACATGGAAAATATGATCAATACAACCCAAGTTCACTGGTAAATCTAACTCATATGCAACTTTCCTAATTCTTCTCACAACTTGGTATTGAGAAACATAACGGGGACTGAGCTTCCAGTTCTTCCCAAATCTCATAACTTTTTTCATAGGAGAAACTTTCATGAACACCTAATCACTAACCTCAAATTCCAACTCCCTTTGCCTCACATCCACATAAGACTTCTGGCAACTCTGAGCAGTCTTAAGTCTTTTATCTAATCACTTTCACCTTCTCCATGGCTTGGTGAATCAAGTTAGGAACAAATAACCTAGTCTCACCAACCTCGAACTACCTAATAGGAGACCTACACCTCCTACCATACAGAGCCTCAAAAGGAGCCATCTGAATGCTAGAATAGTAGTTATTGTTATATGCAAACTCAATAAGAGGCAGATGATCCACCCTAATTCCCTTAAAATCAATCACATAAGCCCTTAGCATATCCTCCAAAGTCTGAATAGTACGCTCTACTTATCCATCCATTTGAGGGTGGAAAGCAATGCTAAGCTTCACTTGAGTATCCAAACCCTTCTGAAATAAATGCCAGAAGTGAGAAGAAAATTGCGTACCTCGTTCTGAAATGATGGACACTGGCACTCCATACAGCTTAACTATTTTCTGAATGAACAACTTAGCATAATCCTTTCCTAAGTAGTTAGTCCTCACATGCAAGAAGTAAGCAGATTTAGTCATCCTATCCATAATGACTCAAATCGAATCATACTAATTGTAAAAACACGAAAGGCCCATAAAGAAATCCATATTAATCACCTCTTATTTCCATATGGGTAACTCTATCTCTTGAGACATACCACCCGACCTCAAGTGTTCCACCTTGACTTGCTGATAAACCATACACTTATCAACAAAATTTTCCACATTCCTCTTCATATTATCCACCAATAGATTTTCTTCAGCTTATGGTACATCTTAGTCGAACCAGGATAAACTCTATATCTAGACTCTTGAGCCTCTGCAAAAATTCTTTCCTGTAGCCCGTCAATATCAGGAAGACACAATCTCCCTTGGTACCTCAAGATTCCATCTCCATAGTCTTGAAAGCCATAACCTTTTAGAGACCAAAATCATCCTTAATCTATGTAAGTATGGGATCTAAAGCTTGATTCTCCTTCACCCCAACACCAAGAGATGAATTAACCATTTTTTAGAAAATCAATCCTCCATCATCAGAGTCTAATAGACTAACTCCCAAATTAGCTAACCTGTGAATATCCTTCACTAGCCCTCTTTTCTCCTCATCAACATGAGATAAGCTCCCTATAGACATCCTACTAAGAGTATCAACAATAATATTAGCTTTACTTGGGTGAAAGTGAAGACTCATGTCACAAACCTTAGGTAATTCAACAAATCACCTCTGCCTGAGATTAAATTCCTTCAAAGTAAACACATAATGTAAGCTCTTATGATCTGAATAAATATCCACATGCACCCCATATAGATAATGGCGCTAGATTTTCAAAGCAATGACCACAGTCGCCAACTCTAGGTCATGAGTTGGGTAATTCCTCTCATGAACTTTAAGATGCCTTGAAGTATAAGCTACAACCTTACTATGCTGCATTAAAATATGACCCAATCCCATACGGCATGCATCATAATACACAACAAAGCTATCAGTACCCTCGGGTAGGGTCAGCACTGGCGCAGAAGTCAACCTATCCTTCAACTTCTCAAAACTACCCTCACAAGAAATAAATAACAAAACTTAACCTTTCTCAAAGTCAACTTCATGGGCAAAGTAAAAATAGAAAAGAAACTCTCCACAAACTTCTTACAATACCCATCTAAGCCTAAGATGCTCCTAATGTACATTGGAGTCGTAGGTTTAGGCTATTTCTAAAATACCTCAAATTTTTGTGGATCCACTTTGATCCCCCCACTAGAAACAACATGCCTAAGAAAAGTCACAACATTAAGTAAAAACTCACACTTAGAAAACTTGGCATATAACTTCTGGTCCTTAAGATTTTGCAATACAATTTTGAGGTATCTTGCATGGTCCTCCTCACTCTTAGAGTACACAAAGATGTCATTAATGAAGTCTATAACAAACAAATACTGAAATTGCTTGAAAACCTGATTCATAAGATCCATAAAAGTAGGTGGAGCATTCGTCAACCCAAATGACATAACTAGAAACTCATAATGACCATATCAGATTCGAAAAACAGTCTTAGGATTGTGAACCTTCCTAATTTTCAGTTGATGATAGCCTGAATAGAGATCAATCTTAGAAAAGCATCTAACACCCTAAATAAGATAAAAAAGATCATTAATTCTAGGAAGAGGGTACTAATTCTTCACTATCACCTTATTCAGTCGACGATAGTCCATACACATTCGAAGAGACCTATCTTTCTTTCACACAAAAAACACGGGGGCACCAACGTAGAAATACTAGGATGGATGGAACTCTTATCAAGAAGATCCTTTAACTTCTCCTTAAGTTCCTTATTTCAGTCAGAGCCATCTAATAAGGAGGAATGAAAATAGGGAGTATATCTAGTATAAGATCAATCTCGAAATCTATCTCCCTATTGGGAGAAATTCTAGGAAGATCATTGGGAAATACTTTAGGAAATTCATTAACCACAGGGATAGAATCCTAACAACGACCTTTAGAGTTAGAATCCTTAACCCAAAATAGATGATAGATAAACCCTTTAAAAATTATTTTTTGAGCTTCAATATAGGAAATAAACCTCTCTTTGGGTACTAAGGAACTCCCTTCCCATTCTAATACTGGTTTCTTTGGAAAGTAAAAACTGAACTTTCGGTTTCTACAATCAAATAAGTATGACACAAATGGAGCCGATCCATCCCTAAGATAACATCAAAATCCACCATATGTCTTTCTATTATGAATAGATACCACACAATCCCTATAGATTTTTCTAATAACTATAAAGTCACCCACTGGAGTAGATTTAGAGAAGAGGATGAAAATATTTTTGAGACCAAAATCAAAGTGTACAACAACATAAGGGGTCACATAGGATAGGGTAGAACCCAGATTAAGCACATCACAAAAATTATATGAGAAGAGCTGTAACATACCAGTGAAAATGTCTAATGATGTCATAGATTCCTGGAGAGTAGCAAGTGCATAGAAATGATTCTGGCTAGTTCCAGTACTAGTAGTAGCTCCCTTAGGTATTGGAGCCAAAGAAATGGCGACCAAAACCTTATAGCTCTAGTGGTAACTTTGGATAAGGGGAAATCTCGTTGCATATGACCAAGTTGACCATAATTAAAGCATCAATTTCTCTCCTCCTCACAATACCCATGATAAAGCTATCAACAAAAATAGTAAGAAGGATAAGGTTGGCTGACTGAGCTTTACTAGCCTGAGACTGGGCACCCTATGCCTTAGGACCACTGCTAGTCTGAAGACGATGATCACTCAAATTCTTAGGACAAGGAGCACTGACAAATGAATTAAAATTTCCCCAATTCTTCTCCTTAGTCCACTGTCTACTATCTCTCCCACTATTTTCCCGACCTGCACATGCTCTGAATATCTGAACCTTTTGTTCTGCCTATCTTCCATCTCTACCTGCTTATTTTTCTTATTCTCTTCCTATTAATATAAACCATTAGCCTAGAAATGTCCATATAAATGTTCAACATCATAGCCTTACACTCTAATACCAATTCACGGGACAAATTAGAAGTAAACTTTTTCATTCGGGACCTTATATTAGAAACCAATTCAGGAGCATATCAAGACAACTGCTGGAACTTCAAAGCATACTCCTTAACAATCATGTTACCTTGCTTCAAGTTTACAAACTCTTTTTCCTTAGATCCCCTTAGCTCTTGAGGAAAGAAGTAAAATAGAAAAGCACTTAAAATCTCATCCCATATAGATGGATTAACAATATTAACTCTCAATTGTTCTTACTCCTCATACCACTAATATGCTATATCTTTCTTTTGATAGGCATCAAACTCCATACCCTCTAGATCCATAACAAGCATTACCTAAGGATCTTCTCCATATCATTAATAAACCTAGAAGGATCCTCCTCAACCTTAGAGCCTGTAAGGGTTTGGGGATTCAACCTCATGAATTGTCCAACCCAAGTAACCTCAGATAAATGAGCAATAGGACCAACTTGATCAAACTGATGAGGCTTTGGGGTCACTAGCTGAGCAATCATATGAATTGACTGATGAAACTCCACAACAGAGATATCTACCTAAGACGGATGGTCATAAGTAGTATCACCCATACTAGAAGCCCAAAAAGGATAGTAGGGACCAGTGAAACTCCACGTGGAGAGGTACAGTCAAGAGTAGGGACCCTAGACTAGGTCTGCACTCTATAAGTAGGGTGAGTTCCCTCTATATTTTCCTCAAGTAGTACAGAGGGTCCAGTAGAGTTTCTACAACCATCAGTTCTTTAGAATGGTATGAGCTAAAATATCAGTAAGCTAGGAGTTTGAGAAGTTTTATTATAATTAGACTATTGCTCGAAATAAAACACAAGAACAAAAATATTCCTAAATGCCTTGTAGACTCCCCTTTATAAGTTTAGCGTGCTACACAACCATAAAAAGGACTTTACTCGTCATAGATTCTTAGATACTAATCGACCCTAAATCATGCTCTAATACTAAGCTTGTCATGATCCAAACTAGGGCCTAGTCGAGATTGGTATATCAAGCCTGCTGTGAGATGGAGACCACCTTATTAGATTAACATACAAAACATAATAAAAGAATATAGTGGAAGACAACCAACATGATGACATGAAGAATAAATAACTCAAATGAAAACTAAGATTCAAAACAGCAACCATCCCACACTTGTTCACAAAAGCCTCTAATAACTAGAATACCAAACTAGGTCCGAACATACCCCCAACCCTGACAAAGAAATGTCACAATTCCCTAAATTTGAAAAGAAACCTAATAAAATGGATGGGCTTTCCAAAATATGGAGGCCTACCACTTTACAACAAATCAACCGATGAACCCCACCACCGAATGCTGCACAGGAGTAACAAAAAAACCCTCATCTTATATCATGAAATAATTTAGCGTCCAGGGACAGTTAGAGGGATAAGCACTAACATGTAACTTAAGAAAATTGATAAAATAATGCCATGTCCCAAATTAGTCAAAACCTCATACATACATTCATATATACATATATAGAATATCGGGATAGGGTAAAGGGTTGAGACCATGAGAGTTTAAAACCATTAACCTGAACTATATAGCTCATTCCATCCTAAAGGAACCCACAGGCTATATGGGTTTAGCTCTTTCTGCTGAAAGGTCCCAGCATATGTTATCCACACGAACTGAGGAAATTCAAAGAAAGGGCTAAAGATACCAAGATGGTAGCCATTCTAATATATGTATATATATAGTATGTGCACCATGCACACGGTGATATATGACCAAATTAAAATAACTTTTACATAAACCCAACCAATAACCCAGGAGTCATTTATTTAGGCATTTACCGACATGGTATCATCATACCAAATATGTTTGCAATCTTATATAATCACGCCAATCCATTCCAATTAACTAATTGACTCTCAAGTCCTTTGAAAATCCAAAACCATGGCTACCAAGGCCTTTCAAATCCAATATTATTATTCATTATCCTTTAATGCAATACAAGGTTCCAAAAGTAAGTTAAATCATGCAAATTCCATATTCAAAACCAAGGTTATGAAGGTGGTTTAAGGTTAATGCCAATACCAAACAAAAAAACCATTAATTTAGGGAAACCCATGTTCCCCATTCCAATCATCATAGCCATGCACCCATTCAGCCCCAAAAACCATCAATTAAAGTGCAAATAACACATTTAAACCATGGGAAATACAATTCAAGTAATAACCATTTAAAAGCCCTTAACCTAATTTCAAACCCAACCATTAAAATCCTATGAACAATAATTAAACATATGTCATATTATAAAATTCAAGTTAGGGATGAGAGACAAACCTGAAATACATAAAGGATTTAAAGAAATCCAAAGTTCTAGAGCTTGAATGATTAATTGCCTTGTAAAACCCTATTATTTTTGTCTTGGGAGTTAAAGAGGATAGGAGTGAGGTTTTGATTTGATTAATTAAATATAATAAAGGCCGTTATGTTTTTTTGAATTATGGGAATAGTATGGAGGGAGGAAATACCAAAATAACCTTAATGAAAACATACAGGAAATTTTGGACCCGTTCATCATGATACAGGTAATGACTCATGACGACCGGCTATGAGTTGTTACCTTGACTTGTTACTTGAGGACCAAAAGCCAGGTACCTCATTGTTATGAGCATGAGTTGCTCATCATGACTCATTATCAATCATAACGAGTCATGGTAAAAGAATCATGATCAAGGAAGAACACATGGGCAACCTCACTATTTGGACAATGAGTCCTCTTAATGACTCATTACATCACATAACAGGGCATACCCTGGACTCATTGCCAGGGGAATTAAACTTGGG
Organism: Capsicum baccatum var. pendulum; assembly: GCA_030864225.1. NCBI lineage: Eukaryota > Viridiplantae > Streptophyta > Magnoliopsida > Solanales > Solanaceae > Capsicum > Capsicum baccatum. The sequence continues at coordinate 177,620,919 of CM061561.1, read as the reverse complement.
AAAACTTACTGTCATGGTAACGGGTCTTTTTAATGACTCCTTACCTATCATAACGACTCGTTACCTAGGCCGTTACCATTAGCAGTATTGACATTATTTTAACAACTTGGCTAATTAATCACTTAGCTCTTGGAGGGTATAAAGCACAAGAACCAGGGGTGTCACAAAATTATTGTTTGAAAAGTGTTGCCCAATAATGTTGTAGTTGTCTTGATTAGGTTGGTGAACTTCTTTAATGTTATTTGTAATAAGTTTACAAAGTGGGCAGATCTAGAGCAATTGTAGGCTGAAATCAAAAAAGTTGAATATGAGCTTGAAAAGATTTTTTATCCAACTTTTTTTTAATATTATAGAGCATTTACTTATTCATTTGGTAGATGATATTAAGATAGAGAAACCAAATCATCTTCAATATATGTATCCAATGGATAAAAAATTATGTGAGTTGAAGGACTTTGTTCATAATTGATTTAATCCAAAAGCTTTAATTATTGAGGGGTTTGTTGCCAAGAGTGCTTGAACTTTTGTTTGAGATACCCACATGATGGAATAAAGACAAGTTTTAGTAGGTATCAAACTGAGGACAATGAGGATGCTAAATAAGAGCAAGATAATGTACAAACTATATTCCCTTAGATACGTCAGTCAATTAAAAAATGGAAGAAAATAAAAGGGAAGGCTTTGAAGATTGATGAACAATTATCAAGTGAAGCATATTGATATGTTCTATTCAATACTAGAGATGGAAAACTAGAGGATTTTATCATGTAATTCTTTACATTGTGAACTTTATTAAATTTAATATTATACTATAAATTTCAGCTATAAATGTTTAACGATTGAATTTGAATTAATCATATTTTCTAGAAACATAAAGCTTTGATTGAGGGATACGTTAGATCAAATGTATGAAAAGTGCAAGGATTCATAGTCAAGAATTCAACAACTGAATGAAAGTGAAAGTAAAAACTACTGAGTCCCTAATAAGTTAAGATGGCTAGCTAAAGGTCCTAATAAGGTGGCAACTAGAAGCTATACGACATACATTGTCAATATATATTGATTTCATACATTAAAACAAGATTCCACACAAAAGTGTCAAAATAGTTGAGTGTCTTTGGCTGTGACAACTGATAGTTTTGCTAGAGTCCGCGGTTAGATTTCATTGATGGAGATGCTATCTATTTTGGTGCTATGAAGATATTATTGAACTTGACTATTATTGTAGTTTTGGTGTTGCACTATTTAGATGTTCTTGGTTTCATAATGAAAAAATGTCACGACTCAACACCGAGCCAACTCATGATGGGTATCTCAAGCCAACCAAGGGTTGCTGTAACGCCTCAAATCTGGTACCTGGAATGCTACACGGTGGTCATGACCCCGAAGGACCATAAGCTAACGTATGACTGATGTCTGTGCTTGTATACTGCATAATATACTATATAATTTGGAAACATGAATTGAAAGGCCATAAGGTTCACACTGTACTATAATAGTCGATAAAATATAATATCTAGGATGGGGTATAAATACCCAAAACAAAACTGTCTAAACATACTGTAGTCTGAAAAGCCTCTAAAACATGATTGTTTGGATAGGGAGTTGATGGGACAGGTCCCCAACTAACTCCAACTAATAAATTAAATAATGAGATAATAAAGAAATAATTATGTCCTCGAAGGATGAGGACTCACTGCTAACTGACTGTTGATATCTGTAATCTACCGATGCTTTAGAGCTTGTGCTTCAGAACCTATGGTACAAAACATCATAGTGCAAATACGTCAGTACTTTAAATATACTGGTATGCATATAAGGTAGGCTAAATGCATGGGGTTCATATCCATGAACAATACTAGCTAACTAACTAATATGAACGTGAGAATACATGCATGAATATGTAGTAACTATGTCTGAGATCGTGATAACATGAATTTACTAATAACTAATATGACTGATAACTGAGTCCTGATGACTAATATAAATGATAACATGAGTGACTATATCTGATAGTCCTAAATCTGATGGAACTAGCTGAGTTCTGTACTATTCTGATTTGACTATATCTGACAGTCCTGAATTCTATTATTGAAACTATAGGAAGTAGTCATCTAACCGACATGCCCCTAATACGCCATTATGGCTGAGTTGGGGTCCAATCTGTAACCCCAATTGGAAGGGTGTCAATACCACACCACTGGTAAGGACAATCTATGAGTAACCATAATATAATAGGTAACTCTAGTGAGAACGGTGGGAAAACTCATATAATAGGTTAAGACACCTCATCTACCCTCATATAACAGGCTATGATGTCTCAACCTACACTGGCTACGTAGTTCTGGAATGGAAGGATTCCTTCTAAGAATCACACCCTCATATAACAGGTGATTTCCCACCCTCGGTTTCACTCGGTGCTAATTCCTACTCCCATCTGAATAGACACTGAACATAATTAACTGAACTGGACTAGACTGAATTCATGGAGTTCCGTTAGCTGACGGAATACTGTTGAGATTAATGAATTACTGAGCTTTCCTGAGTCACATGACTGACTAGGTTTGATGGACCATGTCTTGACTGAGGATATCGTGAAAAAATGACTCTAAATCTAGGCACACAACTATATTTTTTGGGTACAATTACCCCCAGGACTCGATGGAAGGAAACTGACAAGGCATGACATTCTTAAATATATGACCAACATCAACAATCGATAATACAATGATTGGAGATATTTCATGGGCATTTGATTATCATAGCTTGATACGTGAATAAGATAGAAAATATACATAGAATAATTTCATAAGGCTAACTCATGAGCAATCCAACAACAATTTCAATACATAAGAATAACATGGAAGTCATTTTGGATCACAATTTAGCTATAGTGCATAATTTCTATCCTCCTAGGCATTTTATCAAACATCTTACATGCACAACTTAGGGATAGGTGAAATCATCAAATTTCACAAATCATAAACCACCAAATTCATGGATTTCAATTTATATGCTAACGTAGTTTTCATAATTTCACATAAGGATCCCAACATGGGAATCAAATAACAACCATCACATAACTTGAGCAACTCACAACATAATAATCATGATTCATAATTTAAAATAGGGTTCTTAAGCTTTATGGATGAAAGAAATCCATAAATCAACACAACGCATACCTTAGTTCTTGGTTTAGCGAAGATTGATGGAGAGACTTTTTTGAAATTGAATCCCCAATTAAAACCCTAGCTTGTTCTCGAGAGAAATTAAGAGAAACAAGTATATTTTGGATGAAGAATGGCTAAATCACATTTTATTAGGTTTAAATAGGGGTGGAAAATTGACCCTTTTAACCCTGGATGTGTCTTTTAATTTCAGTGAAATTTTCCCAAATTGGACCCCTGGCACAACGCGGCGCTATCACGCCGTGTCACAGGAATTTGACAACTGGGAAATTGAGGGATGCCGCGACACGGAGCCATCATGTTGCCACTTCATTTACGACTTGGAAGTTTGGCACGATGTGGAGAAATAACACTGAGACACTGAAAAAAGGACAATTGCCATTTTAGCTTGTGGCGCGGCGTGCCACAAACCAATTTAGCACTGTTTTGCGATAAGAACTTGAAATAGTCATAACTTCTTACCCGATTATCGGATTTGGGCGAATCTTATATCGATGGAAAGATTATTGAATTTTTCACATGATAAAAAGTGAATATCATAAAAAAATCCTCGTGTAATAAACATCATTAAATTTAGAAGATAGTACTAGATATTCTTATGACAAAATTAGTTAGGAAACTTTGGGGTATTATAGCTGGAGACCACCCCTCTAGTTTGTCCAAAATATAATCCAAAATAATAGTGGGAAAAAATATGTATATTATAGTCAACATACTCAAAGGTAAGCTCTAATAATTAATAACAACCATTCAACCCACACATGTCCATAAAAGCCTCTAAACCAATCCGAATGTCAAAATAGGTGAGGACATGATGTTGACCATGACAATGTTAATGAGAACTCTGAAATTCTAAAATATGAAAGGTGGAATGACTAAAATCTTCAGAGGATGGAAGCCTACCACTTCACCGTTGCCCAATCGAATCACCTAATGCTAAATAGGGGTAAAACAAGTGTCTTCGAACCCTACATTATGAAATAATGTAGCGTCCTAGGACGGTTTGTAGGGTGAGCGCTAGCATGTCACTTAGGATAAGGGATAAAATGATGCTATTTCATAATCAATTCATAATCAATGTAAATGTTCACACACATGCAAATATAAGTATATATAATATAGGTATAGGGAACAAGGTTTAAGATTGAACTTTAAAACCATTAACATGTGCTGTGTAGCTCTGACCAACCTAAAAATACCCACGAGCTATATTGGTCCAGCTCTCCCCACCAAAAGGGACCCAATGCGTATTAGTCGCACAAAAGGGAGAAATTCAAGAAAGGGTCAAGGAGTCCATCGTACCTCATCTAATCCAAAAAATATATAGTGTGGACTATGAAAATGACTATAAAGGCCATTGCACCAATCCCGAAGGGACCTCTACTTCCCATGGTGAGATACACAACCCCTTTTCAGCCAAATTAAAACATTTAGCACATACCCCATCCATTTAACCCAAAAGTTATCCATTTAGGTATTTATCAAATGCTATCATCATACCAATTGAATTTGCAAGTCAATTCCATCATGCCATTCCAATTATCCACTAATTTCGGGGAATCCACGACCCCAAGCTCTAATTTAAAATTCAATACATGGCCACCAAGGATTTTCCAGAAATATTTACAGTCCATTAACCATTTTATGCAATGTTTTAGTTTAGAAAAGAGGGCAAGACCACATGATTAGCCAATTTCAAAGCCAATTATGCAAGTGGGTTGAGGTTATTACCAATTTCAATCCCAAAATCCATTTACCCAGGGGAATCCACGACCCCTATCCCATTATCCATGTACATGCACCCAATGAGTTTTAAATCCACCAATAAAGCATCAAAAATGCATTTAAATCAAGGGAATACCATTTACACCATTATCATTCAAAACTCTTAACCCAAATTCTAAAATTGAGCATTTAAAACCTCATAAATATCAACCATTGCATGTCATAATGAAATACAAGTTTAAGGAAAGATATACATGCTTGAGACACCATGAATTTTGGAGAAAAAATAACCCTTCGAACCCTAGATGATCAATCTCTTGAAAACCCTAATTGTTCTTGCTTAGGGATTTGAGAGAAGAGAGAAGTGTGTTTGATATGTTTACGGTTGATAATGAGGCCTCAATGATATTTTATAGTCATGGGTCTTAATTGGGAAAAGATGGAAATGACCAAAGTTCCCCTAATTAAAACACAGAAAAACTGTCGCCAGTCATAACGAGTCACCTTACAACTCATAACGATAAGATACGAGTCATTTTTGGGACTCATAGTCTGGGCAGTAACTCAGGATAACCTTACTGCTAGGGCCACGAGTTCCACCCTATGACTCATGACTAGACTGTATGAGTCGTAAGGTCTAAGTCATGACCTCATCGAAAACCATGGACAACTTTATTGGTTAAGCAACAATTAGTACCTTACGACTCGTGAGGGGTCTTCATTACTTGTTACCTAAGTAATAATTTGGATAATGAGCTTAGAACTCAAAATTTTTCAAAGTCCAAACCTGGGGCATAACATTAACCCCTTAGGATCATTCTTCCCTAAATGAGGAGTCAAGGAACCCATTAGCATAATTAATAAGGAAGAATGCTCACACACCCAGAAGACAAATTTGAAAGGTCATAAGAAAATAATGAAAATCAAACCTCAAACACTTTCATCCATCGCAGAGAGCAAGAATGGATATTTGGAATTTATGTCCTCTTTGGATTCCTAAGTGGCTTCCTTTACCTTTTGATTCCTCCAAAGGACCTTCTTCGAATCCACATTCTTGGTCCTCAATCAACGAACTTGCCGATCTAAAATCTCAATCGGGACTTTCTGATAAGACAAGGAATCTGAAATACCAAATCCTTAATTGGTATAATCAATGAGGGATCATCCATACACATCTTCAACATCGACACATGGAACACCGAATGAATAGAAGACAAACCTATAGGCAATTTTAATTCATAAGCGGCATTTCCAACTTTCATCAAAATCAAATACGGACTGATATAATGGGACTGAGCTTTCCCATTTTTACAAATTTCATTACTCCCTTCACAGGAGAAACTTTCAACAACACCCAATCACCTACATCAAACTCCAACTCCCTATGCCTTACATACCTATAGGACTTTTGGTGACTTTGGGAAGTCTTAAGCCTCTCCCCAATCACCTTCTCCTTATCCATGGATTGGTGAACCAATTTGGGACCAAACAATCGAGTCTTACTAACCTCAAACTATTTGATAGGAGACTTGCCCCTCCTACCTTAAAGAAGCAAAAAAAGGAGGCATTCCAATGCTAGAGTGATAACTATTGTTATACGCAAACTCAATAAGAGGTAAGTGATTAACCCAACTACCTCTAAAATCAATCACACATGCCCTTGACATATCTTCCATGGTATAAATAGTTCATTTCATTTATCCATCTATTTAAGGGTGGAAAAAGGTGTTAAGGTTCACCTTAGTCCTTAATATTTTTGAAACAAATGCCAAAAGTGAGAAGAAAATTACATACCTCAATTTGATATAATAGACACTGGTGCACCATAAAATCTGACTATATTCTCAATGAACAACTTGGTGTAATCCTCTCTAGAGTAGGTGGTCCTCACAGGTAAGAAGTGAGCAGACTTAGTCATCCTTTCCATAATGTCCCAAATTGAATTATGCTAACTACAAGATCATGGAAGGCTAGTAATAAAATCCATATTGTTCATATCCCACTTACATAAAATTAACACTATCTCTTGAGACAACCCATTGGGCCTCAAATACTCAACCTTTACTTGCTGACAAACCATGAACTTGGCTATAAAATTTTCCACATCCCTCTTCATATTGTTCCACTAATAAATTTCCTTCAACTATTGGTACATCTTTATCGAACCGAGGTGAATAATATACCCTAACTCATAAACCTCAGTAAAAATCCTTTCACGTAAACCATCAATATTAGGAACACACAATTTGCCTTGGTACTTCAAGATACCATCCCATACTTTGGAAAAATGATGGGGTGGGTAAAAGGATAGGATTTTGTAGTACTGCATTTATTAAAAGATTGATTATTGCTTTTAGTATTGATATAAGTTGTGCACTTTACCTTGGCATTTATAGTATGTGAAATTGTATCTCTATTGTAGTGTTTTGCTATTACTTGACATGCATTGACAATTCTATTGCAACTCCAATCACCACTTTTAACTTTTGGATTTGTATATTGAGATGATAATATTTGGATAAATTGTGGATGCTAATAAACTTTAGAGTTAACTAAGAACCCATATATCTATTGACTCAAAGTTTTTAAGAGCGTAGAAGTTGATTTCATGTTGTAACATTCTTCAGAAGCACATTGAATGAACCGTTATTGTCTTTTTCATCTCTTCACCTATATTTGAAAAATATTTTAGTTTCAACAGATACCTAAATAAAATTGATTCATAACTTATAGTTATCGACTTTTGAATATAGAGATAATAATCAAGGAGATGATGAAAGCATTGATGAAGAAAATATCTGAGATTTGATTGCAAGTTTTCAAAACTTTTGTATTACCAGCTTTGATCCCTTGTTAACATTATGGATCCTTACTTTTTACTCACTGTACAATTGAAAAATTCATGTACCAACTGTATATTTTGCATATATATGAATCAATTAAGATTGATATTTTTGTATAGTCTGCGTGTATGGTAGATAACACATTATGGTTGTTTTGTATATTTTGCGACTATGACAGATGATATTATGTGACTACAATAATTTGAATAATGATTATATTGTTTTGTTAAGTAATTATCATCTTTCATGATTTGTATTACACACACATACATATGTATTGTTCTAATAGGTAAAACAGAATTCTTGTAATCTCTTTTTCTAAAGTAGTGGATATCTATTGCTGGAACACATAAGAACTGTTACAATAGGTAAAATATAACTATTGTTGTAATATTTTTATCACGGTTCAAACCCATTATAATAACAATAATAACTATTGCAATTGAGCAAAAAATTTGTTGCAACATAGGCAAAACAACTATTACGAAACTATATAACCATTGTAATTGAGCTAAAATATTCATTTAAATATAGTCTAAATGATTATGGCAAAACTTTAATAATCATTGAAATTGAGATAATAGTTTTATTGTAATATAGATGTAACACCCCCAGAGTACACCCTAGATGTCACATGGTGCTTACGGTCCTGAAAGACCATAAGCTAACCTATGAACTGATACCTGTTGTGAGCACTAAATAATATTGATAATAAAGAGATCATATGCGAAATTTAACTAAAATACACCATAAGGTTTTAAATTATAGTTTTGATAATGTCTGTAAAGCAATACTAACAATATTGATAAAACAACTGATAACAACAACTGAAAGTTGTCTGATTATCTATACTAGTCTGAAAGCTACTATACTATCTGAATGTTGAGTTGATAGGACAAACCCTAAACTAACTCCGACTAAATAGAAATTACTAAACTGATAAGGAAGACTGAGGTAAGTAAACCATGTCCTCATAGTATAAGGACTCAGCACTGCTACAGCTGAAAATCTGGTATATCTATACGCGATCAGGGAACTGAGCATCCGAACCTATGATATTAAACATCATAGCATAAGAAATGAGTATGCGATCAATACTTTGAATGTTCTGGTACATTAAATGAGGTTAGTCTAAAATACATGAGTTCATGTGCATGAGTAATAACTGACTGGATGAGTAACGTAAAGTACTGAATATGAACTCATAAAATCTGTAAAGACTGAGAATGCATGACCAAGCATAAAACATAAATTTTAAAATAGTTTGAAAACCAAATTACAAAAATACTGATGACTGGGAAACTGATATATGTATGCTATGGTGAAGCAAACCTAAGAATGAATGTTGAACTAGATAGTAGACTGAAACTATGGGAACTAGCTATAACTGATATACCCTAATATAATATTATGGTCCAACCTGTAACCCCAGTTGGAAGGGTGTTAGTACCATGCCACGGGTACAACACTGGATTTGTGGATCCATAAATTTGAAGTCCCGAAGGATGAGGGTGTCATGCCTAACTGATGGGGACCCCTCAAAATCTATGGTGGTGCAGTAGGTCTAGAACCTAGGGACTGATACTAGTGCCTCATGACTAACTAACGGGGAAGACACCATCCCTACACTCACTTGGTGCTAAGCATTACTCCCAACTGAATGACACTGATTATTAGACTGAACTGAGTTCAACTGATTATAAATTCTGATAGTGCTCATCATGATAATAATAATTGAGAAATCAACTATGTTCATGGTTTAACTGAAATTATTTTTTAAGTAATGGAAGTATGTAAATAGCTAAATTTTGGGTATTCAAACCCCCAGGACACGATAGCAATAACAACAAGATCATATTAAAACTTTAAGGACATGACATGTAGTTAGCATTCTAAAACTCATTCTTTGGGGCATTTCATCAAACACTTGCAATGCTGGCTTAAGTATGGGAATAGTTTTAAATATCTAGTAATGGCATAATTTCAATACTACAGTCACCAATTAGGTTTTAACTCAGTAAAAAACAACATTCAAACATGTAGGGTTTAATAACAACAACAATTACGTGTAAACATTGTATAGAATTGAGATTCATGGTTAAAATTATTATAACATGCAAAAATTATAAATTTGAATTTGAAATTGGGTTCTTGGACTCCATGGGTAAAAGAAACCCATGGATGAACATCTAACATACCTTGCTTGAAGAGTTAGTGAAAGTTCTTAATGGCTTTTCTTGAAGTTGAGGTTGAATCTTTGAAGAGCTCGGGTTTTTTCTTTTGGACAGAATGGTTTTCAATTGAGAGAATTTGAGTAAAAGGTAGCCAAATATGCTTTTAGGGGATTTAATCCTGTGTTTTTCATGGATTCGGACCATGGTTAAAGACCAAACTGCCCCTGGGAGATTAAAAATTTTGTAACTGAAACCCGAATTTGACCATCACCATGACGCGCCAAGGTTGTCATCGTAATTTCTACTATGATACGATGCAATCGCGGCGACTTACTGGAATCTGGAAATTTTCCTTTTGATCTTCACCGCAACGTGGTGACCCCTCCAGCGCTATACTCACCACGATGCAGTCTAATCGCGGTGTACTACTATTTTGGAAATCAAATGTGCTCCAAACCTCATCCAAAAAATCCGAAACTTACCCGAGACATGCTACTTATACATCTGAGCATGAATCAACTTAAAAACTTATGTCACGGGGTCGGCAAGGTCACTTTAAAGGTCATTGGAGTTGAGAGGCCGTAAAATAAGACTAAGTCTCCAATACTTAGCTAAATTTTCAGGTTCTAAGCCTCTTATACATGCACTGAGAGCCGAATTGAGTTAAGACTAGTATGGGGTATTACAATATATCCCCTTAGGAATATTCATCCTCAAATGAGACTGATTAAGCTGAGAATACTGACGGACTAAGATTACATACTGAACATGCATAACTAAAACATGACTACATGACTGAACTGATTCATTAATGCGTGAAATGACATGAGATTGTTTACATAATTGGAAATGAGAGTGGAATAGAGATAATCAAAGAAAAACGGTTACCTTAAGCTGAGTCTAAATTCATGGAGAAAATGTGAGTGTACTTGGTCCACATATCTGATTCTGCTTCCCAAGTGGCTCCTTCAACGGATTGGTTGCGCCAAAGAACTTTGACTAAGGGAACTTCTTTGTTCTTTAGTATACGAATCTAACGATCAAGGATTTTGACTGGGACTTCTTCGTAAGAGAGACTATTCTAAACATCTATGCTTCCTATGGGGACTACAACCACTGGGTCACCGATACACTTATTCAATAAAGATACATTTAACACTGGGTGTACTTATGCCAAATTTGCAGGCAACTGAAGCTCGTAGGCTACCTTTTCGAAATGGCTTAAAATTCTATAAAGGCCAACATATTGGGGACTAAGCTTCCTCTTCTTGCAAAACCTCTTCACTCCCTTCATGGGAGAGAGATTTTCAAATATACAAAATCACCAATCTCAAATTTGAGAACTTTTTTACACACATCCATATAAGATTTCTGTCGGCTCAAGGTTGTCTTAAGCCTTTCCCTTATCAACTAAACTTTCTCTAAATCATCCAACACCAAGTCAGGCCCTATCAACTTAGCCTCACCTACCTCAAACCAACCAATTGAAGATCTATATATCCTCCTATATAGAGCCTCAATGGAGCCATCTAAATACTAGAATGATAACTATTATTATACGCAAACTCGATCAAAGGTAAGTAATCATCCCAACTACCTTTAAAGTCAATAACACACACTCTCAACATATACTCTAGGGTATGAATAGTCCTTTTTACCTGACCATCTGTCTGAGGGTAAAAGGCAATACTAAGGTTAACATGAGTACCAAGACCCTTCTGGAAGGCTTTCCAAAAGTGAGAGGTAAATTAAGTACCTCTATTAGAAATAATGGCCAACAGAACTCCGTGCAACCAAAAACACTCTCTAAATAGAGCTTGGCATAGTCCACGACTGAATAAGAAGTATGAACTGGCAAAAAATGGGCTAATTTGGTCATCCTGTCCATAATGACCCAATTGAATCGTGCTGATAATGGGTATGAGGGAAAATCATCACAAAGTCCATATTCACTTCCTCCCACTTCCAAGTGGGAATATTGAAATCCTGCATGGAACCACTAGGCTTTTGGTGTTCAATCTTAACCTGCTGTCACGTAGAGCACTTAACCAGAAACTCTAAAATATCTTTTTTAATCCCTCTCCACCAATAGATTTCCCACAAATAATGGTACACCTAGTAGACCCTGGATGAATAGAGTAATGTAAACCATACGCTTCAGTAATAATCTACTGTATCAATTCATCTATGCATGGCACACATAGTCGACCCTGGTAATGAAACACTCCATCTCTCTTTTAAGAAAAAACCTTTACTTTCTGGTCTCTGACTGAATCCTTTAGCTTAACTAGAAAGGGATCTTTATCTTACTTTTCTTTAACCTTGGAAACCACAGAAGATTCCAAACTATTTCGTACCCAAACACTACCTTAAGCCGAATCAACCAAACGAACACCTAATCTTGCAAGTTGATGAACTTACTGAGCTAACTTCTTATTATCTTTATCAACGCGAGTGAGACTACCGATAAACAACCTACTAAGGGCATCTACCACTACATTGTCCTTGCTTGGATGATACATAACACTTACGTCGTAGTTCTTCAACAATTCTAACCATCTCCTCTGACATAGATTCAAGTCCTTCTACGAAAACACATACTATAAGATTTTGTGGTCTGTGAACATATCAACATGCACTCCATACAAGTAGTGCCTCCAAATCTTTAAGGCAAACACAACAATTGCTAGTTCAAGATCATAGGTGGGGTAATTCCATTCATGGGGCATAAGCTTCCTAGAAGCATAGGCTATGACCTTACCCCTTTGCATCAAAACATATCCCAAACTAACTCTGGAAGCATCACAGTACATAACAAACCCGTCTGAACCATCTGGTAGCATTAAAACTTGGTCTATGATGAGTCGAGTCTTCAACTCCTGAAAACTCTTCTCACAAGAATCTGACCACTGAAACTTAACTTTCTTTTGAGTCAATCTGGACATGGGGGATGCGATAAATGAAAATCCTTCAACGAACCATCAGTAATATCCAACTAAACCTAAGAAACTCCTAATATCTTTTGGAGAGATAGGTCCAGGCCAGCTTCTTACCACTTTAGTCTCTTGAGGGTCAACTCTAATGCCATCACCGGAGACAATATGGCCAAGGAAAGCTATTGATCTTAGCCAAACTTTGCACTTACTAAGTTTGGTTAACAACTGATGGGCTCTAAGATTCTGTAATACTATCCTGAGGTGGTTTGTATGATCATTTTTATTACGGTAGTAAACAAGAATGTCATCAATGAATACTATGACAAACATGTCCAAGTATGATTTGAACACTCACTTTATCAAGTCCATGAAGGCTGTTGGGGCATTTGTGAGACCAAAGGACATGACTAAAAACTCAAAGTGACCGTACCGGGTTCAGAAAGCTATTTTCAGGATGTCACATTCCTTGACTCTGAGCTAGTGATAACTGGATCTGAGGTCTTATTAGAGAAATAACTAGAAGCCTAAAGTTGGTCGAATAAGTCATCGATTCTGGGAAGTGGGTATTTATTTTTTATTGTGACTTTATTCAACTGACGGTAGTCGATCCAAATAATAAGAGAACCATATTTCTTACGCACGAATAGGACTAGTGTGCCCCACGGGGACACGCTTGGCCTGATGAATCCCTTATCTAGGAGGTCTTTCAACTATTCTTTCAACTCTTTGAGCTCAATTGTAGCCATTCTATATGGTGGAATATAGATAGGCTGAGTATCCAGAAAAAGGTCTATTCCAAAGTCAATTTCCTTTTCGGGAGGAACTTCAAAACAATATTCAGGGAGCACATCTGGAAATTCTCTTACCACTGGAACTGACTCAAGACTGGTGTCCTATAATCTAGAGTCATTGACTTGAAAAAGATGGTAAACACACCCCTTTGATATCATTGTCCTCTCTCTCTAATGTAAGAAATAAGTTGACCCCTAAGCATTGTAGTACTACCCCTCCATTCCAGGACTGGTTCATTTGGAAACTAAAATAAACAACTCTCTTTAGAAACAATCAACTAAAGCATAGCATAAATGGAGCCAATCCATATCGAGAATGACGTCAAAATCCATCATCTCCAATTCTACAAGGTCTACTAAAGTAACTTTCTAAGATAATATGATGGGACAGTTTCTGTATACCTTCCTAGCTACAATAGAGATTCCTACTAGGGTTGACACTTAAAAAGGGCTCTGCTAAGGTTTTTGGACTAAGCTCGAAGTTGACAGCTATGTAAGGGGTTACAAAAGAAAGAGAAGCTCTAGGATCTAGTAAAGCATAAATATGTAGATGAAAGAGTTGCAACGTACCAGTAACCACATTTGGAGAACTTTCCTGATCTTATCTAGACTGAAGTGCGTAGAGCGTATTTTGACGTTGGCCGTTAGTGGCACTGGAAGTGGCACCCTGCTGGACCTGTGGGTGCTGATGAAGAGTTAGCCTGACCCTATGGGCGATCATTCCCATCCTTCCACATACCTTTGGAACATTCCTTCAACTTGTGACCTAGTTTGTCATATCCAAATCACACACCACTGGCAGCCCTACGCACACCTTGATGATTTCTTCTACACTTCTGACAGAGTAGATTAGTGCGGGCACTGCTCACACTACCTTGAGACTTGGATCCTGATGTCCTATCTTTATTATCATTTAAATTTGGCCCAGGTGCACTAGCTGAGGATAGAGCTGGAACTGAATATCTCCTTTAAAACTAGGGGAGATTTCCACCCTCCGACTGCGACTGAGCAAAACTGAAGCTACCTATTCTAGCCCTCTTATTCTCCCCCTTTCTCTTCTTAGCCTTCTCTGCTTTAATCTGCTGAGCATGGACCACCAACCTATAGAAGTCCATCTTCTTAATCAATATTGCGGTCCTACACTCATTGACCATACTATAAGATACCACAGATACAAATTTGCTCATTCTAGACCTGTTATTAGCTACTACATAAGGAGCATACCTGGCTAGCTGAGTAAACATGAGGGAATATTCTTTTATACTCATGTTTCCATGTTTCAAATTGATAAACTCTATCACTTTATCTTCCCTCAGCTCTAATAGAAAGAATCTATCTAAGAAGGTTGTAGCAAACTCTTCTTATTCTATAGGCCCTACATCTGTGCCTATATCTTCCTTCCACTTCTTAAACCAGGTGTGAGCCACATCCTGCAACTGGTAAGAAGCCAACTTAGTACTATCACTAGAAGTCACACCCATAATGTCTGTTACCTTCTGAACCATGTCAAAGAATTCCTTTGAATCCTCATCAGATTTGGATCCCAAAAATAGAGGAGGATTCATTTGGGTAAAATCCCAAATCATGGTTGCGGCGGTATTGGCCACTAGGTTGGTCAGGATAGTAGTTAGCCAAATATTTTGAGTTTTTAAAGAGTTGGATAGAGTAATAAATATAGCTATGAACTCTGCATGAGAAACATGCTCATTCAGGGGATCTTCCTGAATGGGCGGAGGTGCTGGGTGGTTTTCATTTCTCCTACCATTGGTCTTTCTAGGAGACATATTCTATAGAAATAAGGAAGAGAAAATTAGAAAGAGAGTTTAACTTGATCTCATGCTCATTCAAACGACATGAACACTGAAAGAAGGGAAACTTTTCCTAAAACGTCTTGTAGCCTCTTGTGCATAACTGTGGCGCATTTCACACCCATGCACAAGACTCTAATCAATACAGCTTTCAGACTCCCTTGGATACTTTAAAACCTTAGGCTCTAATACCAAGTTCGTAACACCCCGAGAATACACCCTAGATGTCACACGGTGCTTACGGTCTCGAAAGACCACAAGCTAACCCATGAACTAGTATTTGTTGTGATCACTGAATAATATTTATAATAGAGATCATATGTGAAATTTAACTAAAATACGCCATAAGGTTTTAAATTATAGTTCTAATAATATCTGTAAAGCAATATTGATAATATTGATAAAACGACTGATAATAACAACTGAAAACTATCTGATTATCTGTATTAGTCTGAAAGCCTCTAAACTGTCTGAATATGGAGTTAATGGGACAAACCCCCAACTAACTCTGACTAAATAAAAAATACTTAACTGATAAGGTAGACTAAGATAAATAAACCATGTCCTCATAGTATAAGGACTCACCACTACTACAGCTGATAATCTGGTACATCTACATGGGGTTAGGGAACTGAGCATTCAAACTTATGATATTAAGCATCATAGAACAAGAAATGAGTGTGCGATTAGTACTTTGAATGTACTGGTACATTAGATGAGGTTAGGTTGAAATGCATACGTTCATGTGCATGAGTAATAACTGACTGGATGAGTAATATGAAGTACTGAATACAAACGCATAAAATCTATAAAGACTGAGAATGCATAACCAAGCATAAAACATAAATTCTGAAATAGTTTGAAAACTAAATTACTGAAATACTTATGACTGGGAAACTGATATCTATATGTTATGGCCAAGCAAACCTGAGACTGAATATCGAACTAGATACTGGACTAAACTGTGGGAACTATTTATAACCGACATGCCCTTTTATAATATTAGGGTCCAACTTGTAACCCCAGTTGAAAGGGTGTCAGTACCGTGCCATGGGTACTAATACTGGCGGTGTGGATCCAAAATTTGAAGTCCCAAAGGACGAGGGTGTCATGCCTAACTGGCGGGGGACCCCTCAAAATCTACGGTGGCGCCAAGGTCTGGAACCTAGGGACTGCTACTAGTGTCTCATGCCTAACTGATAGGGGAGAAACCATCCCTATACTCACTCAGTGCTAAGAGTTACTCCCAACTACATGGCACTGATTATTAGACTGAGCTGAGTTCAACTGATTATAAATTCTGATAGTGCTCATCATGATATAATAATTGAGAAATCAACTATGCTCATGGTTTAATTGAAATCATTTTATAAGTAATGAAAGTATGTAAACAGATAAATTTTGGGTATTCAAACCCCCAGGACTCGATAGCAATAACAACAAGATCATACTAAAACTTTGAGGACATGATATGTAGTTAGCATTCTAAAACTCATTCTTTGAGGCATTTCATCAAACACTTGCAATGCATGGCTTAAGCATGGGAATAGTTTTAAACATATAGTAATGGCATGATTTTAATACTATAGTCACCAATTAAGGTTTAAATCAACGAATAACAACATTCAAACATGTGGAGTTTAATAACAACAACAATTACATGTAAACATGGTATAGAATCGAGATTCATGAGAATTCATAGTTAAAATCATCATAACATGTAAAAATTATAACTTTGAATTTGAAATTGGATTCTTGGACGCCATGGGTGAAAGAGACCCATGGATGAACATCTAACATACCTTTCTTGAAGAATTCGTGAAAGTTCATGGTGATTTTTCTTGAACTTGAGCTTGAATCTTTGAAGAGCTAGGGTTTGTTCTTTGGGAGAGAATGGTTTTTAATTGAGAGAATTTGAGTAAAAGGTGGCAAATTATGCTTTTGGGGGATTTAATCCCATGTTTTTCAAGGATTGGGACCATGAGAAAAGACCAAACTGCCCCTGGGAGATTAAAAATTTCATAACTGAAACCCAGATTTGACCATCACCGCGACGCGCCAAGGCTGTCATTGCGATTTCCACCATGACGCGGTGCAATCGCGGTGACTTATTGGAATCTGACAATTGCCCTTTTGATCTTCACCACGCGCGGTCCAACCGCAATGAGCTACTATTTTGGAAATCCAACGTGATCCAAACCTTGTTCGAAAAATCCGAAACTTACCCGAGACATGCTACTTACACCCAGAACATGAATCAACTCAAAAATTTACGTCTCGGGGTCGAGAAGGTCATTTTAAAGGTCATTGGAGTTGAGAGGCCGAAATATAAGACTAAGTCTCCAATACTTTGCCAAATTTTCAGGTTCTAAGCCTCTTATACATGCACTAGGAGCTGAATTGAGCTAAGACTAATACGGGGTATTACAATAGATAAGAAAACCATTGCAAATAGCCAATTGTAACAGTTTTAACCATTCTAATTGATACACTAAATAGTCATTCTTGAGGGATGAATAACCGTTGCAATATTTATACTTTAAGCAACAGTTTGGTGGACTGTTATAAAACGGTTGCCATTGAGCTATGGTTAAGCAAACTGGGGGTGGACATACCCCCAGTTACCATAGTGTTGATGCAACGGTTTTAAGACGTACAACAATGAATTTCTTGTTGTTGCGGCAGACCTATTTTCCAGTAGTGACAGTTGCATAATTTTATTTTATTTTTCGCTCGTTTTTCTTTATTAATTGAATTAATAAAGTGTTGTTCAGTATATGACTATTTCAGATATGTGTGTGTGTGTCAGAGGTATACTCAAATACTCAAATTCATGTTTTATGTAGCTGATTGTTATCATTTTATCTTATGCTAGCAATTTTCTTAAACTAGGTTTTATAATTTTGGAAAGATATTAAAAATTAATTCCACAAATCTTGAAAGAAATAGTTCTTCTTCAATTGAAAAAGAAAATCTCGTTTTTTTAAAAATACTAATTATTTTTCCTAATCATATATATAAGATTTGAAATGAACCAATGAACTCTTTTAGTTAAATGATATTTCAGTTTAAAGACATCTCTTATACAATATACTCATTAGATAAATCGTGGTTAAAGATTGAGTTGGATTTATCATGAAAATTGGGTCCTAAATAAATAAATAAATATATATATATATATATATATATATATATATATATATATATATATATATATATATATATAGTTGCTACGTCATTAAATAGGCATCAATGATTATATTTCTAAGAATAAGGACCATAAAAGCTAACTTGACAAAAATAAGTGACTTTTGAAAGACAAAACAAAGTCGAATGGCTATGATAATCAATTACCCAAAATTAAAAGACCATCTAAGCTTCTAACTCAATAATCACGTTACAATTTTTCAAAATAGAAATTCAGCATATTTTCTATGATCAGTCATAAATTATTGAATATTATTGAATTAAATTGGTTATTTATAACTTAAAATTTTATTATTCTAAAATACGAATCAAATTTAGTCTTATAACTTTTTTGCATTTGATTTTTCCCACTATAATAAAAAGGATCATAAGGTAGTCAATCTTTACTTTATTTTTTTAAAATGGTATTTTGTCTCTTTAGGCACTACTAAAAGAAAAAATAAAATTCAATTTATTGTAGCCATTATGCAAGGATATTTCAATAAGACGAGCCTAATTGATGTGCCATGAATTTACAGTACTTAAGACGCTTAAAATGATGAATAATTGTAAGTTCAAGGGCATATTTAAGTGGATATAATGGATTTCTGGTATGAGTAGGGTAAACAAGTTCCGAAAAAGAAACTGTTGAAACAAGAACTTTAGAAGATCAAACAAAAAGAATGACGATCCTGGGATCTGGCCACGATCGTACCAAAGCTATCGTGTCTGAATCAGAGCGTGTCCCCAGTAGTTGATAGACGAAAGCCTTCCACGATCATACCATGAAGTCACTATAGTACCTTAATATCCTGGAAAGAAGCATTGAGAACAAGGCTGCAAAACCTATGAGTGAGATGATCAAATGAGAACAAAGTCATGATCGTACTTTGATATAACGATCGTACCATGGGATTGTAGGATCAAGGCCAAGATATAAAGGCTGCAGAAGTTTATCAGACAACTGCATCTCACAGTCGTATGTAGATATCACAAAACCATACTGAGCACCGTACCACTAAAGATCTGAAGATAAAAATTCATGAGCCAAACCACGAGCACCAAAGGAAGATCATGGTACTAACCACGATCAAACCTTCCAACCGTCCGAGCCAATCGATCTGTGTTTCCAATTTTTTTTTAGGATAGAATTTAATTTGCCTATAAATACTCTTGTAGGGTTATTTTTACGTGTTACACACAACTTTAATTTGACAACGTTATATTGTAAGGTTCTAAGGCATATTCTTGAAATTTTATGAATATTGTTTCTAGAGTTTTAATTAAAGTTGCGATTTTGGAGTTTAATTCTCATTGTAAGTCCATGACAATACTGTCATATATAAATTATTCTTGTGTTCTTGCAATTATGAGTAGCTAAAGACCACAACTAGGGTTGTGAAAACCATAATGAATTAACGAATTAGGTTAAGTGTGAGGCAAACCTAGATTGGTGTACTTGCATGTATTGGTATTTCCTTCATTATAATTGTTGTTATAATGAAGAATGCATACATTAGGAACTCACCTGTATTCTAAACTTGATCGAGAGAGAGATATGTATTAGGAAAAAGAAATAACAACAGAGATTTGAAGCTATCATAACCTTCCTCTAATAATTAAAGTGATAACAAGAATAGTAAATCTAAGATAAGGAATAAGGGTTAGTAGTGCGACACTCTGAGTCTGGGAGGAGATCAGAGAAATTCATCTAATCAAGGTTGGAAGATGTTTAGATAAACCTATCTTGTTAGATTTCACATGCAATGGATCAAGATAGTTTGATAGCACAAGCAGTCTGTGGAGTTATGAAATTATATGGATCATAATCCTAGTACTTATCTCATATTGATTACAAATCCAAAAAATAATTGTGCTGATACTCTTTTGTTTCACAAAACCCCCCCATCTTTTACTTAATTGACATTACCTAGACCAATATATGATCAAATTTTGTCTTATTTCCTGTGGGTTCGATCCTAATTTTTTAGGGTTTTATATTTGATTTAACGACCGCTTTATACTCTTTGGGAGGAGTAATTTAAAAAACATCACTAAGTCAACACTTTAGTACCTCTCTTTTAGTTCATACTTATTTTCTCACACTTTTTCTTGATCAGTCACTTCTTACATGGGCACCTAATTTGTACTTGAGCATTTGCTTCTTATTTACACACACGATTCTCAAATAGACCTCGTCTATTTATATGTTATGATCGGATCTAGGGGAGGTATAATTTTCACTTAAAATTATAACTTTTCACTTATTTGTAAAATTTTACATTCTAAAATGCTTCTAGGCTTTATTCTAACATTTTCACAACTCGAAATAGGATCATAATAATACCTACTTAACCACCAGTAGGTGAGCTAAATCTGTATCCATATATGAAAAGTAACAACTAATCAATAGAAATGACAGTAGAAATAGAAACAATGGATCACTATACAATTCACAAATACAAAATATATAAAATAGGCCTACGATAAATGAAGAAAATTAGAATATACAGTAATACCTTATCCCCAACCTGATGTCACCAATTCAAGAGCTACTAAAGTACATGAGCAGCACTATACTAATACATTTCTTTATAAAATACACTAAATGGAGATAGAGGACACAAGAAAGAACTGGGTAAGCTCCCGAACGGAAAGAGGTTACCACTATACTGATCAGATGACTCCCGAATGAGCAGAGTCAATGAGGAAGAATCAAGCCAAGATATGCATAAATAAAAATGCAAGATTGTAGCATGATCACCAAAGCACAAAGTACTCAATAGATATCATAGTATGACCAAACTAAAAGACGATATACAAATATAAAAAGCAAGAAAAAGACAACCTACACACAAAACCCCAACAATCCAAAGCATAACATGAATAAAATGGAAAATAGAGATAATAATGAACGTAATATAAGTATAAATGAAAAAAAAATATTGTACATCATGAGACGGTGTAATGTAGTTTTCACGACCCGAATCGAGGCCTTGGCCATGACAAACATCCCGAACGATGAAGGCCCAAACACCTTTTTCTATTTGACAATCGTGCACAATTTTTATACAATACAAAGAAATGCATAAAGTTAACAAAAAGGAAACATGGTCAATCTCTTAATCCAATTGGACAATAGAAATGAAATTCATGACATTCAAAACACATTACATCAGTCTACGAAATCTCTAACAACATGAAATCAACTTCTGTCTGAAAACTGGGACAAGGACCCTAGTCGGACCATGACTAAAACCAAATAATAACATTTCATAGACAAAGCCCTTCGAAATAAGGGAGGCTCACTAACTACAACTTCTGACAAATCAATCTACGACTAAGCGGGACTCTGGGACTGAGCTTCAGATCTTGAAATATATGGGGTCAATACAGATATACTGGTATGCAGAATAATCCAAGTAACAAAAATATATTTTATACAACATAGGTGAGAGCATTTCATAAAACATTATACATAAAATAATTTAAAATACATGGGCAGTTTCAATAGACTTCAAAACAATTTAGTAAATGTAACTCCTTTCTTTGGTTTACTTCTAAGTTAGGTGGTACACCCTATAATTCTGATATTCCACGAACTATATGGAATTCGTTCTTCACTCAGTGGCCCCCAACCCAAATTTGCCATAAAGGTTGGAGTTTCTGATTCTGATACACCATAGGGCACTAGTCCAGCATATAATCCCTCTTTGGGGACATAATAAACCCATATCAGCAAAATACAATTTTGGGCAATGAGTTATCTGAACTCGCGCCTTCTTTAGGAAAGTACCTAAATCTCTTTAAGCCCATTTTTAATCTCTTTAAAACATGCATCTTTCTGAAATCAAATTCTAAACTCTGACAAGAATCTAAATTCTGTTTTGTTCTAATTTTGTCATGGCATTATCTGTTTTGATATCATCATACCAAGACTTACAAGTCATATGTCTAATCCATATAGTATCATGTTATAATCCTTTCATTCAAAATAAAGTATTTGGGCCACCAAATCATTCAAATAGTACAAGAGAATTTGTATATTGAAATACATAAAAACTTTTGCAAAGATTCTCTCTTTCAATTCTTAAACATGGGGTGGTCATGTACTTCATAGAAAACTATGCAATTTTTTCAATAACCATCTTTAATATTTACAAACAAGATAACGCTTTCTCTTCGGTTTATAATCAATATCAAGCCTTAAACAATAGTCAAAACATTTATGCCATGCTTCTAAATATGAAGTGCATTAATTCATAACTCGTGAAAATCAAGTAATGTCAAAACAAGAGAGGGAGTATATAAATATTCATGCTCTCAATTCAACTTTCAAACTCAAACCACATACATACATATATATATGAGCAAAATCAAGTTTAGGGGAAGGCCTCAAGACCAAAATATTATCATCAAAAAGATTCACAATTCATATTTGTTACTGTAAATTTAAAATCCTTTATAATTATATGATTTCGTACTTTAAACCTTACTCAAAATGATTTAACATGCCCATGTAGTTTAAGAAAATCCCATGTACCTTAATTACGAAGAAATCTCGAGGAAACTTGACTTTGTAAGCTTGGATGAGCAAACCCTAACTTGGTTTTTCTTCCCTTGTGCTTTAGATAATGAACTAAGGATTTGATAGGGTTACAATGTGTTTTGGGACTTTAATATCGTGTAATTATGTTTTGGGACGATTATTTAGTGTCAAAAGACTTTGTTGCCCTTGAATTAACTCACAAAAGAAGTTCCTACACTACTTGTCCATAGGGTTTGTGGTGCCAACCCCATGGCAAACCATAAGGTTTGTGGCGCAAAGTCCATGGAAAACCTTAAGGTTTGAGGCTCCAACTCCATGGAAAACCTTAAGGTTTACGCAAACCTTTTCCAGTCAACGTTTGAGATGGTATGGCTATGTCTAGCCATCGCCTAAGCTCTAGTTTGCAACACCAACTTAGTTTTGAGGTCCTTAAACACTCTCAACTCCTCCCACAACATCAACACATTATCTACCATCTTTACGGGGGGTTCAAAAGGTCATTTTAGAAGCATCAAAAGAGTGTTACGACTACGGGGTGTTACAATAGTATGTGCTAATGCAGTGAAATCTGAAATCTTACCTCAGACAACCCAAAATCTCACCTTTAATGTAGCAGTAAAGTAAACTTTAAATGGACCTGAATCTTACCTTGAATAAAGCATTTGTCTAATGCAGCATGAGATGATGTAATGTAGTATGTGTCCAATGCAGTGAAATTCGAAATCTTACCTCAGGCAGCCCAAAATCTCACCTCAAATGTAGCAGTAAAGTAAACTTTAAATGGACCTGAATCTTACATTGAATAAAGTCTAAAGATGGTATAATCCTATCAAAAATCAGTAATAAAAGTGGTACGATCTTCTCGGAGCTCTAATTAGTGATAAAAGTGGGATAATCTCAATTTGAAAGTTGAAAATCAACATTTTCCCTCTGAGTCGTCCCATAATCCATGTGTATGAGTGTATGAATGTATGCAAGCTAACACAGGTGTGTGTTTGTATGTATTTATATATATATATATATATATATATATATATATATATATATATATATGCAGATCAAGTTCAAGTTTTACCCAAAACAGATTAACAAATAATGTTCTATCTAAAATAATAAATAAACCAATATATATATATATATATATATATATATATATATATATATATATATATATATATATATATATATATATATATATATATATATATATATATATATATATATATATATATATATATATATATATATATATATATATCACGAATATTTCTATCATTTATGTTAATTAAAATTCCACTTGTATGTGATTAAGGGGTGGTATAAATAATCTCACCATATTTTAACTTGGGATAAAGTCATAAAATGACAAAATTACCCTTCAAATTCTTCAACTATATATATATATTCCTACTATATATAAGAGAAAACACGAGATTTTGATAGTCCTTACATTAATTGTTTTTTGACAATTTTATTCCTAATTTAAATTTTAATTACTCTACAAATTTTCACTCATTTTGGTAAATTTGAACAATTATATGGACTCAACTATTTATACAATCAAATTCAAAATTGATCCAAGGATTTATCGTCTTTGTATTTTGTAATTATTAATCTTACTTCAAATTTTTATTTTTTCTAACAAATTTATCATGAACAAGTAATTAAAATATCTTGACATTCCCTTTCTAACTTAGTACATGCTTAATTATTAAATAAAAAAATATTTTTTTATATATAGTTAAACATGTTTGAATTTTTTTTTTTTAAATATAATTCAACTTTTCAAATATTAGGCTGCATTTATTTTTTTAAAGATTCAGACGTCTGAATCTGAATGCACGTTTGAATGTTTAAGATGTTGTCTCTACATCTGAAAACTGAATGATTAAGACTGTTTGTTTTTCAACATCTGAATGTACAAAAAAAAATTATTTGTATATATAATAAAATAAAAAGTACAATTCAAATAAAAGAACTAATCATATATCAGAAAAATATGTAATTTAATACAACAAAATTATTATTTGATTTAACAAAAAAATATTTATGTTTGTTAGTAATAGTGGAGATACTTTATAATAGTGGTTGCGGTGACAATGATTGATGTTAGTGATTAGTAATGTTAGTGGTGATAGTTGTGATGGTTGGTATTGTAGTGATTGTTATGATGGTGGCGGTTGATAGTGGTGGTGGTAGTTGTGATGTGACATTGCTTGGTGTTAGTAGTTGGAAGTGTTGATTGTGATGGCTGGAAAATGAATGAATGATGGTTAACGATGTGTTGATGCTAGTTGGAGATATTGTTAGTTGTGATGGTGAAGAAGAGTGTTAGTAGAGATAAATTGTAGCGACGATAGTGATTGACGTGATGGTAGAGGTGACGTTACTAGTGACAATAGTGGTAGCCACTGAAGAATGTGTGGAGGTTGTGATGTATTAGTGGTAGTTAGTGGTGGTGCTAGTTGTGATAGATGAGTTGGTCGATAGTAGGGATTGAACGGTAGTGATTGATGATGGTGGTGCTGTTGACGACGGCGGTGATTTAAAATATAATTACAATAATAGAGGTAGTAGGTGTGGTAGCGGTTGACAATAGTGATTGGTAGCTATATTTGTTGTCGATGGTGCTTGTGATGGTGGAGGTGGTTGGTGGTGGTGGTTGACAATGATAGCGGTGGCAAAGGTAGTGACTGATGATTATGAATATAGTGGCGGTGAAAATTATCCAACACTAAAATACTTCTTCAGAACTATTAAGACTTGATTTTATATCTGAATGATTAAAGACTTATTCAAACCTATTAAGAGCTAAAATCTTAATAAAAAGCAAATGCACTTAATGATCTGAAGTCTGAACCATTCAGGTTCAGACATCCATTAAGTGTAAACAAATGAGCCCTTAATAATATTAAATAATGTAAGATGAGAGTAATTCTTTTTCACATTTTTTTATGATGATTTTTTTTTAAAAAAAATGGGATTATCAACATTTTACAGAATTTAGGAAAAAATAAGTAATTTAACATTAAATATTAAACTAAATAAGACGAAGGATATTTTTGTAAACAAACTATTTATTCTTAGAAAAGATGTAATGCCTATCATTTTTAGTTTCACTAATCAAACAATCACTAAAAAATAATACCAAGATAACTTATCTCAGGAGAACTAATTCCAGTATAACTAATCTCAAAATAACTAATCCCAACATAACTTGTTTCTCAATCAAATGACGCATAAGTGTGTAGTACACTTAATTAATGCACCCTCACTAACAAATTATACTTCAAAATTAGGGTCATAACTATCTTAGTTTATACATTATAACATATGAGTTTCAGTAGCTAAGAGAAGAAAAAAAAGAGGATAGCGTCATTAATACCTATTAATGATACTCTTTCCATTTCAATTTACATGTACAATTCAAATTTCGGGAGTCAATCATTTTTTATTTTCATCGTGAATTCACAAATACAATATTTAAGGGTTTTTTTTTTTTAACTAACGTGTATTATTATTTATCAAGTAAGCTATATAAAAAAAATTCTCCACTGATTCAGCATCTAGCCAAAAATCTGCCTCAAGCTATCATCCACTTCCTACCTATAATCTATACAATTACATTAATAAGAATAGAAATTCAGTGTCTAATATCATAGCGAGCATCCTCATCATGAACCCACGTATGACCACCTCTTGGATAATATGTCGCATCATGGCTCGTTCCTTCCTTTGACATTGTTGAAACACTCATGCATTTCTGTTTGATCATATATGATAGATTGTCCCTGCTAAACATAGACGATAGGTTGCAATCTGTACCGTTCTATCATTAGCATGTGTCACAATTCATTATTTTTCCTCTTATCGAATTTGATTGGTGCATCGAAGTTTTTGTCATTGTAGCATCTTGTTCCAGATCCCTCGTGAGTAAACACATTCAAAGAAAAAATAGCCATGACTTCCTTCATATTGATCACAAAATGGACATATAGCAGATGTAATGGCACCCCACTTTATTAGTCTAATCTCTAGATATAGATACGGTAAAAATTGTAAATAGCAAAAATTATCCAAAATTTAAAAAATATATTAAGATTTCGTACCTAGTCTAAATAAGAAAGTAATTATAACATATAATTTAGTTGATTTGAAATTATTAATTATAAAAAAATAATAAATGTTTATAACCTTTTTTTTCATGCATAAAATTATAATGATGTTTAAATATATCAATATCATGTTTATTAAGAAGTTTAATAGTTTGTTCATCAGCATTCAAAGCAATAGATTGCTCGGTGGTTTTTAATATTTGTTTATATTTGAATCTATCAAGAAATCCATAATCATAAATGGTTTTTATTTTTACTTGAGGAATAGTCCATTTATTTAATAAATCAATATTTTGAGGTAAATCTACCTCTTTGAGTTTAGTATCTTTCGTACTAACTTCTCCCATATCTATTTTTATAAAAACCTTATACCTATGCTGAATATTTCACATCTCTCACGTAATTACTATGAAAGCTCCTAGGCTCTGATACCATTTTACAGGATCTCAACAGGCTGGGGTAAGCCGCTCAGCCTGCCAGACCTATATAACAATACCGAATTAAGCCATAGTCGAAAAACCGAACAAAAGCACCGACCGAAATATAAAAGAATTTCAAATAGCTTAACGACTGCATGGAACCTTTTACCCAAACAAGGGGCCTGTCAGAGATTCAATAGACTTATGTTAAACCTATGTGTCTAGAAGTTCCAATTGTGCAAAAGGTTGCCCTTTCTTCATCAGTATAACGGGCTAAAGAGGCACAACTTACTAGACGTAGTCACTGAGACAAAGTCAACATAAGTTTATTAAACTCGATTGTATCACCATTTTGGAACCAAGTTGAGAAACTATAGAAAAATTCCTTCACATTTTGATAGAGTCTAGATCTTTCATAGTTACCACATAAATGAGGTTAGATCTTCAACATAGGTATAAGAGGCTTCTTAACCGTATATAGTCATGGTTGGAAGTTGTATTAAAAGCACAACAAAAGAAGAAAGAATTAATACCTTAAAATGGTCGAAGTGCAAGGCGTGAATCGTATTCAAGCTGCAAACTGAGGCTAGTGCCTTTTTATTTATTTGTTAAATATATTACAGAAGAGAGAGCTAGAGAGAGAGATGAAAGAAGAAAATTAAAAACCTCTGCCCTCTACTAAGAATGAGGAGGCTATTTAAAGAAAAGAAAAGGAATCTACGCACAGTGTATGGTCCTTGCGCATAGTATTTTTACTATTACAGCGGGTCCTATGCATAGTAAAAGCATATAAAACAGACATAATAAAGTTTAACTTTGACTGTTGGGTCCCTCCTGTCCTTCTTTGTCTTTTCCGTTCTTTAGTTTCTAGAGAAATTCTTCAATTTTTTCAATAATTTCTTCATCTGTGAGAATCTGTTCTGGAGGTAAAGGTTGTGAGTCTGTAATGTCTTCTGTGTCTACCTCTTCAATTCTCATAGATGTATCAAGACTTTGTTCTACAGTTTGGAGTATTTTATATCGAACTTCTGTTAAATATTTCTCGATCATTTCCATCTTGTTACCCTCATGTGCAGAGATTCTTCTGGAAGTGTAGTTTAAACCTTTGTCTTCAAATATTATCTGTTTTTAGGGGTATTTTCATATTCGGTAATTTTTTTAATGATGCTTTCTCGTTGGTCTTACCATAAGAAATTTTAGTAACTGGATCAAGGTGAGTTAGCTTGTCCCAGAAATTACAATAGAATACCTGATATAGGGCAAGAATTTGTTGATTGGTGTACCCTATTTCAACAGACCATCTATGAATCCAAGGAAGAGAAAATTTGATATAGAAATATATCTGATCAATAGTATCTAATTTACAAATGTGGTCAGATAGATATAATTCGGTTAAGAATGGCGAGGCCTTTTTCCAAGATTGATAAAGAGTAGAACAAGGTAATTGTTCTGAATCTGAAAATGATATTGAATTACCATGTTCTGATAGTAAGCAGGAGTATGTAGATAAATGTACTGATTGCAATAATGATAAATGTAATTGTGTTGAAATGATGTATAAACTGCAATCACAGTTTGAAGATTTGGACTTAAATGTTCGAACTCTTACTGTTGATAATGTTCTTGAATTATTAAAAGAAATTTCTGATGAAAAGCTTTGTGAAAAAATTATTAATCTTGTTGTTAAAAATCTGCTGATAGTACTGCCAGTACTTCTAAAAATAATATTAAAAATACTGATAATGATTATTATATGTCTTATTCTTTATCTAAAGTAAATAGAAGACTTGCCTTGAGTAAAACCCCAGGAAGGGATACAACTTTTGATGATTTAAAAATAGAAGTTGAAAGACTGAAAAAAGAAATTATCTCTTTAAAACAAAATCAAATGATCTCCGATCATAGGATTTTGAAAATTGAAGAAGATATTTCTAGTTTTTCCCAAAAAACTATTTCCTCTAAAGGAAAAGAAAAGGAAGTTGTTGAAAATACTGAAAATTCTGATATGAATAAAATTATTCAAACAATTGATTTTAAAAATGATTATTTTCTGGGTATGATGCAACTAGTTACTGCTCATAGATGGTATATAAATTGCACTATTCTGGTTAATAGAGAATTTTCTATCACTAATATAGCTATGATCGATAGTGGTGCTGACGTTAGTTGCATTCAGGAAGGATTAATTCCGACCAGATATTCGAAAAACCTACTCATATAATTAAATTTACATCTGAGCATAGTTTTGATATTAATTATAAATTACCTAATACCCATATTTGTCGAAACAAGATTTGCGTTCCGCATTTCTTTTTCTTGGTAAAAACTCAACTATATCCTTCTATCATTTTAGGAACCCCTTTTATAAATGCTATATATCCTTACACTCATATTGATGCAAGTGGTTTTAGATATACTTACAAAAGTCGGGAGATTTCTTATCCTTTTGTTACTGATCCAGTTACAAGAGATATAAATGCTTTAATTGGTATGAAACAAAGACAGATAAATTTCTCACAATCAGATATGATGAGTATAAACATTCATGATACAATGACTTCGGTAAAGGTTCAAGAAAAAATAAAAATAATATCTAAACAAATGATTTTTGACATTTGTGCCGATCACCCCAATGCTTTCTGGGATCGTAAGAAACATATTGTTTCTCTTCCTTATGAAGATGATTTTAGTGAAGATAAAACTCCGACTAAATCTCGACCTTGCCAAATGAATACAGAATTAGTTGAGTTCTGTAAAAAGGAGATTGACAGTCTCTTCCAGAAAGGTCTTATAAAGCCTTCCAAATCCCCTTGGTCTTTTACTGCTTTCTTTGGGAATAATGTTGCTGAAAAAGAACGAGGTATGCCAAGACTTTTTATTAACTATAAACCTTTGAATACAGTTTTGAAATGGATTAGGTATCCAATACCTAATAAAAAAGACTTGCTTTCTAGATTATATGATGCCAATATATTTTATAAATTTGACTTAAAATTTGGATATTGGCAAATACAGATTGATAAAGATCACACTTATCGAACTGCTTTTAATGTCCCTTTTGGACAATATGAATGGAATGTCATGCCATTTGGTTTGAAAAATGCTCCTTCTGAATTTCAGAAAATTATGAATGATATATTTAATCCTCATATGGATTTTATAATTGTCTATATTGATAATATTTTTGTATTCTCAAAAACTCTTGAATTACATTTCAAACATCTACATATGTGTAAACAAATTGTACTTCAAAATGGTTTGGTTATTTCTAAACCAAAAATGAGTTTGTTTCAGACAAATATTCGATTTTTAGGACATAATATTCGTCAAGGTACTATTGAACCCATTCAAAGAACTATGAATTTTGCTAAAACATTCCCTGATATTATTATTGACAAAACGCAACTGCTGAGATTTCTTGGAAGTCTTAATTATATTTCTCCTTTTTATAAAAAATTGTCTAGGGATTTAGCCCCTTTGTATGATAGGTTGAAAAAGGATTGTAAAAAACCCTAGGCTCAAGTCCACACTGATTTTGTAAAATTAATTAAAAAATGAGTTGAAACTCTTCCCTGTTTAACTCTAGCTAATCCTACTTGGTTAAAAATAATTGAGACTGATTCATCAAATATTGGTTATGGAGGAATACTTAAACAAGTTAATCCCCATACTAAAATTGAATGTTTAGTCAGGTTTCATTCTGGCAAATGGACTGAAAGTCAGAAAAAATACACCACTGTGGCCCATGAAATGTTAACTATTGTCAAATGTGTTTTAAAATTTCAAGATGATTTATATAATCAAAAGTTTATAATTAGAACTGATGCCCAATCTGTTAAATATATGTTTGATAAAGACTTTAAACATGATACTTCTAAATTAATCTTTGCCAGGTGGCAGGCCCAGCTAGCCCCTTTTGATTTCGAGATACATTATAAAAAGGGAAGTGAAAATTCTTTGCCCAATTTTCTCTCCAGAGAATACCTAAACAACCAATGAATTTTTACACTTACTATCTCTTTGAAAAAACTGTAATTACCATTATTAAATATATTCCCTTATATGAAGATATTCATTTTATCATCATAGAAAAACTTATTAGAAAAATTCCTTCACATTTTGATAGAGTTTGGATCTTTCATAATATTTTTTTATTCAATAAATTATTTTATTGTTTTATCTGTTTTGAACCTGCTCCAACTTTTGACATCTTTATTAGAAAATTAATAAACTTGACCGCGCTTCGCGCGATTACAAAGACCTTATTAAATTTACAAACTAAATTTGATATTATATCCAAGAATTAAAAATATTTTATTTAGTCCCTAAATCAAATGGATTAGATTTTAAGTTTTAATATATTTTAATATTCACATTTCATTTTATATTTTTTCTCTAATATTTTATCACCAAGCTTAGTGTTCGCAACAAATTTTCATAGTGCTGAAAATTAACTGCAAGCAAAAATAAAATAAACAAAAAGAATAATTTTATTTAAATGAATCTTGTGGGTACAATTCTGTTGTTCTCTTGATTCTTCTCTCCTAAACTTAGAAATGATCTGAGGGCCTTCAGTAGCATGTTTCTCGAATCGTTGAATGATTTGGACTCCTAGAGACATATTTCAATCATCGGGAATATCGAAAAGTGTTTTGTCGCTTTGGAATACCTCCGGGAAGAACTCCATTGATTGCTCCTTGCAAGAACTTGATAGTCAATGCTGACGTTGCCAATGCTTGTCAAAGTCCTCTTTTCCAAGTCTATCTTTTCTCCCTCCTTTCTTTTTTTCCCCTTAGAATGTTATGTTATCCCTATTTATAGTTGTAGGGGGTAGGCCTAGTTGCTTGTGATTGGCCAAAATATGTCACTTTGACACGTGATGCCTTTTGACTGGTTGTTGAATTTGAATGAGATTTCCACATCATTTGTACATATGGCGGCGTCTAATTAGTCTTGAATTTGACTGGGATGCCACATCACTTGATGAGTTTGGGTTTTAAAGTTAGATGAACCTTGATGAGGAATAAAATGGGATTATTATTTTTTTTAAGCCCAAAATAATTTTAAACCCAATAAAATATGGATCAAATTCAAATTTTATATGAATTTGATCCAATAAATTTTATGTGTCTACACATGCCCCCTACTTCAAGGTTGATCGACGTGTAGGCTTGCCGAAACTTGGCGGCGAGACTTGAAGTACTCATGAATGAGTTTTCAGTGCATCCTAGTTAGACCAATACTTGCGAGTCGTCTAACTAAATATTCCTCCATGAACTTTTATGTCGTGAAAGTCTTCATCAAAGCAACCAACGATTTATTTGTGGTGATTCTTATTTTTCATCCACAATCGAGTACAAACTCGATATTATTTCAAAAGTATTAAAAAAATGACCAACTTGATTTTTTTTTACTCTTCTTGGATAAGTATAAACATGAGAAATCACCACCTTAATATTTATTTAAGTAGTTTTACTTGTACAACAATGTGACCCTCTCAAAGTATTTGAATTAAAAGGATCAATACAACCCCCTCACTTGACATATTGCACGTATGAAGTAAAAATGTTGACTTGATCTTTTTGTACCAAAGGAAAATATTAAATTTCCTTTTGGTTTCATGTACCAAAGGAAAAATATTAACTTTCCTTTTGATTTCAAGAAAGAATTAAAGTCACCTCCAAAGAAATCTCCTCAATATGGTAATTTTTCAACTGATTGGCAATTTGAAATTCCCAGGGAATCTCATCTCCTAATTTCACCACAACATTCCTTGTACACAAACTAAAAATTCTTCACAGGAGCCTCTATATAAGGAGATGTTGTGAAATCACATCAACCACAATGATTTGAAATCCGTAACCCTTGCAAAGACATCCCTTGGCTTCTTTGTGACCATGTATTTGAAAAACACTGCTGGTTCACCTCAACCTTTTTGGTAGCATTGTTGGACTTCACGCAAAGTATACAACCTCCTCGCAACATTGACCAAAGAAGTACATGGAGTGTTTTTTTTTTATTTTCAACTTCAAACACTCGCAGAGTAAAAATCATAGTTGACTGTAGGAATTTCCAAATGTTGAACGACTTAGTTCTAAAAAGACTAGACTTGTATTACTGTGTCATAT
This sequence comes from Capsicum baccatum var. pendulum, assembly GCA_030864225.1. Classification (NCBI taxonomy): domain Eukaryota; kingdom Viridiplantae; phylum Streptophyta; class Magnoliopsida; order Solanales; family Solanaceae; genus Capsicum; species Capsicum baccatum. Next base: position 177,587,057 of record CM061561.1, on the reverse strand, counting down.
CCAAAAATTAATGTTAAACTCATTCTGTATTGACTAGAAATAATTTTGGAGTTGACGCTATATGTTGTCATGTCGTGATTCCAGATAACATGTTCGTGATCACTCCTCTTTGCTTTGTTTTTATAGGTTCATGAAAAATACAAGTGGTGTCGATATCACACCAAGCATATACAAACATTGTCCAGATGATTGGTCAGGAACCACTTGATGCATTATTTTTTGAGTCGCAGTTTTCAATGAGCAACAATTAGGTTCGTCATCTATTTTCTCGAGGATTTGGAAAGTAATATTCCCTCTCACGGCTTGGAAATGAATACTCGGAGCAACTCTTTTCTATCCTTGGAAAGAAATTTTATGCCTATTTTCTTAAATCTTGGCATAAAAAACTCCTTGCATCTCGGCATAGAAGATCAATGGTAGAAAACTAAATTTCATGTTAATCGACATCGATATCAACCATGTTGAACTAAACTGATGTGTTTCTCTCAATGTTGCTCATGCCACATTGAAGTATCATGCCTTTGGTAACGACACATTGCTAGATTGAAGTTTCACGTGGTTGGCATCAATTCGTATAAAATCGAGAAGCTTCATCCGATCAACACTGTAGATGTGTTTCATCTTCATTTCTTTTTTTTTTTTACAGGTTTATGCAAATGGTCTCGATATCAGACCAAAAAGGTTGACATGATTGATGTTGAACCATTTGGTGCCTCCCTTACTGGTTGATAAGAAAGTGACTTAGAATGATTTGATTTCATCTTTGACGACGCTGAAAGTTTTCCTTTTTAGCTTTAGTGAGCATGTACTAGGCATACATCCACAAACATATTTATTCTCGAATAGGAGAACAAAAATATGAGTTGTTTGATTCATAAAAATGAAATTCAATGTCCTGCTACGTCTATTTTATCAGCTTTACACAACGTCATGATAAATTCCATATTTTGACGTAGTAGTATCGAAATCAGGAGTCTTTTTTGCGTTGGAAACTAGACTCGTAGATCTATGTATATTGCAGGGATCACAATTAGATTACACCCAAATCGTCCCAGATATTTTCCCAAAATCGATCTTCTAATCTTGTTTCGCTAGTTTTATCAGCTTTGTGCATCGTCATGATAAATTTTGTATCTCAACGTAGGAGTATAAAAATCAGGAGTCGGTTTTTCGCATTGGAAACTAGACTCGTAGAGATATGTCCCACTCAAAAATCACAATCAGATTGCACCTAAATCTTCCCAGATATTGCCTCAAAACTGATCCTTTAATCTTTGTTCGCTAGTTTTATTAGCTTTGCGCAGCGTCACGATAAATTTTGTATCTCAATGTAGGAGTATCAGAATCAGGTGCCATTTTTTTTGTTAGAAAGTATATTTACAGATCTACAATATATATAAAAACCACACTCAACGCCCTTACAAATTTATACAGATATGTCATCAAAGTCAGCTAAGTTCGGATTCTGATGGCCTATTTTGCAACTTTGAGCAGCTATGACAGAAAATTCATAACATGGTGTAGGAACCTTTGAATCATGAGCCATCTTTTTTGTTGCGGAGAAATTTGTAAGATCTAACACATATGTAAAATGATGGTGAACACCTATATGGATTTATACAAATATGTTGTCAAAATACGCTTTGCCTTGTTGGTGTCTTCACCTTTGTACGTCTGCAGTAAACTTAGCGAAGGAACATCTATCATCATATGATATCTATGTTAATTCAAAGTGTTATTGATGTGCTCAAATAATGACATAGGCTTTTCCTTCTTTATTTTTTCTTAACTCATACGACTGAACTTTGAGTAAAATACTCTAAGTTGTCTACGTACCTCAGAAGGATCAAGTCATAACGTAGTTCAAGACTGTTGAGTGAATTTTTTTATCTCTTTTTTTTGGAGATCCGTTCACAGTTTAGACTCATGCGGGCCAGGAGTGACATGCAGTTTAAGCTCGTGCCTTAAAGAGCATTTTGAGTTGCAGTTTAGGCTCGTGCATCGAGGAGCATTTTTGACTTGCAGTTTAGGCTCGTGTATCTAGGAGCATTTTTGACTTGTAGTTTAGGATCATGTGTCGAGGAGCATTTTTTACTTGTAGTTTAGGCTCATGCATCGAGGAATGTTTTTGACTTGTAATTTAGGCTAGTCCATCGAGAAGTATTTTTGACTTGCAATTTAGGCTCGTGCATCGAGGGACATTTTTGACTTGCAGTTTAGGCTCGTGCATCGAGGAAAATTTTGAAAAGAATTCTCATAATGTAACTTTTCTTTCAACCCTTTGTAATGGGGTATTTGTGCACTTCAGTTTGGTATTTATTGCCCCCATCGGTTGAAATAGATTTGCACCTGATCTTGTGTAGACTTTTAGAAGTTAGAGGTTAGAAGTCTTTTGTCATTTTTTTCTTTTGCGAGCGATCAATGTCCAAGTATTACCCTTCTTTATATTAGAGAGGTCATTTGACATGGACTTACTTGTTGTTTTCTTTAGGGTGGGAACCTCAATTGGGTCAAAGCTCTCTAATTATAGCATGATGATTCTCTCACATTTTGGTGATGCTACAGAGCACATAGCTTGTAAAACTTTTGAAATTGAACCTTTTTTAGGGTCCAGTTCGGCACTAACATGATTTGCATCAACTGTATCGCCATCATCGATGATGATCTTTCCTCTTGCATTAATGTCATGATTTTTCCTTCAAGATGAAGCATTTTATGGTGTGATGACCAACAATGTGGTGAAATTTCCAGTACTTAGGATCATCGACTTTATTTGATTCTTCAGGTTGCGTTGACTTAGGAAGATCAATGACTTCTTTTGCTAGCAACTCGTCAAGAATTTCAGAAACATTAGAGTCGGGAAAAGGATATGCCTTTTCTTGTAACTCCTTCAAGGTTGGTTGATTTTTCACCTCTCGCATTTGTTGCTTTAGAGTTTTCTCTTTTAACTTTTTCTTGTAGAGAACTTCGTAAAACTCACAGTTGTCATCATAGATTCCCCAATTTGGTCTTCAAAAGAGTCTTTGAATTTCATGACTTCTTTCCTAGGATAAAAAATAGGTGACTCCATTCTATGTCTTGCAATACTTAGCTCTATGTCATGAGCGTGCGTAGCTAATTCTTCAAAAGTTCGAGTCTTAATTCCTTAGAGGACATACACAAGGCCCCAACGCATCCCTTGAATGCAAATTTTAATCGCGAAATTTTCAAAAAGATTGATCCTTGCAATTGAAGCTCAATGTTTGCCAATGATTTATGTAGTCCACTACAGGCTCATCTTTACTTTGTCTTGTGTTTGTCAATTCCATCATGTTGAACGTATGACGGGTGCTATAGAAATGATTTAGGAGCTGACTTTCTAGTTGCTCCAAAAAATTAATTTATTCAGACTCCAAGTCCGTGTACCAATCAAAGGCGTTGCCTTTCAATGAGCGAACAAACTGCTTGACAAGAAGATCACCATGTGTGCCAGCACTGCTACAAGTTTCAACAAAATGAGTGATGTGTTTCCTTGGATTTCTCTTTCTATCAAATTATTGAAACTTTAGCGTTTGATATCCAATTGGCATCGGTAAGCCCTCGATTCACTTAGAATACGGCTTTGAGTATCCTATGAAACTTTGTGTTGGACCGTCATATTGTGCCTTGATGGTGTTTGCAATCATATCTTGCAGTTGTTGAACTATTAGCATTGCTACTAAAGTAGATCGATCAACGCATTGATTGTCACTTGACTTAATGAGAGATTCACCATAAACTTTTTCTCGCGGTGTTAGATTATAGTTTAACTCTCCACGATTGTGAAAATATAAATTGCTCATAAGTCGGGTGATTTGATAATCTTTCTCATCAACAGACTTCTTCTAGACTTCAATGGTTTGCTCCATTATTGCAAACTTCTCATCTATATCAACTGCATCAACCATGAAGGTGTTGACTTTCGTTGAAGTTGGAGAATTCATTAAGTCTTTAGATTCTCCAAAGTTGCAGACAATTTTAGATGGTTCATCTGATAACATAGATGCGAATTTACCCCCATGGGTTGTACTTACAGTCAAAATTTGAGATTTTATGCTTTTCATCATCTCCAAAAAGGTAAAGTATTGGGATTCATCCAAAGCACAAGCTTTGAGATTGAGTCGATTGATGGGGCAAACAAGTATGATCTCAGTAGACGTGGCAGTAGTAGGCTTCTTGCACGAAACTTCATTGATTTTTCTTAAGTTCATTGTAGTAGTTGAATTTGTGATTTTTCAATTTGTAGAAGGAAGAGATGAAGAGCAGAACTGTTCCCACTGGGCGTGCCAAAATTTATTTGCAATAATTTTTGTAGTACTAAAAATTAACTGCAAGAAAAAATAAAATAAACAAAAAGAATAATTTTATTTAAATGAATCTTATGAGTACAATTCTGTTGTTCTCTTGATTCTTCTCTTCTAAACTGAGAAATGATCTGAGGGCCTTCAGTAGCATGTTTCTCACATCGTTAGATGATTTGGACTCCTAGAGACGTATTTCAATCGTCAGGAATATCGAAAAGTGTTTTATCGCTTTGGAATAATCTTCGAAAAGAACTCCATTGATTGCTCATTGCAAGAACTTGATAGTCAATACTGACGTTGCCAATTCTTGTCAAAGTCCTCTTTTCCAAGTCCCTCCTTTATTTTTTTCCCCCTTAGAATGTTATGTTACCCCCTATTTATAGTTGTAGGGGGTAGACATAGTTGTTTGTGATTGATCAAAATATGTCACTTTGACACTTGGCGCCTTTTGACTGGTTGTTGAATTTGAATGAGATTTCCACATCATTTGTCGACGTCTCATTGGTCTTGGATTTGACTAGGATGTCATGTCACTTGATGAGTTTGGGGTTCAAAGTGAGATGAACCTTGATGAGGAATAAAATGGGCTTATTATTTTTTTAAACCCAAAATAATTTTAGACCCAATAAAATATGGATCAAATTCAAATTTTATATGAATTTGATTCAATAAATTTTACGTGTCTACACTTAGTCATTGGGAAACTGATTTAGCCAATGAGAAAAACAAAGATCCCATAAATTATATCGCTTTTTAATCTTTTAATATTGAGATCAATTGCAACTGCAAGTAAAGTCAAGTTCACTTAACAATGATAAAACAACAACAACAAACCCAGTGTATTTCCACAAAGTGAGGTCTGGGAAGGGTAAAATGTACGCGGTCCATACCGCTACCTCCGAAGAAGTAGAGAGGCTGTTTCTGATAACCCCCGGCTGATGATAAAAAATAGTAAACAAGAGCGTAATGAAACATGAAGTAGGATAGATGGCATAACATAAATAAGGAATTAACAACGATAAAAATACAATAAAATTTTTAGAGATTTTTTGGCATTAATCAAATAAATCCATATATATACGACTTCCGTATTTTTTAAATAACAAGGCTTTGATACCAATTGTAGAGGGTTGCGGATTAGGCGCAGTAACTTTACTAGGAAATAAATAGTTATTGGGTAATAAGTATTTATTTTTATATAATGTATTTTGTGAATATTATCGATTGAAATATTTTTCATTTTTATCTTCTTGACTCAAGATGTTTTATTAATTCATATTCTAAATTGGATATTATCATAATTAAATTATCTAGTGTTCTAGGATACTCGTTAGTACTATGTAATCTTTTGTATTATTGGTATAAACTATATAGTTGGGTTTCGATTTCTTTTAATGATTTATTCTTTTCATAAGATGTATTCATTAATTTATGTAATTGTTAAATGCTTTGTAGTAATATTTATTAACTATTTTTCTTCGTTCTTGTATTTTTAATTTTCATATATTTTATTAATATATTCAATTTTACTGATATTCATATTTTGAAGGGTGATTAAATGGTAGTTGATTAAATGCTTTGCTATAATATTCTTTAGTTTTTTCTCTTAGTTTTTGTAAGTCTTCTATATTATTTTTAAGATATTCTAAATATTCTATATCTTTTGTTTTAAAATATTCAATTAAATTCATTTTTAAAAGGTTTTCTGTTAATCTTATTTCTTCCATTTCTTGTTCCCAGTATTTTAGATATTCGTAGTTTATCATTTTACTCTTCTAAAGTAAATGTATAATAATCTATTCTACTTGTATTATATTTAATATCTTGTTTGAGGTTATTAATACTACTAACTATTTTTTTTTGTTCTCTTCTTAATGAATTTTTTAAACTATCTAAACTTTTATCTTTGCTTTTTTCTAAATTTTTCAAGGTTTCGTCTATCCATTTAATTTTTCTATTAGATTTTCCATTATTTCTCTAATTTGTTTTCTATAATCAATTTCTTTATGTAGATCTTCTTCGTTTTATCTAATTTTCTTAATATATTCTGACATTTTTAGTCTGTATAATATCCATCTGAATCTAAATAGTATTGGTGTTCATAATATATGAGTAAGTTTTCTATACTGTTTAATAATTCTTCATCTTCATAATCTTGTAATTTTTCCCATATTATTTTCTTTATGTCTATAATTTCTATATCTCTAAGTTTATATAAAACAAGTATTTTAATATCATCTGTCATTCAAGCTTGATTAAATTCTTTTTCATAATATTTTTCAGTTGTTTGTTTTAGTCTAAGTAGTTCTTGCATATTTTCATTAAGAAATTCTATATATTTTATATCTTTAGTTTCTATGTATTTGTCTAAATTTACTTTCATCTGTTTTTCTATTAACTGTATGTTTCTCATATCTTTTTCCCAAAATTCTACATATATGTAATTTATCATGGTAAGTATTTGTAAGAGTAGTTAGGTAGGCATGGTATGTAATTTATTCTAGTCATATAATATTTACCAAATGCTTTTTCTAATATAATTTTTCTTATATCTACTACTTTTATATCCTTAAGTGCATACAAAATGAGTATTTTAAATTTATCTACCATTTCGTCAGATAAATAATTATTCATTTTTCATAAAATTGCTATTTTCAAAACATTCCCTTCAATCATACACATAACAAAATATGATCATATTAGATTACTATATACTAGATCATTCTTAAATGACATGTTCGTGGGTCACTATTAGCATGGTAATCCAGATACTTTTCCCTTAAATAGCGCCTCAACTCCGGCTACTCCCCACCACGGCTTCTTGCCTTATTGGTTTCACCTTTAGGATGACATAGTTCTTAGGGAATTTTCTCCATTTCCACTTTGCTAATAAACTTCTTAACATATTATTCTTCGAATAATTCCACTATAAAGTAACTAACATGAAATTATCTTATTATATCATGATTGTTAGGAATTATGAATTTAGCTATTCATAATAGTGAATAAATATACTTGTTCTTGTAAGTTTGATAATCCTAAGTTTTGTTCCTCCATAGATTTTTCCATTGAAATATACCTGTTTTTTAAATAAATAAGCAAAATATTTTTTGTAAACAAGAGAGAGAGTTTTTACTTCAACGCATGAAAGCTTACCCTTCATCTGAGCAAATGCTCGTTTATTTATAGGCTGAAGTTGTAAACAAACTTTACATGCACGTGTCTATTTTAAAGACTAAAAAACTTTAACAAAAATGTCAAAAAGGCTAGGCTATAGGCTATAGCTATCTAACAAAAAAGTCTTTATCTTAACTTACTAAAAGACAAAAAATTGTTAATACCTAAGACTTTTTCTATACAAATTTTTATAATTTACGTAAAGGAAATTGTGAAAGTTATCTACATGTCACTTTCACAATCTAATAGCTTGTCTTCTCCATTATTTCGCTCCGTAGTTATCTCTTTTTTGTTGTATCTGCTATTTTTCTATCTTCTTTCAGTGTAGCATCACATCTGGAATAAAGTTGTGCTTGCTACTACATCAGCTGCATATGTGGTCTTTGTATTTTTGGCCAACTTTTTCACAAAATTGATCCATAGCTTCTTCTGAAATAATTCCTTTACTGATAGATCTTGTTAATGGTTGTTCTTTTGGTCTGAGGAGTGTTAATCCCCATTTTCTAAGTTCTTCCATGTCATGATCTCTATCTTCTTTGCAAGTTGAATAAATCAATGCTTGGTTCCTTGAATTATATATCCAAACTGGCTTTTTATTTAAATAATTATTAAGTAACTCTGATAATATATTACTTATTCCAATAACTCTTTTGTTGTGGTAAAATGCTAGTATCTGCGTTTTTGGTATCTCGATCTGTTCACATATTTCTTCTGAAATAATATAATCTCTGGTCATACTCATTTTGACCACATTAATAGTCTGTTTAATTTCATCAAATAATATTTCTACTGGTGTGGAATAAAATCGAACATAGAATAATTGTCCGTTGGTAATTCTCTTGTAAGTCATAAATTCTTTGTGAATTTCTGGGATTCTTGCTAACTCTTCTCCATCGATTGTGTAAACCGTAGATAATAATCCATAATAGTAACATGATTTAATAAAATTTGGGCTTGTACTTGGTAAGGCAATAAGTTTATTTTTTTGCTATATTTTTAGTGTTTATTAAGCTTCTTGGTAGATTTGGGCATATATTATTATCATATTTTATTTCCTCATTATTTACTACATATTTTGCTATATAATTTTCTTCTTGTCCTGTATTTAAGAGTATTAAATATTCCTTTTCATTTATTGTTCCTGTTATGTAATATTGATTAAAATTAACTATTGAACTTGTTTCATAACTTGTTCTTTTTTATGAATTTGATGATTCTGGTTTTTCATAAGTTATTCTTTTTGTTGTACTTATTCTATCATTTATTATTTCTAACTCTTCTTCTATGTCTATATTTCTGTAACTATAATCATTATTATCAATTGTTTTTACGAATTGTTCAAAAGGACTTTCTATTTGTATTTTATTAATTTTATTTTTCCTGTTATTTTATGTTTTGTTGTTAATACATATAGATTTTTACATCTTGCTGTAAATATTTTACTTCCTAGGGTTAGTTCTATTCCTGATATTTTCCAATATAATACTAATGATTTATCTATATTTATATCTGTTATTGCTACTGAATAATTTGCACTTATTATAAATTTAAATTTTTGGTATATTAAATTTCCTTTAATTGCAGGTATTATGCTTTTTTCTATAGGTCTTATAATCCTATCATCTGCTAAATATAATTCTATTGGTGTATCTATTCCTTCTCTAAAACATGGTTTTATTAATATCTCTGTACCTCCAAGGTATACATATTTAGTGGGTCTCCTCTACTTTTAATCTTTTTGTTACTAGTGGTATACTAGCTTTACCTTTTGCATATATGTAGTCTATTACATGTTCCTTTTGACTTACTACGTAATATTCTTCCTTTTTCCTAGTAAATATATTTTTTATTGTTGGTATTTTAAATATTTTTCTACACTTAAGTCTAACTCTTTTCCTTTTATTTCATCAAATATATTATTATCAAATATTATTTTTTGATCTGTTCCTTCGTCATTTAAATATTCTTCTTTTGTTATTATTTTTATATCTTCTTCAGTCATTTGGTTTATTTGTATATCTTCTTCAGTCATTTAATTCATCTAATTCACTATCTATTTCATTATCTTCTATTTCATTATCTGTTTCATTCTCTGAAATTTCATATATATAGTCTTCACTTTCTAATTCGTAATCTATATAATCTATCTGCATATATTCTATATTTTTTATTTTTATTTCTGATATTTGTTTATTTTTTTTGGGTTTTTAGGTAATTTACAATCTCTAGCTAAATGTCCTAATTTCCCGCAATTATAACAAGTACATTCCTTTATAGATTTCTTTTTCCTATATGGTCTTTTATGTTTATAATTTTTTACATAATATCTTTTTCTTGGTTTCTTATACTTATATTTTGATTTTTTGTATTTCTTATATTTCTTATGCCTTTTTCTTTTCCTATAATATCTTCATTCGCATCCAAATTGAGGTGTTATTTTATCTTTGCAACATGCTAAATTTCTTATTAACGTTTTTTCTATTTTTATGTCTTCTCTATATTTTTCACATAGGTTTCTATACCATTGTTGTAAAAATTTTATTCTTGCTCCTAGAGTATCTACTATTTTTGCTTCATCCCAACTTTTTATTATTTTTGAACTAAATGGTTCAGGTAATTTACTAAAATATAATTTTCTTATTTCTTTACTTTCTTCTGTATTATATGCTCCTTTATAATAATATTCTTTAAATGCGCAAGTAAATTCATCTATGAAGCACATATTACATATTGCTAATTTTAACATTAAATTCCTATTTGTATCTTTCTCTTCATTTTGTCCTTCTTCTGTTGTTATCATGCTACTAAATTCGTCTTTTATAGCTTTTTCATATTTTTTTATTAATTCTATAGGTGTTAGTTTAGTTGTGGTTGTTGATGATGTTCCTTCTGTGGGTTTGTTAGTTCTTAATACTCTTTTACTATTTTCAGTTAGATTTAAAAACCATAATTTCATTGTTCCTATTAGTGTTCTTTCTATATATTCTGGTGCATCTATTACATTTATATTATTATCTAATAATTGTTTTGTCATATATCTTATCCATAATTGTATTGTTTTTTCTGTATCTATTATACAATCTAAGTCTAAAAAGTTATAATTTTTATTAACTATTTATTTTGGTGTCCATTTGTCATATTCATTCTTTAGATTATATCTTTTAAACTTATTCTTATAATATATAGGTTTTCTTATTTCTGATGTTCTAGGTATTATATTTTCATCTTCTTTTTTATCAAGAGTGTTTATTTCCGTGTTTATATTTTCTAAGTTTTCTTCATTAATTACTTCTTGTTTTCCATTGATTCCTAAATTTTTTGTATTTGTTAAGATTTTTGTATATGTTTCACTATCTTCCGAATCATAATTATCTGTTTCTTCAACATCTATTGTATTAATTTCTAATTCCTTAGTTTCTATTTCTTTATTGTTTATTTCTAATTTTTCTTTAAATTGATTTATCTCATTTAATAATTTTTGTTCTTTATCTTTTTCTTCTTTTTCTTTCTGTCTTTTTTCATACAGATCTTTTAGCATTTGCAGTTCTTTTTCTAATTCAGCAATCCTACTATTTTAGTTTCTTCTATTTTTCATATTTCTTCTGTAGTTTGTTGTTTTATTTTTTCTATTTCCCTTTTTCTATTTATTTCTTCATTTTCTTTTTCTATTCTCACCATAGCTGTCAATTTATCTTCTAATTTTAATTCTTCTTTTTCTAACATTAAATATAAATGTTCACCTATTTTCTTATACCTTCTACCTAAATTATAAAATACTATTTTTATTTTTAATCCTTCGTAATTTTCATATGTTTTTTCATCTATTATAAATTCTTCTTTGTTCATTTTTTATTTAATTGTTAATAGATCATGTTGGTATGTATATTCTAGACTATCTATTATTGATTCTAAATTTGATATTTCTTCTTTTTGTGCATTTATTGAGTTTTTACTAACTCCGGCAATTATGTTATATTGTAGTCTTTCTATCCTTATTTTTAATTCTTTACGTTTTTCAGATATTATTTGCTTTAATTCTTTATATTTTTGTACGTTATTCATTTAAATAATATTTTGGGGAATATCTAAATCTAGTTTTATCAAATAAATTATAATTAATAAATTAATCAAATAAATCCATATATATACGACTTTCGTATTTTTTAAATAACAAGGCTTTGATACCAATTGTAGGAGGTTGCGGATTAGGCGCAGTAACTTTACTAGAAAATTTAGGGATAATTAATAGGTAAGAGGGGGTTATGCATTATAATTAATTGAAATTTAGGCTAAATAGACTAATTAAGAATCTATGTTTGCTAAGGCATGTAATTATCCCTTATTAAATTACACATAGTTAGAGTTTATGGACAAACCATGAGTCTTTTTTAATTATCATTAAGTTGAACCTATTGGCAAAAGTTACAAACTTTTTAATTAGTTTTCTCATTTTGAGAATGTTATATTGGAAGTTTTCTAGCAAAAAAAAATTTCTCCAATTTTCTGAAATGAAATTTTTTGACTATTAATATTTTATGTAATTATTTAATTCTGATAATCGAGTTAAAAATAGTATTTAATTTTTACTTGTTAAAAATATAATAAAAAGAAAAAAAATATTTTTAACGAACCAAATAAAACAAAACCTAGGGAGTAATAAAATTAACAAATTAAGAAAATGTGGGAAAATAATGAATAGGGAAGAGTAAGGAGGAAAGAGGAATAAAAGGCAAAACAAGGAAAAAATTGGAGTAGGGAGGAAGAAGACAAGTTAAGTTGATATAGTGGTCCCATAAGACATTATATTATCAATTAAAAAATCTCTCACACAACTAGTAATAGTTGTGCCTCTCTCACGTTAAAATTTTTCGTGTGATTCTCAGTTTACTCTATTTTTTTTCAATTTATCTTTATTTATTATTTAATAATTATATTTTATTTTTTATCCTACTTTTTTTTTATAGTAGCTCTATTATATACTCTACTTTTCTGATAAGTTTATCCTTCAAATCCTTAATGTATTACATTATGTAATAATAAAAAATTAATACATTTTATTTAAATATTGTATTGATTAAAACAATACAGTACGATATAATATAACACAATACAATATGATACATTATGTAACAACATATGTAACTGTTAGAACGTGCGCAGTGGAAACAACTAACAAAGATCAATCTAACTTACATAACATATAGATATCATAAATCAACATACAAAAATAAGAAAGAACTTACTTGTTAAAGTTTTAGCACAATTCGCTCAACACTTTGCTTGCTAAGTTTGCTGCCTTCTATCATAACCGGATTAATCTTTTCCAATCAACAATTGAGTGGCAAGTGATTATTTTTCAAAAAAAAAGAATAAAATTTCATAAAAAACCAACTCCTATTATTCTCAATTTTTACTGAAGAAGGGAAGAGAAAGAAGCAAAACTTTTTTGCCCTTATTACAACTTTAATGTCAAATATTTTTGCCCTTATTACAGGTTTAATGCCAAAAATATTTTTGTCCTTAATTCAGTCATAATACCAAAAATGGGCTTTTGGTCCTATTTAATAGAAGACAAGTAAGTTTAAAACAAAAAAAATACTTCTTCTATAAAATTTCTATTCCTTTTCAAAAATGAATAGTTAATCAGACATATTAGGGATCGCAAATTTATTATTTGAGACTTTCAATTATGATATTAATTTTGTAATGAATGAATTAGCATATCATAATAAATTATAGATTGTTTTACTAAAAATCTGTAATTGCACTCCTCGATTTAATTTCAAAATCTATCATTACTTCTTATTTAACTCCTCATGTTAGGATTAATAACACCAATTCAAACATAAACCACATGATCAATAGTGTATATCATAATAGTAACAACCATCTACACAATGTGTCCCTGATCAAAATCATCTTACTATTAGTATTATTCAATTTTGGAAAAATATTGATTTGTCTAAACTCTAGTTTGGGTTAAAAAAAAAAATCGTGCAACTTTTTGGTTACAACTATAAACTAGGCACGACTGCAGAAAAAAGAGGGAGGAAGTTGTTTGCCTTTGTAAAGTGTGGAATCAATGTTAAAGAGTAAACTTGTTGCCTTGTCAATCGAAATAATAAAACCATTTAGACAAAGAGTATTATCCTGTTGATATTTTCATACAAAACTAAAGCACTTAGATAAATATTATGTATAAAAAAGTAACGGTGAACCAAAGCTTATGAATTCTTTAATTTATCACATTTTCGTGTTAACAGTATTAAACTTTTCTCGTTCTTCTATAATTTGCGAGATGAAAAAAAGTTATGCACTCCTTGTCATTTCCCCCACTATTGCGCAGCCACAATTAAACACCCCTTATTAAAAAATTATATTATATATACGAAGAATTATATAAAGTATGTAAGTGAAATATTATTAATTTTATGCATGTTTATAAATTATTGCACATTCTTAATGAAATTTCTGATTTTACCATTACCAAATACCAACTACATAACCCCCAAAATAAAAGACTTAAGAAGCACGCCATCTCATCAAAATTCTAACTTTATAGCATACACAGAGCTGATAATATCTGCAAAAAGTAAATTATAAACAAAAACTTTTACATTCAAATAGAAAAAGCAAAAAGATCAAGAAGGACATACATTTTCATCTCCCTAACATCATCTCCGACAGCTACAATTGCTTTATGAGGAGATGAAGAAATGAAGTATAGATTTTTCAATCGTTGGAGACTTTTAGACTTTTATAGCAGTTGTAACTCCTCATAATGACTTTTGGACTCTACTATTGTATTAAAATGAGAGGAAAAAAGTAAAAAATTTGAGAAAATAGATAAATAAATTTCCTGTCATTGAGGCATGCCACTTCAGCAGGGCCATGATTCTCCTTTATATATATACCTTTGACGTATTGCCTTGCGTATTCATTATATTTTTCTCTTTTTGTTGACATATATTTAAGGAGTCCTTAATTATTAATTCTCGGGAAAAATGTTCAAAATATACCCAAACTTTGGTGAATTTTTCTGTAACACGCTTGACTTCGTGGGGGGTCCTATAATCCACATGAACTATTTATTAGTGTATTTTGGTGATATTTATAAGCTAATTTAAAAAAAATGCTAATAAATAAATAAATAAAGAGTTTAGTGCAAATAAATATCAGTAAAATGAGCTAATAAATAGTTTATGACCCTCACAAAGTTCTGGGGGTGGGGGTGGGGTGGGGGGTCATAGGACCCCCACAAAGTTTAGACGTGTTACATCAAATTTCGTTAAAATTTAGGTATAGTTCAAACCATTTTTCCGTAATTCTCCTAGTAATTATTATTATATATCTTAAGGCTCATTAATTTTTAAGACTTTTCATATATTTTAGGACTAATTAATTTAAAATATTAAGAAGATGATTAAATAATAATTTATAAAAAGTGAAAAGAAAACTTGTTATTGTGGATTTTTTTAATAAAGACAATATTGTAAAATGTATACTTACGTGTACCTAAGAAGACTTGAACCTTATAGACCTAGGAGAAGACTACTACCTTATTAAGCTCTCCCATCAATCAAACTTCCATACGGTTCTCCACCAAGGACCTTGGTTCATAGGATCCCAATACCTCTCAATTCGCAAATGAGAACCGAAATTCAACCCTCAAGCCGAAACTATTCCCTACGCTACCATTTGGATTAGACTTTCCAAACTCCCCACAGAATACTACGACATAGAAATTCTCCAAAAAATTGGTAGCATGCTAGGTACAATCCTAAAAATTTATAGTTGTACCAAATACGCGTCCAGAAGGAGATATGATAAACTTTGTATCCTCACTCAACTAAATAAACCCTTACCCAGAAACATTCTTATTAGATCCCATCTTCAAGAAATTCACTTTGAAAACTCCACCTTTTTTTGCTAAAATTGTGGTTACCTAAGCCATAACCTTCATCACTATCCAAAGAATAATATTCCACACAATAATTTCGATGAACCGGAGACCTCAAACCATCATAATAATCCTACGAAGAAAGGGGTTACTGAGGACATGAATGGAAAAACAAAAAATGAAATTGAAAAAAACAAAGAAACAGAAGAAGAAGAAGAAGAAGAAGAAGAAGAAGAAGAAGAAAAAACAAAAAAAAAAAGAAAAAAAAAGAAAATACATGGACCACCGTTACCTACGGGAAAAAAGCTAAAAATAAAAATCAAATGTCCGTGAAAAAAGGAAAAGATAATACTTCGTTTAATATTTTAAATTAGTTCGAGAATAACGGAAAAACTCACGTCACTCAAAATACTCCTACTACACTGTGTTACCACAATTACCACACACACCCTTCAACTCTTCACTCCAATTCTCCACAAACTCCCATGACCCAAAAGTCATCCACGTTGTCTTCCCAACATGAAAACACTCCTATTATCATGCAACTAGCTCCCTCTACGTATCCTTCTGATAAGAAAAATCCCACACAGTATCCTACCCCTAGCAATCCTAGTACTAACCATAATCTATCAAATCCTCATGCAAATCTCAGCATATCTCCACAATCTGCACCAAGTACACAGCCAACGTGTACCACTCCCAATCCCCACAAAATCAACACAGTATTCAAATCGCAATCAATTCACTCAACCAATACTTACTCTAGTTCTAAGCTCACTACTATGCAATCCACCTCCACTCTTTTAAATTCTATCCAATCAACTAATATTATCAAATTTATAGACTTTACTTTTTACTCCAAATCTACTAAGTCCTCCCTGTACTAGTTTAACTACAAATAACCTAGCTGCTACTAAGACTGGACATGAAACTACCCCTACCATTAATACTCGTACTACTACCAATACCATGGACGAAGGAAGAGTTAAAAAAGTTAAAACTTCCTTTAATGAAAATGTTCACAAAAATGAATTCATTAGGTTAACTAGGAAGACTAGGACACCCGAGACTACTACTTCAATCATCAAGACTACCAATATAGCTATGGATCCTACTATTACTTCTACTATAACTCAAGATAATCTTTTAGAAAAAGTTCAGAACAACTTATCAAGTACCCAAAATGCCAAGGAGATACCCTAAAAAGAACAAACATTTTAACAGCATTCCAAACCATCTCATGGACAACGACAACAACATGCACAACCAACCTTGGGATGCACAAACCAACCATTGGAACATTCGTAACCAAAATATTCCTACACTACACCAAACCCCTCAACCAATACCAATCTACCAGTCGAATTAGAGCATTCCTATGCAACAAAACTAGCCTACAATCACACCATATCCAATTTCACTAGACGAAATGCAAATACTAATGAACATGCAATACAGACACAACATGAACATCTATAATCCGATGGATCTCATGCCACCGATGGAGATAATGATGAAAATTATGCAAAGTTACCAGAATCTGTTGCATGCTCACTTCATTCAGAATCAACATCTCATCAACTTTGGATGGAACATGATATACTTGCAAGAAAACAACATGGTCACATAGATGGAAAGCTTGAAATCATTCTCATACCAACCAATGAACTACTCAGACTGGTCAATGCCTTATCTACCAGCAATATTGCAGGACACTTACACTCACGACCAGGTGGTCCCAAAGATCAATGAGATACCAACTTAGAAAAATCTATCATCTTCTATGTAGGTTCCGAAACTAACACAAGAACTGAAGGAGGAGGAACAACCAAGAGGCAAAGAGCCAAAATTGAATCCAATAACGTTGGAGGACTCCCTAACCTCCACTCTTCTCGCAAACAAAGAAAAAAAAATCATGGTGCATGTTCAACCACCAATGACAAAGATAGCAATCAACTTACGCTCATCCCCTGACTCAATGATGCATCAATATGTGGTGGTAATCTCAGTAACTCCACCGGAGTTTTCACTTTTTCAAAATCAATTCTATTTAAATTTGGAAATGTCACTAGCTCCGGGAAGGTCTCAAATAATACCGAACAAATTTCCTATGAAGATACTAGTATGAAACTGTAGAGGGGCCAATAACCCCACCTTTAAAAGAATATGTTAGACTTGATTACATCTATCAATCCTTCCATTCTAGCCTTAACAAAGACTAGAATGGCAGACCATGATTCACTTTGCAGATGCTACCATATTCTGACATGTTACAAGTACTTGCGTCCGAATTCTTGGGAGGTATCACCCTTTTCTGGAACAGTAATGAGTTCATCACTAATACAATGGTAATGACGGAGCAAGAGATTCATGCTTCGCTCAAGGTTAGGCCAAACTCAACTCCTTGGATCATTACTATTGCATATGCTAGAAATAGCTCCTTTTATAAATGCACTCTATGGAAGAACCTCCAAAATATTAATAATTCAAATACGGTTCCTTGGTTAATGTGTGGGGATTTTAACGAAATTACTAACTCGTCTGAAAAATTTGAAGGTAACCCGATCAATAACAAAAGGGTTTCAAATTTCCTGAAATGCATTAATGCGCTTAGTATGATTGATTTAGGCTTCGCAGAACCTTGGTTTACTTGGACAAATATGAGTAAGAATAATAATAGTATCATTATGGAGAGGCTTGATAGGTTCTTATGCAACCCTTCCTAGCTAGACCTTTACCCGGACTCTAACATAATGCATCTTCTAGAACTCATTCCGACCACTATCCTATAATTCTTAATCTCATAAAAAATAGTGGTAAGCCTAATTACTCCTTTAAATTTGAAACTATGTGGCTTCACCTTCCTGGATTTACACATATTGTTAAAAATTCTTGGCATAACAACTACAACTACCATAATGCAGTTACTAACTTTGCGCGGGATGCTAACGATTGGAACAAAAATATTTTTGGTGATATATTTTAAAAAAGAAAGAATAAAAGCAAGGATCCAAGGCCTTCAAAACAAGGATCCTACAAGAAAAACCTATTTTCTCTATAATCTTGAGAATAGACTTTCTCATGAATTTAATAACATCCTGCACCGAGAAGAAGATTATTGGAAGCTTAAATCTAGAATCCAATGGCTTATGGAAGGGGATGCAAATACTAAGTTTTTTCATACTACTACTACTAATAGGAGATGTAGGAATAAAATCATGGGCCTCTTGGACTCTGTGGGTAACTGGACCTTTGACTCTGATCAGATACGAAGCTCTATTCTAACACTTCAAAAATATTTACACTACGGAGCAAATTACCTCTGAGTGTAAAAGCTACCCAAAAGCAGGAAACAGTCTAACAATGGATGACCATAACATTCTAAACTCTAGTCTCACTATTAAGAAAATTCATAATGCTATTAAGTCTTTTAAACCTCTTAAGGCCGCGGGTCCTGACTGTCTTTATCCTATCTTTTTTTAATAATTCTAGGAAGACACCAAGTTTTCCATGACTCAAACTTGCATGGATGCTTACAATACGGAATCCATCGACCCTGAAATCAATAAAACGAATGTGCTCATACCAAAATAAATACTCTAAAACAAATCCACCATTTCAGACCCATCAATCTTTGCAATACCATTTACAAAACCATAACAAAAATTTTAGTTAATCGTATTCGCCCTTTCCTGGATAATATCATTAACCCCGCTTAATGTAGCTTCATCCCAGGCAGAAGAGCCTTGGACAATACTATTATAGTTTAAGAGGCACTCCACTCTTTTAATGTAATGCCCTAAATCTGATACCCGGAATGCTACACGGTGCTCATGACCCCGAAGGACCACAAGCTAACCCATGACTGATATTTATACCGGTATACTGCATAAAATACTTTATAATACAAAAAAATGAACTGAAAGACCATAAGGTTCAAAACTGAGACATAGTATCTGATAAAAATGTAATATCTGGGAGGGGTATGAAATACCCAAAACAACTGAAATAAGCTATTTGAACATACTATAGTCTGGAAAGCCTTTAAAACATGACTATCTGAATAAGGAGTTCATGAAACATGTCTCCAACTAACTCCAACTAATAAAATAATTACTAAGATACTAAAATGATGATCATGTCCTCAAGAGATGAGGACTCACTGCTAACTCTGACAGCTGAGACTGGAATCTACTGATGCTGTAGAGCCCGTGTCTCTGAACCTATGGTATAAGACACCATAGCGCAAATGTGTCAGTACTTTAAATGTACTGGTATACATGTGAGGTAGTCTGAATGCACAGGGTTTATATGCATGAACAATAACAATAGCAGACTGACTATCATGATCGTGAGAATACATACATGAGACATAATAATTGACACTGATACCGTGATAACATGATTACTGGATCTGAATACTGATAACATGACATACTGATAACTGATATAACTAATAACATGAGTGACTGTATTTGATAGTCCTGAATCTGATGGAACTAGCTGAGTTTCATACTGTATCTGGGTTGACTATATCTGACAGTCCTAAAATATGAAGAACTATCTGAGTTCTATTACTAAGACTGATTAACTGTGTCTGACAGTCCTGATTCTGTAACATAAAATTGTGGAAAGTAGTTATCTAACCGATATGCCCCTAATATGCCATTATGGCTGAGTTAAGGTCCAATCTATAACCCCAATTGGAAAAAGTGTCAATACAGCGCCACTAGTAAGGACAAGTTGTGGGTGACCCTCATCTGATAGTATCCCCAATAGAGAATGGTGGGGCCCTTATCTGACAATGCTAATCCACTTCTTCAACCCTCATCAGACAGTGTTGATGTCTCAACCTATGCTGGCTACATAGTTCTAGAACACAAGGATGACTTCTAAGAATCACACCCTCATCTGATAGTGTGTGTTCCCATCATTGGGTTCACTCGGTGCTAATTCCTACTCCCATCTGAATAGACTCTAAACATGATTTACTGAACTAAACATGGGCTGAGTTACTGAATTCCATTGACTGATAGAATACTACTAATATCTGATAACTGACTGAGTTTATGAGATCATGGAGATTTCCTGAGTCATAAGACTGTTTGAAGTCTAAGGATTCATAGCTTGACTTAGAGTATTATGAAAACATGACATGGCTCCAGGTACATAGCTTATGTTTCAAGTACGAGTACCCCCAGGACTCGATAGAAGGAAACTGACCAAGCATAACTTACTTGAACATATAACTAACATCATAATCCATAATACATTTATAGAAGCATTTCATCAAAACATGTGATAGGCATAACTTGAACAAACATGGGGATTTCATGGTATCATGCTAGTTAGGCACTTTTCCTTCATCTAGGCATTTAATCAAATATATTGTAGGCATGGTACATTAAACATCATTGTGCAATAATTAACCATCATGGTTCAATTCTAATTTCATCATTTAAGGGTTTAGTCATAGGTTTGCATGAATCTATATCTATAATTATTTAACCCACATAGAATTTATAACCCAACATGGAGTAGAATTCAATTTCTCACTATCCACATGAACAAGAGTAGCCCAATCATGAAATTCATAAGAAAATCCATAAACTTGATTTAGAAAAGGGATTCTTGGGCTTCATGGATGAAAGGAGTCCATGAATGAACACTATGCATACCTTGGTTCATAAATACACGAAGATTGACGGAGGAAATTCTTGATTCTGAATCTTCTATGAAAAGCCCTGGGTTGTTCTTGAGAGGATTTTGAGAGAACAGAGTATATTTTGGGTGAAAAAGGGCTGAATCACGTGTTAAAGGGCTTAAATAGGGGTGGAAAATTGACCCTTTTATCCCAGAACATGTCTTGTAATTTCAGTAAAAATTTCCCAAATTAGACCCCTGGCGCGACGCGGCGCTATCATGCTGTGTCACTGGAATTTGACAATTAGGAAATTGACGGATGGCGTGATGTGGAGCCATCGTGTTGCCTCTTCTTTTGCGACCTGGAACTTTGGCGCGACACAGTGAAAATTGCGCTGAGACATTGAAAAAGGACAATTGCCATTTTAGCTTGTGGCGCGGTGCACCACTGACCAATATGGCACATTTTTACAATGGGAACTTGAAATAGTCATAACTTTTTACCCGGTTATCGGATTTAGGCAAATTTTATATCGATGGAAAGCTTATTGAATTTCCCACATGACAAAAAGTGAAAATATTAAAAATACCACGTGTAAAATAGTGGATTCATCTTTCAAAGAAAGCTCCTAACATTTTTTAGATGATTTCAAGCTAGGAAAAGGTACAAGGTATTACATTTCACAAGTCTAACAGTAACTTAAAGAAAATGATGTTAAAGATTGATTTGAAAAAAGCATTTGATAGAATGGAGTGGTCTTTTATACACTACTCTATACAAAGCCTAAATTTTCCATGAAAAATCACTAACATAATAATGGAATGCGTCACTACATCCTCCATCTTTATTGTAATTAATGGAACCACTACCGATACTTTTACACCTAGTCGAGGTATTAGACAAGGAGACCCTTTTATTCCCCTGCATCTTTATCATATGTATGGAGTCTCTTTCACGATTCATCCACCGGATTGTTGATGAAAAAAGTTGGACCCCTATTAAAATCTCGACCTTTTCTCCAGCATTATCTCACTTGCTCTTTGCGGATGACTTAATACTTTTTGCAAAAGCAAACCTAAACAATGCTACCACCATCCATACTTTATTCTAGGAGTTTGAAAAATTATCTGGCAAAAAAATTAACTATAATAAATCAAAAATTATTTTCTCTAACAACACTCCTTCTGAAATTGCTTCCCCAATAGTTAATTTCCTTAACATGAACTCTTCCACAAACTTTGGTAAGTACTGAGGTCTGCCTATGACTAAAAACCTTCCAAAAAGAATGGACTATCAATTCATAATTGATAAGATGAATAATAAACTCAAGGATTGGAATACTAAAATGCTTAATATAGCTGGAAGAACAACCCTTATAAAATATGTTATCGCAGTTATCCCCACTTATGCAATGCAAAATAACTTACTTCCTACAAAAACAACCCACTACATAGACCGTATCCAAAGGATTTTTCTTTGGGGTACAACTGACGAGAATAAAAAAGTTCATCAAGCAAATTGGAATCTCATAACTCTTCCAAAAGCACAAGGAGGACTGGGCATTCATAAATCCGAAGGAAAAATTCAGACCTCATTTCAAGCCTTAACTGGAGATTCCTTAAAAATAAATCCCAATTATGGGTCAAAATCCTTCAAAATAAGTTAAAAACAGACTCACTGGTAATCAAATTCACCACATTACTACTTATTCTTACATATGGAAGAGTCTTAGCAAAAAACAAAAAGTCTTCTCTAAGGGTATTTCATAGAATATGGGAAATGGTAACAATATTAACCTGTGGGAGGATAGATGGCTCTGCAACAATATTAATCTTTGTGAGCTCATCCAGGGGCCCCTAACACAATCTGACATTAAACTAACTCTCTCGAAGATCATCTCTAATGGTTCGTGGGATACTTCTGGTGTATCTTTTCAAATAACGCCAGATATTCTGAAAATTATCCATAATACTTATATCAAGCAAATAGAGCCTAGATGGGACAAATTTTTCTGGAATCTTTCCTTTCTAGGTTCTTTCACCACATCTTCAGCTTATATGCTCTTTCTAAATTCGTCAACCACATCGCTTCCTAATAGCAATCCTTCTAATCTTTGGGTTTGGAAAGCAAAAATTCATAACAAGAAAAAAATTTTCTTGTGGCTCACCACCTTAGACAAATTACCAACAGCTGAAATCCTTAGTAAGCGGAATATAATCCCGATAAACTTTTGTCACTCTTGGACCACTGTAACGGAGACCCGTACGTATGCTTTACTAACTTATCCCAAAGCTATAGAAATTTGGAACCACTTTGGATTTTCTCTTTCTACGAACCATTTCATACGAGACATCAAATATTTATGTTCCTCCAATAATACAATCAATCTTTGTGGTAACATTCCAATACCTTTCTCTATTTTAACCCCTTTAATTCTTTGGTCCATTTGGAAAAATAGAAATGATTACCTCTTTAGAAATGAGACCAACCAAATAACTGCCCAAAAAATTTAATTAGATGTTATTAAATACTTCCACCTTGAGCATACTGAAGATAATTCAAAAATTCATCGCAACACCCTCATCATAAATGTCAAATAGAATGCACCTCCACCGGGTTATTATAATCTTAACATTGATGGTGCATATGATATTACTAACAACCATGGGGGGAGAAGGGATTATCAAAAACCACGATGGGACTTGTATAATCGGAATGACTTTTACACACATGGCTACATTGGCTTTACAAATGGAAACTTTGGCTATGTATCATGGCCTACATTTGGCTCTTGAAAAGAACTTGACTTCTATTATTGTGGAAACAGACTCCCAGGTACTCATTCAACTCTTAAACTCAAAAAATGAAGATCACTCACATATGTTTTCTGATTGCAGGTCCATCATTAAACTATTGAAAGAACCTCAAATCCGCCATATCTACAGAGAAGCAAATAGTGTAGCGGACAAGTTGACAGCTTTTGGAAAGACTCAACTGCAATGCATGAATAATAATTCAATAACTTTTATTTCCCCATCGCTTTTTATTTTACAAGAACTCCTAAAAAACTCTCAAAGTACCCGGGCGATTTCTGTCTGTAATAACTTTTCAATTTCCATGTTATAATAAAGTTCCTTTTGAAGTAAAAAAAAAACTTTTCACGTTCGAGTGTTACAAAAAGGGATTGGTGGAAATAAGAAACATCTTAGATATATTTCTTCTTCTTTGTTTTTCCTTTTCACAGTCAATTTTTTATACATATTTATAAGGGAAAGAGCATAAACCCCTTCTAAACTGTCACAACAATTTACCTTAACACTTTAACTTTACAGGTATATTTAAATACCCACTGAACAACGTTCAAGTATATTGAATACAACCCCCAAAATGTAATATCACTCTCACAATGGAGAATGTATTATACTCGTGCCACGTCATTGCCATATAAATGCCACATCGTTGCCATGTCAGAACCACATAAAAAAATATTTTAAAAATAATTTCACTAATATATATTTTATATAATTAAATAATATATCTTCCCCCTCTCTAATTCTTCGAACCACCACCAATACCACCCCAACCTAACCCTAGCCACCCGCCCTGCTTTTCTTCTAACCTCCATTAATACTTCTTAGTCCTTAATCATTAATTTAATTTTTGCTAATTATCACTCTTTTTTCTAACCTCCATTAACACTTAGCTAATTTTCACTACTAATTTCTTTTCTCATAACAATTTTTTTTAAAAGAACAGGTATTCTAAATTGTGTATTTGAAAATTATAATAAAGATTTCTTGTAATGCTCCGAAGATACCCCCTGGACGTCACATAGTGCTTACGACTAAGAATTGCCTCAAGTTAACCATGATATCTACTCAACACTGAACTTCTTGTAAATGTAAACTTAAAATATGAGTGGAAACTGAAGAATCTTATAATTAGTTCAAAAAGATGAATAATCTCAACCCAAACACTGTAACTCAATAACTTTTAAATCTATGAAAAAAATGAAGGAAACACATAGTCTACCTAGTCTTGACAAGCCTCAAACTAAAACTGTAGAGCCACTGGGACAGACCCCAGCCGACTCAAACTGAACGCTGAATAACTGAAATAATTGCAATAAACATTTGGAACAAATCAAAGCTTGGCTCTCAAACTATGAGGACTCACCAACTGTCTGAATATAGGAAGTGGTGTCCATTGTTAATCATGTTGTTGGGGACGAACACTAAAAGCTACATTATGAAATAATGTAGCCCCACAGACATATATATGGTAAGTACTTTTGGAATGTACTAAGTATGTGGGGTGAATGAAATAAGTAAAACTAAAGCTGAACATACTTTCAAATTATGCATGCTAAGTGTAAAAAGACTCACCTTGATCATAAGTAAGACTGAAAACTGAAATCTCATAAAGAATAACTCATAAAATAATATCTGAACAACACCTGTGAGTCGTTACACTTCGTTTCTAAAATGCCTTGATCTGTGAGAGATTCTGATAATCGACATAAACCATGCAAGCAACATGGAGTCTGATGGCTCAAACCCCCTTTGAAAGGGCCTAATATACTTTGTCAGAGTATAAAGGCTAACTACGGTGATCACCTAAACATATCCGATCAGACAAACTGAATAATATAAATGAAATACCCATTACGACAAGCTACATGCCCATTTAGACAAGCTAAAATAACCTATGGTGGCACATAGTTTCTGAAAAATAGAATGCGCTAAACCTACACTCTCCTCTCGGTGTTAGATACTATTGTTTTGCCCCTTTTTGATTTGAAGGGTTTGGAAAATATTATTTTCGATCTTTTAAATTATTCTAAAATTTTAAAGAAATTTTGAAATAATTTAGGAAATTATAGAGTCGCCACTTAATTTTTTAAGGAGATATCAAGAAAAACTAAAAATATTACTTAAAATATTCAAAACAGAAAAGATCTTTTAAGTTTAGAAATTCCGAGTAAGTGGTTCCTATTAATACTCTTGGAAGGTTGTTAAGGCACCAAGAGTATCCGCTAACTTGCAGTTGTTTGGACTATTTTAAAATAACATTTTTGACTAACTTTAAAAAGGGAAATTATTATTATTTTTGAAAAGAAAACGATTAAGGAAAAAGTTGTTTTCAAGATTTGTGAAAAATAAATTTGGACATTTAGCAGGAATTTTTAACTGAGTCTAAAAAATCTAAGAACGATTAGCGTATTAAGGGAGAAGGGGGAGACTAAATGACTTAAGCCATTAGACCCAAATCCATAAATCATGTCTAAGCTAATTTGGGTTTTTGACCCATCTTCACCTGTCTTAATCTAAATACTTGAGGTTTTGGTCCATAACCTGTCCTAACTTAGTTTTAGGACCTTTGAGGCCCAAAATCTGCTTTACCTGTATTAAATTACAACTTTGACTTTGAGGCCCAAATGAATGAATAAATAAATGACTAAATAAATAAATAAAAATAAGACAATAACAAAAATCGAGACTTTTCAAGTCTTTTAGTAACCCCATCAATGGGTTTTGACTTATTTTTCTTCTTCTTTCATTTTCTTACACCCGCACATCATGTAATCTACTTTGGGTTTAAACTTTGGACTTGACTCAGAGAGATGGGCCTTATTGGCCCATTACAAAATGCAAGAGGAAAGGAGTCCATTTTGGACTCCCAAACAGATTCATGCAAGAAAAAATAAAATAAAAAGAATTAATATGTGTTTGAAAATTTTACACTTAATAGATAAATGATGAGATGGAAAAAATAGCATTCTCAAGCATAATGAAATAGTAAACTATAATATCAAACCAAGCCAAATTATCCAATGAAAAGAAAATTAACCCATCTCCTAATCAATCTTACAAAAAATTGAATCTAGCATAATATAATTAAATAGCCCTTGAAGAAAAGACATGAATCCACAAGCATAGTTGCTTAAAATTTGGACAAATAGATTAACACATATTTGCTCCAAATACTATGATATGATGAAGTCTAAGGCATGTTTTCATTAAACAAAGAAAAGGAGAATGAGCAAGAGAAGAGAAAATATTTCATAGCACCTCAAATATGAAATACAAGACATACTAATGCAACAACACTTTTTCAATGCAAAGTAGAGTCAATCAACATATCTATAGCTTAGAAGAAAAATCACTATAGCATGTGAATAACAATGGGACGTCTAAATGAATAAAATCACTTCAAGAAGTAAACCAATATGCGAAGTGACGAAAATATATATTAAGCATATTTAAGAAATGATATTCGAAGACAAGATAGGAGAAATAGTAAAAGATTAATTCTAAGAAAAAGTGTCCAATTATGCCAACTCCTATTTTAGTTCTATACCATTTCAAAGAAATCTATAATCCTAACAACTTTTCAATATAAACAAGAGAAAATCAAAGACAGTTTTGACCACGAAAATGAGTAACTCACTACTTCAAATTGAGAAATAATTTCACAGACCCTTACCAACAGTAACCATTTCTTTTCGAGATAAACAACTTTACATACTAAAAGCAAATATATTCACCAACAACGAATTTAAACAAAGCATGATTACACACTTTAAGCCAAGATCAAAACTTTATTCATAATAATAAAAGAACAAAGAGAAAAGGCGAAATAATCAATATTAAATATTCTTTCAACATAAAGGAAACAACTTTACATGCTAAAAAGAAACATATCCGCCAACAATTAATTTAAACAAAGCATGAGTACATATTTTAAATAAAGATCAAAACTTTATCCATAATAATCAAAGAATAAAGTCAAAAGGTGAAACAATCAATATTAACTATTCTTTTCACAAAAGGAAACAACTTTACATTTTAAAAACAAACTTATCCGCCAACAATGAATCTAAACAAAGCATGAGTACATATTTTAAATAAAGATCAAAACTTTATTCATAATAATCAAAGAATAAAGTCAAAAGGCGAAAAAATCAATATTATCTATTCTTTTCAACATAAAGGAAACAACTTTACATACTAAAAACAAACATATCCGCCAACAATGAATATAAACAAAGCATGAGTACATATTTTAAATAAAGATCAAAACTTTACCCATAAAAATCAAAGAACAAAGCCGAAAGACGAAACAATCAATATTAACTATTTTTTTCACAATTAAGGAAATAAATTTACATGCTAAAAACAAACATATCCGCCAACAATGAATTTAAACAAAGCATGAGTACATATTTTAAACAAGACTAGTATTAAATATATTAAATTTTACATTTAAAATTGAAGTAATTAGTACTAACAAAAATGTTATTGCAGATTACATATCAAGACAAAGCTACACAGGATGATATAATAGAAGATGATGCTTTAGAAAAAATACTCAAAACTCTAACTATACTTTCAATGAAAGTGGACAGTTTGGGTAATGAAATTGAAAAGCTAAAGACTAATAAAGTTAAACTGAATTCTAAAGCTATGAATCAGCTAACTCAGCAGTGTCTAGAGCTATGTCGATCGAAAGACATCAAAATTCCAGAGCTAAAAGGAGACGTTGGGACACTCCATAAAACCCATAACGTTTATCAATCTACAATTGCAGGTAGAAGCAAAGGAGTTAGTGGACAAAGATATCAGAACATGAACATGCATAAGATATTTGGAAAACCATTTATACCAAAAACACAAAAAGACCCCTTGTACATACCCCCACAAATTACCATATATCGAGAAAGTTTGAACCAAGATAAAAAAGCCTATAACCACATAACCCGAGCATACATAGAAAATATCCACAAAATATAGACTTATCTAAACCTTAAACCTAGAGCCGCAGATATCCAAGAACCAAACACAAACTATATAACCCAAAAATTACAAGGTTACAACAAGTTAATCGCACTACCGAAAACCAACCCAAGCTTAGCTAAAACTTATTTGAGTTATGGATTATTAAATACCATACATACCCATGAAGGAAATGAACTAATAGATATACCAGAATTATTTAAAGCATTCACCACTTCTAAAAGAATAACCAAAGGGAATTTATTTTTTATAAAGTTTTATACTGCGCCAGCAGAGATATTATATGACGAGATCAAGCCAGTTATACAAATTGTAAAAATAGGATTAACCAGAGATATGATTATATCGGAAGATATTGTCCAGCAGCCAGAGATACCTAAAATCGAGATACCTGATTTTTATGCAAATAAACAACTTATTGGAATAGCTACGATTGTTCAAGAATTAGCAAATAATTATATCAATGGAAACCCAATATGGATCTATTATTCAAGAGATCATCAAATTATTTATTCAAATTCAAGAGACCTACGATAAACAGATATGGAAGATGCTAGACAATGGATTCTGAAATTACTCAACCCAGAGAAATAACCAACTACAAGAGCAATTATGAAGGAATTTATTTTAGAAGAATAATTTACAAGATATTGCAAAATGATAGGACACAAATATCCAGACCATCTATGTTCAAGATATAATAAAGAAGATAATATTATCTCAGAAGTTCAACTGGAATAGAAGAAGATAAGGACGACAGCTGGAAGATACATGACAAAAGATAGACACGGAGTAATAATAGAAAGATAAGAAGACAAAGCATTGAAATATGAAAATGACATATGACTTTGAGAAATGTGAAATAGGTAAATTATGTAAACATTTACTATTCTTAGGCTAAACTAGCCTATAACCTTTTTCACTTTCCTTGTTTTTTTGGCACTTGCCATTTTACTTTTAAGACCATTATTAATCTTTTATTTTCTTGACAGATGTAAAGTAGGAATAGTAGAAAGTAGTTTACACATTTTCTTTTTAGTCTATAAATATGTAAACCTTCGGCAAAGTTAAAGGCAAGACTTTCATGTGTTGAAAGCAAGCCTTCCCTCTTGTACACAAAAACTTCTTGAATATTTAATAAAAAATAGATATATTTCTAAGGAAAAGCTATGGATAAACAAAGCCCAAAATTATAAAACCTACCAGAACAGGTATATTTATTTATGATTATAAATAGTTAAATTCAAAAATTCCTGAAAATCATGATATGATAAAATAAGTTCATGTTAGTTACTTTATAGTAGAATTATTCGAAGAATCGCATGTTAAGAAGTTTATTAGCACAGTGGAAAAGGAGAAAGATCCCTAGTATACCACTAGTAACAAAAGGAATGATTATTAAAGAAATAAACGATATAAAAAGTAAAGACCCAATAAAGTATGTACATCTTGGAGGAATAGAGATATTGATAAAAGCATATTTTAGAGAAGGAATAGATACACCAATAGAATTATATTTAGCAGATGATAGAATTATAAAACCTAAAGAAAAAAGTATAACAACTGTCATAAAATGAAATTTAATATACCAAAAATTTAAGTTTATAATAAGTGCGAATTATTCAGTGGCAATAACAGATAAAAACATAGATAAATCATTAGTATTTTATTGGAAAATATCTGGAATAGAACTAACCCCAGGAAGTAAAATATTTACAGCAAGATGTAAAATTCTATACGTATTAACAACAAATGATAAAATAACAGGAAACAATAAAATAAATAAAATACAAATAGAAAGTCCTTTCGAATACTTCGTAAAAACAATTGATAATAATGATTATAGTTACAAAGACATCGATATAGAAGAAGATTTATAAATAATAAATGATAGAATAAGTACAACAGAAAGAATAGCTCATGAAAAACCAGAATCATCAAGCTCATAAAAAAGAACAAGTTATGAAACAACTTCAACAGTTCATTTAAATCAATATTATATATTAGTACAATAAATGAAAAAGAATATTTAATACTCTTAAACACAAGACAAGAAGAAAATTATATAGCAAAATATCTAGTAAAAAGTGGAGAAATAAAATCTAATAGTAATATATGTCCAGATCTACCAAGGAGTCTAATAAACATTAAGGATACAACTGAAAAAGAAATAATAATAGGAGTTAGAAAAATAAAAATAGATTATGAAATAAAGGAAGAAATGCAAAAATAAAACATAATATTAGGAATAAAATGGTTAGAACAAGTAAAACCATGCAACATAGAACATACACAATTATCTATAACATATAATAAAGAAAGATTATTCATAAAAAGAGCTTTAACATGATATGAAAATATATGTACTTGTAAAAATAATAGTAGAAGAATATTATAATAGGTATTATACACCTATGATAGATATAGGAGTAAAAGCAAACTTATGTACATACAACTGTTTACCAGAAAGTAAATGGGATAAATTAAAAACACCAATACTAGTCAAAGGATTTAATAATGAAGGAATTTTAATTACATATAAAGCTAAAAATGTAAAAATACAGATATGGGATATAATAATAACGATAGAAAAATCTATAATTATGAACTAACATCAAAAGATATTCTTTTAGGAATGTCATTTTAGATAAATTATACACACATATAATAACTAAAATAGATTGGTGGTTTACAACACCTTGTAAACAAAAAGTAAGAGTAAGAAGAGTTATTAATAAAATAAGAAAGCAAATTGATTGGATAAAAGGAAGTGAAAAAATTACACAAAAGTTAGAAAATATAAAAAATACAGAAGACATAGTAGAACTAGTTGTATTTTCGATAAATAAAAAAGAAATAACTATATTTTCAATAGATAAGGTAGAAATAATAAAGAAAAGATAAAGACAATTATATAGTGAAGATTCATTAAAAGGATGGAAAAAATATAAAACTACGATAAAAATTGAATTAATAGATAAAAATAGCATAATAACTCAAAAACCATTAACATATAATTTTGACGATTTAAAATGCATATAGATAAATTATTAGAAAAACAGTATATAAAAAAAAGCAATAGTAAACATAATAACCCAGCGTTTATAGTAAATAAACATAGTGAACAAAAAAAGAGGATAAAGTAGAATGGTGATTGACTATAAAAATTTAAATACAAATACTATGAAAAACAATTATCCAATACCAAATAAGATATCAAAAATAAGACAACTACAAGGATATAGCTACTTTAATAAATTTAATTGTAAATCAGGATTTTACCACTTAAAGTTAGATGAAAATTCTAAGGAATTAACTGCATTTACGGTACCACAAGGATTTTATGAATGGAACGTATTACCATTTGGATATAAAAATGCTCTAGGTAGATACCAACACTTTATGGATAGTTATTTTAAATAATTACCTAATGTATAGTATACATAGATGATATACTACTATATACAAAAATTAAAGAGGAACAATTAAAATTATTAGAACAATTTACAAATATAATAGAAAAATCGGGAATAAGTTTAAGTGAAATAAAAGTCAAAATTATGAAAAACCAGATAGAATTTTTAGGAATACAAATAGATAAAAGTGGAGTAAAAATGCAACAACATATAGTACAAAAAATAATAATTTCAAAAGAAGAATTAGATACCAAAAAAAAAATTACAATCATTTTTAGGATTAGTGAACCAAGTAAGAGAATATATACCAAAATTAGTAGAAAACCTAAAGCCATTACAGAAAAAATTTAAAAAGGATATAGAATATAATTACAACGAAGAAGATAAAAAACAAGTTTAGAAAATAAAAATACTTTGTAAAGAGTTACCAAAATTACAATTCCCAGACGAAAATAAAAAATTTATATATATAGTAGAAGCAGATGCAAGTGAATATAGTTATGGAGGAGTACTTAAATATAGATATGAAGAAGAAAAATTATAACATCATTGTAGATACTACTCAGGTACGTTTAATGAAACAGAAATAAAATGGGAAATAAATAGAAAAGAATTATGTTCATTATATAAATGTTTATTAGCATTTAAGCCATATATTGTATATAATAAGTTTATTGTACGAACAGATAATACATAGGTAAGCTGGTGGTTAATAAAGAAAATACAAAATTCAGTTACAACGAATGAGATTCGGAGACTAGTATTAAATATATTAAATTTTACATTTACAATTGAAGTAATTAGTACTAACAAAAATGTTATTGCAGATTACATATCAAGACAAAGCTACACAAACTGATATAATAGAAGATGATGCTTTAGATAAAATACTCAAATCCCTAACTACTCTTTCAATGAAAGTGGACAGTATGGGTAATAAAATTGAAAAGCTAAAGACTAATGAAGTTAAACTGAATTCTAAATCTATGAATCAACTAACTCAGCAGTGTGCAGAGCTATGTCGATCGGAGACATCAAAATTTCAGAGCTAAAAGGAGACGTTGGGACACTCCATAAAACCCATAACGCTTATCAATCTACAATTGCAGGTACAAACAAAGGAGTCAGTGGACAAAGATATCAGAACATGAACATGAATAAGATATTTGAAAAACCATTTATACCAAAAACACGAAAAAAACCTTGTACATGCCCCCACAAATTATCACATATCGAGAAAGTTTGAACCAAGATAAAAAAGCCTATAACCACATAACCCGAGCATACATAGAAAATATCCATAAAATACAGACTTATCTAAACTTTAAGCCCAGAGCCACAGATATCCAAGAACCAAACACAAACTATATAACCCAAAAATTACAAGGTTACAACAAGTTAATCGCACTACCGAAAACCAACCCAAGCTTAGTTAAAACTTGTTTCAGTTATGGATTATTAAATACCGTATATACTCATGAAGAAAATGAACTAACAGATATACCAGAATTATATAGATCATTCACCACTTATAAAAGAATAACCAAAGGGAATTTATTTTTTATAAAGTTTTATACTGCACCAGCAGAGATATTATATAACGAGATCAAATAAATTATACAAATTGTAAAAATAGGATTAACCAAAGATATGATTATACTGGAAGATATTGTCCATCAGCCAGAGATACCTAAAATTGAGATACCTGATTTTTATGCAAATAAATGACTTATTGGAATAGCTACGATTGTTCCAGAATTAGCAAATAATTATATCAAAGGAAACCCAATATGGAGCTATTGTTCAAGAGATCATCAAATGATTTATTCAAATTCAAGAGACCTACGACAAAAAGATATGGAAGAAGATAAGGACGACAGCTGGAAGATACACGACAAAAGATAGACATGGAGCAATAATAGAAAGATAAGAAGACAAAGCATTGAAATATGAAAATGACATATGACTTTGAGAAATGTCAAATACGTAAATTATGTAAACATTTACTATCCTTAGGCTAGACTAACCAATAGCCTTTTTGACTTTTCTTGTTTTTTTCGGCACTTGCCATTTTACTTTTTAGGACCATTATTAATCTTTTATTTTCTTGACAGATGTAAAGTAGAATAGAATAAAGTAGTTTACACATTTTTTTTTAGTCTATAAATATGTAATCCTTCGGCTAAGTTAAAGGCAATACTTTCATGTGTTGAAAGCAAGCCTTCCCTCTTGTACACAAAATACTTTTTGAATATTTAATAAAAAACAGATATATTTTTAAGGAAAAGTTATGGATAAACAAAGCCCAGAGTTATCAAACCTACCAGAAGAGGTATATTTATTTACGATTATAAATAGCTAAATTCATAAATTCCTGACAATCATGATATGTTAAAATAAGTTCATGCTAGTTACTTTATAGTAGAATTATTCGAAGAATAGCATGTTAAGAAGTTTATTAGCAAAGTGAAGAAGGACAAAAATCCCTAAGAACTATGCCATCCTAAAGGTGAAACTGGTGAGGCAAGAAAGCCGTGATAGGGGAGTAGCCAGAGTAGAGACGCTGTTTAAGGGAAAAATATCCAGATTACCACGCTAATAGTGACCGAAGAACATGTTATTTAAGAATAATCTAGTATATAGTAATCTAAAATGATCATATTTTGTTATGTGTAGGATTGAAGGGAATATTTGAAAAAAGCATCATATGAAAAATGAATACTTATTTATCTGATGAAATGGTAGATAAATTTAAATTACTTGTTTTTTATGTACTTAGGGATATAATAATTGTAGATATAAGAAAAATCATATTGGAAAAAATATTTCATAGATATTTTATTACTATAATAAATTATATACCACACCTACCTACCTACTCTTACAAATATCTACATGCCAAACCTACACATCAACCATGAATCTAGAAAATATATGAGGACTAAAGATACAAAATATGTGGAATTCCGTAATGAAAAATATACAAGAATTATTAAGATTAAAACAAACAACCAGTAAATATTATGATAAAACATTTAATAAATTATAAATTACTAAAATCTAACTCCAAGTTATCCAAGTTATTCGTAGAAACCTAAGCATCATATGGACAATATGACAAGCTATATATCTGATGAAATTAAGATACATGTTTTATATATCATAAAAGACTTAGAAATAGAAGACATAAAGAAAGTAATATAGAAAAAAATATTTTATGAAGAATCGTTAAATCTAGAATGGCTAGAAGATATGTATGATCTTAGTTTATATTATTTAGATATTTATTACTCAGACAATAATAGTTATTATTCAGATGGATATTATACAGATTAAAAATGTTAGAATATATTAAAAGAGTTAGAGAAAAACAAAGTGGGTCATACGAAGAAATTAATTATAGAAACTAGCTTAGAAAAGGAAGAAAATAATTAAAAGAAAGATTAATTTGGATAGATAAAACCATGAAACAACTAGAATTAAAAGACAGTTTAGAATATGATTTAGACATAGAATTATTCATAGAAGAAAAAGACACGATAATTAACGAAATAGATAACCTAGAATTTAATATCAGATATAGTACAATTAGAATAAATCATTACAAAGAAATTTTCAGTATTACAACTACTTTAGGATAAAATGATAAACTATGAATATTTAAAATATTGGAGACAAGATATGGCAAAAATAAGATTAACGGAAATACTTATGAAAGATAATTTAATTGAATATTTTAGAATAAAAGATATAGAATATTTAGAATACCTTCAAAATAATATACAAGAATTACAAAGACTAAGAGAAAAAAAGCTAAAGAATATTAGAGTAAAGTATTTACTCAAATACCATTTAATCATCCCCCAACATATGAACATCAATAAAACTAAAATAAATAAATTAAAAATAAAAATGTTTAGAAAAGTCAAGAAACATCTACACACAAATAAAAATAGATCTATTAGAGTTATAATAGATCAATTTAAGTTATCTGCACCCCTACAATTGGTATCAGAGCTTTGTTGTTTAAAGTTACGGAAGTAGTATATATTTGGATTTATTTGATTAATTTATTAATTATGATAAAATTAGATTTAGATATCCACCAAAATATTATAAATATTGCTTAGATGAATAACGAACAAAAATTACAAAAATATAAAGAATTAAATAATATAATATCTGAAAAAAGTAAAGAATTAAAAATAAGGATAGAAAGACTACAGTATAACATAGTTGTCGGAGTTAGTAAAAACTCAATAAATTCTCAAAAAGAAAATATATCAAATTTAGAATCAATAATAGATAGTCTAGAATATATATATATATATATATATATATATATATATATATATATATATATATATATATATATATATATATATCAACATAACCTATATACATTTAAATAAAATGAACAAAGAACAATTTATAATGCAAATCACAAAGGATTAAAAATAAAAATAGTATTTTCTAATTTAGGAAGAAGATATAAGAAAATAGGTGAACATTTATATTTAATGTTAGAAAAAGAAAAATTAAAATTAGAAGATAAGTTGGCAGATATGGTAAGAATAGAAAGAGAAAACGAAGAAATAGATAGGAAAAAAGAAATAGATAAAATAAAACAACAAAAGACAAAAGAAATATGAAAAATACAAAAAACTAAAAATAGTAGGATTGCTGAATTAAATAAAGAACTACAAATACTTAAAGACCTGTATGAAAAAAGACAGAAAGAAAAAGATAAAGAACAAAAATTATTTAACGAGATAAATCAATTTAAAGAAAAATTAAAAATTAAAAATAAAGAATCAGAAACCAGTGAATTAGAAATAAATACAATAGAATCTGAAGAAACAGATAATTATGATTCGGAAGGAAGTGAAACATATACTGAAATTCTAGAAAACATAGGAAAACTAAAAATTAGTGAAAAACAAGAAGCAATTAATAAAGAAAACTTAGAAAATACAAACACAGAAATAAATACTCTTAATAAAGAAGATGATGAAAACATAATACCTAATACATCAGAAATAAGAAAACCTACATATTATTATAAAGATAAGCTTAAAAAATATAACCAAAAAATGAATATAACAAATTGGACACCAAAACAAATAATTAATAAAAATTATAACTTTTTAGATTTCGACAGTGTAATAGACACAAATAAAACAATATAATTATGGGCATGATATATGTCAAAATAATTATTAAATAATAATATAGATACAACAAATACACCAGAATAAATAGAAAGGACATTAATAGGAATAGTAAAATTATGATTTTTAAACCTAGCCGAAGCAACTAAAAAAGTATTAAGATCTGATAATGAAACAGAAGGAACATCAACAGCTACTAAAATATCACCAACAGAAATATTGAAAAAATATGAAGTAGCTATAAGAGATGAATTTAGCAGTATAACAACAGAAGAGAAGTAGAACAAAATAAAGAAAAAGATACGAATAGAAATTTATTATTAAAATTAGAAATATTTAATATGTGCTATATAGATGAATATACGTGTGCATTTGAAGAATACTACTATAAGGGAACACATAACACAGAAGAAAGTAAACAAATAAGAAAATTATATTTTAAGAAATTATCTGAACCATTTAGTTCAAAAATAATAAAGGGTTGGGATGAATAAAAAATAGTAGATATCCTAGGAGCAAGAATAAAATATTTACAACAATGGTTTAGAAATCTATGTGAGAAATATAGAGAAGAAATAAAAATGTAAGAAACATTAATAAGAAATTTAGCATGTTGCAAAGATAAAATAACACCTAATTTGGATGTGAAGAAAGATATTATAAGAAAAGAAAAAGATATAAGAAATACAAAAAATCAAAATATAAATATAAGAAATCAAGAAAAAGATATTATGTAAAAGATTATAAACATAAAAGACCAAATAGGAAAAAGAAATCTATAAAACAATATACTTGTTATAATTGTGGAAAACTTGGACATTTAGCTAGAGATTATAAAATGCCTAAAAATCCAAAAAGGAAACAAATATCAGAAATAAAAAAAAATGTAGAATATATGCAGATAGATTATATAGATTATGAATTAGAAAGTGATGATAGAATATATGAAATTTCGGAGAATGAAATAGATAGTGATTTAGATGAATCAAATGATTGAAGAAGATATAAAAATGAACCAAATAACTAAAGCAGATATAAAAATAATAACAAAGGAAGAATATTTAAATGAATAAGAAATTGATCAAAAAATAATATTTGATAATAATATATTAGATGAAATAAAAGGAAAAGAGTTAGACCTAAGTGTAGAAAAATGTTCAAAATACCAACAATAATAAATATATTTAGTAGGAAAAAGGAAGAATACTACGTAGTAAGCCAAAAGAAACATGTAATAGACTATAGATATGCAAAAGGTAGAGCTAGTATACCACTAGTAACAAAAGGAATGATTAATAAAGAAATAAGCGATATAAAAAGTAAAGACCCAATAAAGTATGTACATCTTGGAGGAATAGAGATATTGATAAAAACATATTTTAGAGAAGGAATAGATACACCAATAGAATTATATTTAGCAGATGATAGAATTATAAAACCTAAAGAAAAAAGTATAACAACTGTCATAAAATGAAATTTAATATACCAAAAATTTAAGTTTATAATCAGTGCGAATTATTCAGTAGCAATAACAGATAAAAACATAGATAAATCATTAGTAATATATTGGAAAATATCTGGAATAGAACTAACCCCAGGAAGTAAAATATTTACAGCAGATGTAAAATTCTATACGTATTAACAACAAACGATAAAATAACAAGAAACAATAAAATAAATAAAATACAAATAGAAAGTCCTTTCGAATACTTCGTAAAAACAATTGATAATAATGATTATAGTTACAAAGACATCGATATAAAAGAAGATTTATAAATAATAAATGATAGAATAAGTACAACAGAAAGAATAGCTCATGAAAAACCAGAATCATCAAGCTCATAAAAAAAAACAAGTTATGAAAAAACTTCAACAGTTCATTTAAATCAATATTATATATCAGGAACAATAAATGAAAAAGAATATTTAATACTCTTAAACACAAGACAAGAAGAAAATTATATAGCAAAATATCTAGTAAAAAGTGGAGAATTAAAATCTAATAGTAATATATGTCCAGATCTACCAAGGAGTCTAATAAACATTAAGGATACAACTGAAAAAGAAATAATAATAGGAGTTAGAAAAATAAAAATAGATTATGAAATAAAGGAAGAAATGCAAAAATCAAACATAATATTAGGAATAAAATGGTTAAAACAAGTAAAACCATACAACATAGAACATACACAATTATCTATAACATATAATAAAGAAAGATTATTCATAAAAAGAGCTTTAACATGATATGAAAATATATGTACTTGTAAAAATAATAGTAGAAGGATATTATAATAGGTATTATACACCTATGATAGATATAGGAGTAGAAGCAAACTTATGTAGATACAACTGTTTACCAGAAAGTAAATGGGATAAATTAAAAACACCAATAGTAGTCAAAGGATTTAATAATGAAGGAATTTTAATTACATATAAAGCTAAAAATGTAAAAATACAGATATGGGTTATAATAATAACGATAGAAAAATCTATAATTATGAACTAACATCAAAAGATATTCTTTTAGGAATGTCATTTTAGATAAATTATACACACATATAATAACTAAAACAGATTGGTGGTTTACAACACTATGTAAACAAAAAGTAAGAGTAAAAAGAGTTATTAATAAAATAAGAAAGCAAATTGATTGGATAAAAGGAAGTGAAAAAATTACACAATATGACAAGCTATATATCTGATGAAATTAAGATACTTGTTTTATATATCATAAAAGACTTAGCAATAGAAAACATAAAGAAAATAATATGAGAAAAAATATTTTATGTAGAATCGTTAAGTCTAGAATGGTTAGAAGATATGCATGATCTTAGTTTATATTATTCAGATAGTTATTACTCAAATAATAATAGTTATTATTCAGATGGATATTATACAGATTAAAAATGTTAGAATATATTAAAAGAGTTAGAGAAAAATAATGTTGGCTATATGAAGAAATTTATTATAGAAACCAGCTTAGAAAAGAAAGAAAACAATTAAAAAAAATATTAAGTTGGATAGATAAAACCATGAAACAACTAGAATTAAAAGACAGTTTAGAATATAATTTAGACATAGAATTATTCATAGAAGAAAAGACAGGATAATTAACGAAATAGATAACTTAGAATTTAATATCAGATATAGTACAATTAGAATAAATCATTACAAAGAAATTTGCAGTATTACAACTATTTTAGGATAAAATGATAAACTATGAATATTTAAATATTGGAGACAATATATGGAAGAAATAAGATTAAAAGAAATACTTGTGAAGGAGAATCTAATTGAATATTTTAGAACAAAAGATATCTAATATTTAGAATACCTTCAAAATAATATACAAGAATTACAAAAACTAAGAGAAAAAGCTATAGAATATTATAATAAAGCTTTTAATCAAATACCATTTAATCACCCCCCCCCCCCCCAATATACGAACATCAATAAAACTAAAATAAATAAATTAAAAATAAAAATATTTTGAAAAGTCAAGAAACATCCACACACAAATAAATATAGATCAATTTGAGTTATAATAGATCTATTTAAGTTATCCGCACCCCTACAATTGGTATCAGAGCTATGTTGTTTAAAGTTACGGAAGTAGTATATATTTGAATTTATTTGATTAATTTATTAATTATGATAAAATTAGATTTAGATATCAAGAAAAATATTATAAATATTGCTTAGATGAATAACAAACAAAAATTACAAAAATATAAAGAATTAAATTAAATAATATCTAAAAAATGTAAAGAATTAAAAATAAGGATAGAAAGACTCTAGTATAACATAGTTGTCGGAGTTAGTAAAAACTCAATAAATTCACAAAAAGAAGAAATATCAAATTTAGAATCAACAATAGATAGTCTAGAATAACTATATCAACTTAACCTATACACATTTAAATAAAATGAACAAAGAAGCATTTATAATAGAAGAAAAAACTTATGAAAGTCATTAATGATTAAAAATAAAAATAGTATTCTATAATTTAGGAAGAAGTTATAAGAACATAGGTGAACATTTATATTTAATGTAAGAAAAAAAAGAATTAAAACTTGAAGATAAGTTGGCAGCCATAGTAAGAATAGAAAGAGAAAACGAAGAAATAGATAGGAAAAAAGAAATAGATAAAATAAAACAACAAACGGCAGAAGAAATACGAAAAATAGTAGAAACTAAAAATAGTAGGATTGCTGAATTAGAAAAAGAACTACAAATACTAAAAGACCTGTATGAAAAAAAGACAGAAAGAAAATGATAAAGAGCAAAAATTATTAAACGAGATAAATCAATTTAAAGAAAAATTAGAAATAAAAAATAAAGAATCAGAAACCAATGAATTAGAAATAAATACAATAGAATCTGAAGAAACAGATAATTATGATTTGGAAGGAAGTGAAACATATACAGAAATTCTAGAAAACATAGGAAAACTAAAAATTAATGAAAAACAAGAATTAATTAATAAAGAAAACTTAGAAAATACAAACACATAAATAAATATTCTTAATAAAGAAGACGATAAAAATATAATACCTAGTACATCAGAAATAAGAAAACCTACATATAATTATAAAGATAAGTTTAAAAAATATAACCTAAAAATTGAATATAACAAATGGACACCAAAACAAATAATTAATAAAAATTATAACTTTTTAGATTTAGACAGTGTAATAGACACAACTAAAATAATATAATTATGGGCAGAATATATGTCAAAATAATTATTAGATAATAATATAGATACAACAAATACACCAGAATATATAGAAAGGACATTAATAGGAACTGTAAAATTATGCTTTTTAAACCTAGCCGAGGCAACTAAAAAGGTATTAAGATCTGATAATAAAACAGAAGGAACATCAACAGCTACTAAAATATCACCAACAGAAAATATGAAAAAATATGAAGTAGCTATAAGAGATGAATTTAGCAGTATAACAATAGAAGAAGAACAACAACAAA
Source organism: Capsicum baccatum var. pendulum (assembly GCA_030864225.1). Taxonomy (NCBI): domain Eukaryota; kingdom Viridiplantae; phylum Streptophyta; class Magnoliopsida; order Solanales; family Solanaceae; genus Capsicum; species Capsicum baccatum. Next base: position 177,544,639 of record CM061561.1, on the reverse strand, counting down.
ATAAACTAAAAGATACGAATAGGAATTTAATGTTAAAATTAGAAATATGTAATATGCGCTTTATAGATGAATATACGTGCACATTTAAAGAATACTACTATAAGGGAACATATAATACAGAAGAAAGTAAAGAAATAAGAAGATTATATTTTAACAAATTACCTGAACCATTTTGTTCAAAAATAATAAAGAGTTGGGATGAATCAAAAATAGTAGAAACCTTAGGAGCAAAAATAAAATTTTTACAACATTGATATAAAAATCTATGCGAAAAATTTAGAGAAGAAATAAAAATAAAAAAAACATTAATAAGAAATTTAGCATGTTGCAAAGATAAAATAACACCTCAATTTGGATGTGAAGAAAGATATTATAAGAAAAGAAAAAGACATAAGAAATATAAGAAATACAAAGAATTAAAATATAAATATAAGAAACCAAGAAAAAGATATTATGTAAAAAATTATAAACATAAAAGACCATATAGGAAAAAGAAATCTATAAAAGAATGTACTTGTTATAATTGTGGAAAACTAGGACATTTAGCTAGAGATTGCAAAATGCCTAAAGATACAAAAAGGAAACAAATATCAGAAATAAAAATAAAAAATGTAGAATATATGCAGATAGATTATATAGATTATGAATTAGAACGTGATGATAGTATATATGAAATTTCGGAGAACGAAACAGATAATGAAATAGATAGTGATTTAGGTGAACCAAATAACTGAAGAAGATACAAAAATGAACCAAATAACTGAAGAAGATATAAAAATATTAACAAAGGAGGAATATTTAAATGAAGAAAGAACTGATCAAAAAATAATATTTGATAATAATATAGTTGACAAAATAAAAGGAAAAGAGTTAGACCTAAGTGTAGAAAAATGTTCAAAATACCAACAATAAAAACTATATTTATTAGAAAAATAGAAGAATACTTTGTAGTAAGTCAAAAGAAACATATAATAGACTGTAGATATACAAAAGGTAGAGCTAGTATACCACAAGTACCAAAAAGAATGATTAATAAAGAAATAAACGATATAAAAAGTAAGGACCCAATAAAATATGTACACCTTGGAGGAACAGAGATATTGATAAAAATATGTTTTAGAGAAGGAATAGATACACCAATAGAATTATATTTAGCAGATGGTAGAATTATAAAACCTATAGAAAAAAGTATAATAACTACCATAAAATGAAATTTAATATACCAAAAATTTAAGTTTATAATAAGTGTGAATTATTCAGTAGCAATAACAGATACAAATATAAATAAATCATTAGTATTATATTGGAAAATATCAAGAATAGAACTAACCCCAGAAAGTAAAATATTTACAGGAAGATGTAAAAATCTATACCTATTAACAACAAACATAAAATAACAGGAAATAATAAAATCAATAAAATACAAATAGAAAGTCCTTTTGAACAATTCGTAAAAAAATTGATAATAATGATTATAGTTGCAAAAACATCGATATAGACATCGATAATAAATGATAGAATAAGTACAACAGAAAGAATAACTCATGAAAACCAGAATCATCAAACTCATAAAAAATAACAAGTTATGAAACAACTTCAACAGTTCATTTAAATCAATATTATATATCAGGAACAATAAATGAAAAAGAATATTTAATACTCTTAAACACAGGACAAGAAGAAAATTATATAGCAAAATATCTAGTAAAAAGTGCAGAAATAAAATCTAATAGTAATATATGTACAGATCTACCAAGGAGTCTAATAAACATTAGGGATACAACTGAAAAAAGAAATAATAATAGGAGTTAGAAAAATAAAAATAGAATTTGAAATAAAGAAAGAAATGCAAAAATCAGGCATAATATTAGGAATAAAATGGTTAGAATAAGTAAGACCATACAATATAGAACATACACAATTATTTTTAACATATAATAAAGAAAGATTATTCATAAAAAAAGCTTTAACATGATATAAAAATATATGTACTTGTAAAAATAATAGTAGAAGAATATTATAATAGGTATTATACACCTATGATAGATATAGGAGTAGAAGCAAACTTATGTAGATACAACTGTTTAGCAGAAAGTAAATGGGACAAATTAAAAACACCAATAGTAGTCAAAGGATTTAATAATGAAGGAAGTTTAATTATATATAAAGCTAAAAAAGTAAAAATACAGATATGGGATAAAATAATAACGATAGAAGAAATCTATAATTACGAACTGACATCAAAATATATGCTTTTAGGAATGTTATTTTTAGATAAATTATACCCACATATAATAACTAAAACAGATTGGTGGTTAACAACACCATGTAAACAAAACGTAAGAGCAAAAAGAGTTATTAATAAAACAAGAAAGAAAACTGATTGAATAAAAGGAAGTGAAAAAATTACACAAAAGTTAGAAAATATAAAAAATACAGAAGACACAGTAGAACTAGTTGTATTTGCGATAAATAAAAAAGAAATAACTATATTTTCAATAGATAAGGTAGAAATAATAAAGAAAAGATTAAGACAATTATACAGTGAAGATCCATTAAAAGGATGGGAAAAAACATAAAACTACTATAAAAATTGAATTAATAGATAAAACTAACATAATAACTCAAAAATCATTAACATATAATTTTGGCGATTTAATAGAATTTAAAATGCATATAGATGAATTATTAGAAAAACAGTATATACAAAGAAACAATAGTAAACATAATAGCCCAGCATTTATAGTAAATACATATAGTGAACAAAAAAAGAGGAAAAAGTAGAATGGTAATTGACTATAAAAATTTAAATACAAAAACTATGACATACAATTATCCAATACCAAATAAGATATTAAAGATAAGACAACTACATGGATATAACTACTTTAGTAAATTTGATTGTAAATCGGGATTTTACCACTTAAAGTTAGATGAAAATTCTAAGGAATTAACTGCATTTACGGTACCACAAGGATTTTATGAATGGAACGTATTACCACTTGGATATAAAAATGCACCAGGTAGATACCAACACTTTACGCATAGTTATTTTAAACAACTGCCTAATTGTATAGTATACATAGATGATATACAACTATATATAAAAACTAAAGAGGAACATTTAAAATTATTAGAACAAGTTACAGATATAATATAAAAATCGAGAATAAGTTTAAGTGAAAATAAAGCCGAAATTATGAAAAACCAAATAGAGTTTTTAGGAATACAAATAGATAAAAGTGGAGTAAAAATGCAACAACATATAGTACAAAAAATAATAAATTCAAAAGAAGAATTAACTACAAAAAAGAAATTACAATCATTTTTAGGATTAGTGAATCAAGTAAGAGAATATATACCAACATTAGTAGAAAACAAAAAAACCTAAAGCCATTATGGAAAAAATTAAAAAAGGATATAGAATATAATTATAATGAAGAAGATAAAAAACAAGTTCAGAAAATAAAAATACTTTGTAAAGAGTTACCAAAATTACAATTTCCAGACGAAAATAAAAAATTTATATATATAGTAGAAGCAGATGCAAGTGAATATAGTTATGGAGGAGTACTTAAATATAGATATGAAGAAGAAAAATTAGAACATCATTGTAGATACTACTCAGATACGTTTAATGAAACAGAAATAAATAGAAAAGAATTATGTTCATTATATTAATGTTTATTAGAATTTGAGCCATATATTGTATATAACAAGTTTATTGTACGAACAGATAATACACAGGTACACTGGTGGTTAACAAAGAAAATATAAAATTCAGTTACAACGAAAGAGATTCGGAGACTAGTATTAAATATAAAAAATTTTACATTTACAATTGAAGTAATTAGTACTAACAAAAATGTTATTGCAGATTACATATCAAGACAAAGCTACACAGACTGACATAATAGAAGATGATGCTTTAGAAAGAATACTCAAAACACTAACTACGCTTTCAATGAAAGTGGACAGTATGAGTAATGAAATAGAAAAGATAAAGACTAATGAAGTTAAACTGAAGTCTAAATCTATGAATCAGCTAACTCAGTAGTGTGCAGAGCTATGTCGATTGGAAGACATCAAAACTCCAGAGCTAAAAGGAGACGTTGGGACACTCCATAAACCCCATAGCGTTTATCAATTAATAATTACAGGTACAAGCAAAGGAGTTAATGGACAAAGATATCAGAACATGAACATGAATAAGATATTTGAAAAACCATTTATACCAAAAACACAAAAAGACCCCTTGTATATACCCCTACAAATTACCACATATCGAGAAAGTTTGAAACAAGATAAAAAAGCCTATAACCACATAACCCTAGCATACATAGAAAATATTCACAAAATACAGACTTATCTAAACCTTAAACCCAGAGCCACAGATATCAAAGAACCAAACACAAACTATAGAATCCAAAAATTACAAGGTTACAACAAGTTAATCGCATCACCAAAAACCAACCCAAGCTTAGTTAAAACTTGTTTCAATTATGGATTACTAAATGCCGTATATACCCACGAAAGAAATGAACTAACAGATATACCAGAATTATATAGAGCATTCGCCACTTATAAAAGAATAACCAAAGGGAATTTATTTTTTATAAAGTTTTATACTGCACCAGTAGAGATATTATATGACGAGATCAAACCAGTTATACAAAATGTAAAAATGGGATTAACCAAAGATATGATTATACCGGAAGATATTGTCCAGTAGCCAGAGATACCTAAAATTGAGATACCTGATTTTTATGCAAATCAACGACTTATTGGAATAGCTACGATTGTTCAAGAATTAACAAATAATTATATCAATAGAAACTCAATATGGAGCTATTATTCAAGAGATTATCAAATGATTTATTTAAATTCAAGAGAGCTACGACAAACAGATATGGAAGATGCTAGAAAATGGATTCTGACATTGCTCAACCCAGAGAAACAACCAACTGCAAGAGCAATTAGGAAGAGATTTATTTCAGAAGAATTATTAACAAGATATTGTAAAATTATAGGACACAAATATCCAGACCATCCATGTTCAAGATGTAATGGAGAAGATAATATTATCCCAGAAGTTCAACTGGAATAGAAGAAGATAAGGACGACAACTGGAAGATACACAATACAAGATAGACACGGAGCAATAATAGAAAGATAAGAAGACAAAGCATTGAAATATGAAAATGACATATGACTTTGAGAAATGTGAAATACGTAAATTATGTAAACATTTACTATTCTTAGGCTAGACTAGCCTATAGACTTTTTGACTTTTCTAGTTTTTTTGGCACTTGCCATTTTACTTTTTAGGACCATTATTAATCTTTTATTTTCTTGACAGATGTAAAGTAGGAATAATATAAAGTAGTTTACACGTTTTCTTTTTAGTCTATAAATATGTAAGTCTTCGACAAAGTTAAAGGCAAAACTTTCATGTGTTGAAAGCAATCCTTCCTTCTTGTACACAAAAAAACTTTTTAAATATTTAATAAAAAATAGATATATTTCCAAGGAAAAGCTATGGATAAACAAAGCCCAGAATTATGAAACCTACCGGAACAGGTATATTTATTTATGATTATGAATAGCTAAATTCATAAATTTTTGACAATCATGATATGATAAAATAAGTTCATGTTAGTTACTTTATAGTAGAATTATTCGAAGAATAGCATGTTAAGAAGTTTATTAGCAAAGTGGAAAAGGAGAAAAATCCCTAAGAACTATACCATCCTAAAGGTAAAACCGGTGAGGCAAGAGAGCCATGATAGGAGAGTAGCCAGAGTAGAGGTACTGTTTAAGGGAGAAGTATCCAAATTACCATGCTAATAGTGACCGAAGAACATGTTATTTAAGAATAATCTAGTAAATAGTAATCTAAAATGATCATATTTTGTTATGTGTATGATTGAAGGGAATATTTGAAAAAAGCATCATATGAAAAATGAATACTTATTTATCTGACGAAATGGTAGATAAATTTAAAATACTTGTTTTGTATGTACTTAGGGATATAGAAATTGTAGATCTAAGAAAAATCATATTGGAAAAAATATTTGATAAATATTTTATGACTAGAATAAATTATATACCACACCTACCTACCTACTCTTACAAATATTTACATGCCAAACCTACACATCAACCATGAATCTAGAAAAATATATGAGAACTAAAGATACAAACTATGTGGAATTCCTTAATGAAAATATACATTATTAAGATTAAAATAAATAACCAGTAAATATTATGATAAAGCATTTAATAAATTATAAATTATTAAAATCTAACTCCAAGTTATCCAAGTTATTCATAGAAACCTAAGCATCATATGGACAATATGACAAGCTATATATCTGATGAAATTAAGATACTTGTTTTATATATCATAAAAGACTTAGAAATAGAAGACATAAAGAAAATAATATGGGAAAAAATATTTTATGAAGAATCGTTAAGTCTAGAATGGTTAGAAGATATGCATGATCTTAGTTTATATTATTTAGATAGTTATTACTCAGATAATAATAGTTATTATTCAGATGGATATTATACAGATTAAAAATGTTAGAATATATTAAAAGAGTTCAAGAAAAACAAAGTTGGCTATACGAAGAAATTAATTATAGAAACCAACTTAGAAAAAGAAGAAAACAATTAAAAGAAAGATTAATTTGGATAGATAAAACCATGAAACAACTAGAATTAAAAGACAGTTTAGAATATGATTTAGACATAGAATTATTCATAGAAGAAAAAGATAGGATAATTAACGAAATAGATAACCTAGAATTTAATATCAGATATAGTACAATTAGAATAAATATTACAAAAAAAATTGCAGTATTACAACTACTTTAGGATAAAATGATAAACTATGAATATTTAAATATTGGAGACAAGATATGGCAGAAATAAGATTAACAGAAATACTTATGAAAGAGAATTTAATTGAATATTTTAGAATAAAAGATATAGAATATTTAGAATACCTTCAAATAATATACAAGAATTACAAAAACTAAGAGAAAAAGCTATAGAATATTATAATAAAGCTTTTAATCAAATACCATTTAATCACCCCCCCAATATACGAACATCAATAAAACTAAAATAAATAAATTAAAATTAAAAATGTTTAGAAACATCCATGCACAAATAAAAATAGATCAACTAGAGTTATAATAGTTATTATTCTAATGGATCTATTTTTAAAAAATGGATCCATTATAACTCTAATGGATCTATTTTTATTTGTGCGTGGATGTTTCTAAATATTTTTATTTTTAATTTATTTATTTTAGTTTTATTGATGTTCATATGTTGGGGGGTGATTAAATGATATTTGATTAAATATTTTACTGTAATATTATTTAGTTTTTTATCTTAATCTTTGTAATTCTTGTATATTATTTTGAAGGTATTCTAAATATTCTATATCTTTTGTTCTAAAATATTCAATTAAATTCTCCTTCATAAGTATTTCTGTTAATCTTATTTCTTCCATATCTTGTCTCCAATATTTTAAATATTCATAGTTTATCATTTATTCTAAAGTAGTTGTAATACTGCAAATTTCTTTGTAATGATTTATTCTAATTATACTATATCTGATATTAAATTCTAGGTTATCTATTTCGTTAATTATCCTGTCTTTTTCTTCTATGAATAATTCTATGTCTAAATCATATTCTAAACTGTCTTTTAATTCTAGTTGTTTCATGGTTTTACCTATCCAAATTAATCTTTCTTTTAATTATTTTCTTCCTTTTCTAAGTTGATTTCTATAATTAATTTCTTTGTATAGCTAACTTTATTTTTCTCTAACTCTTTTAATATATTCTAACATTTTTAATCTGTATAATATCCATCTGAATAATAACTATTATTATCTGAGTAATAACTATCTGAATAATATAAACTAAGATCATACATATCTTCTAACCATTCTAGACTTAACGATTCTTCATAAAATATTTTTTCTCATATTATTTTCTTTATGTCTTCTATTTCTAAGTCTTTTATGATATATAAAACAAGTATCTTAATTTCATTAGATATATAGCTTGTCATATTGTCCATATGATGCTTAGGTTTCTATGAATAACTTGGATAACTTGGAGTTTGATTTTAGTAATTTATAATTTATTAAATGTTTTATCATAATATTTACTGGTTATTTGTTTTAATCTTAATAATTCTTGTATATTTTCATTAAGGAATTCCATATATTTTATATCTTTAGTTCTCATATATTTTTCTAGATTCATGGTTCATGTGTAGGTTTGGCATGTTGATATTTGTAAGAGTAGGTAGGTAGGTGTGGTATATAATTTATTCTAGTCATAAAATATTTATCAAATATTTTTTCCAATATGATTTTTCTTATATCTACAATTTATATATCCCTAAGTACATACAAAATAAGTATTTTAAATTTATCTACCATTTCGTCAGATAAATAAGTATTCATTTTTCATATGATGCTTTTTTCAAATACACATAACAAAATATGATCATTTTAGATTACTATATACTAGATTATTCTTAAGTAACATGTTCTTCGGTCACTATTAGCATGGTAATCTGGATACTTTTTCCTTAAACAATACCTCTACTTTGGCTACTCCCATATCACGACTTTCTTGCCTCACCTGTTTTACCTTTAGGATGACCTAGTTCTTAGGGATTTTTCTTCTTTTCCACTTTGCTAATAAACTTCATGCTATTCTTCGAATAATTCTACTATAAAGTAACTAACATGCACTTATTTTATCATATCATAATTGTCAGGAATTTATGAATTTAGCTATTCATAATCATAAATAAATATACCTGTTCTAGTAGATTTGATAATTTTGGGCTTTGTTTATCCATAGCTTTTTCTTAGAAATATATTTGTTTTTTATTAAATATTCAAGAAATTTTTTGTGTACAAGAGGGAAGGCTTGCTTTCAACACATGAAAGTCTTGCCTTTAACTTTGCCGAAGGCTTACATATTTATAGACTAAAAAGAAAACATGTAAACTACTTTATACTATTCCTACTTTACATTTGTCAAGAAAATAAAAGATTAATAATGGTCCTAAAAAGTAAAATGGCAAGTGCCAAAAAAAAACCAAGAAAAGTAAAAAAGGCTATAAGCTAGTCTAGCTTATGAATAGTAAATGTTTACATAATTTACGTATTTCACATTTCTCAAAGTCATATGTCATTTTTATATTTCAATGATTCATCTTCTTATCTTTCTATTTTTGCTCCGTGTTTATCTTTTGTCGTGTATCTTCCAACTGTCGTCCTTATCTTCTTCTATTCCAGTTGAACTTCTGGGATAATATTATCTTCTCCATTACATCTTGAACATAGATGGTCTGGATATTTGTGTCCTATTATTTTGCAATATCTTGTTAATAATTCTTCTGAAATAAATCCCTTCTTAATTGCTCTTGCAGTTGGTTATTTCTCTGGGTTGAGCAATGTCAGAATCCATTGTCTAGCATCTTCAATATCTGTTTGTCATAGCTCTCTTGAATTTGAATAAATCATTTGATGATCTCTTGAATAATAGCTCCATATTGGGTTTCCATTGATATAATTATTTGCTAATTCTTGAACAATCGTAGTTATTCCAATAAGTCGTTTATTTGCATAAAAATCAGGTATCTTAATTTTAGATATCTCTGGCTGCTAGACAATATCTTCTGGTATAATCATATCTTTGGTTAATCCCATTTTTACATTTTGTATAACTGGTTTGATCTCGTCATATAATATCTCTGCTGGTGCAGTATAAAACTTTATAATAAATAAATTCCCTTTGGTTGCTCTATATAATTCTGGTATATCTGTTAGTTCATTTCCTTCATGGGTATATACAGTATTTAATATTCCATAACTGAAATAAGTTTTAACTACGCTTGAGTTGGTTTTCGGTAGTGCGATTAGCTTGTTGTAACCTTGTAATTTTTGGGTTATATAGTTTGTGTTTGGTTCTTGGATATCTGTGGCTCTGGGTTTAAGGTTTAGATAAGTCTGTATTTTGTGGATATTTTCTATGAATGCGCGAGTTATGTGGTTATAGGCTTTTTTATATTGGTTCAAACTTTCCCGATATGTGGTAATTTGTGGGGGTATGTACAAGGGGTCTTTTTGTGTTTTTGGTATAAATGGTTTTTCAAATATCTTATTCATGTTCATGTTCTGATATCTTTGTCCACTAACTCCTTTGCTTGTACCTGCAATTGTAGATTGATAAACGTTATGGGTTTTATGGAGTGTCCCAACGTCTCTTTTTAGATTTGGAATTTTGATGTCTTCCAATCGACATAGCACTGCACACTGCTGAGTTAGTTGATTCATAGATTTAGACTTTAATTTAACTTCATTAGTCTTTAGCTTTTCTATTTCATTACGCATACTATCCACTTTCATTGAAAGCGTAGTTAGGGTTTTGAGTATGTTTTCTAAAGCATCATCTTCTATTATATCAGTCTGTGTAACTTTGTCTTGATATGTAATCTGCAATAACATTTTTGTTAATACAAATTACTTTAATTGTAAATGTAAAATTTAATATATTTAATACTAGTCTCCGAATCTCTTTCGTTGTAACTGAATTTTATATTTTCTTTGTTAACCACCAGCGTACCTGTGTATTATCTGTTCGTACAATAAACTTGTTATATACAATATATGGCTCAAATGCTAATAAACATTTATATAATGAACATAATTCTTTTCTATTTATTTCCCATTTTATTTCTGTTTCATTAACCGTACCTGAGTAGTATCTATAATGATGTTCTAATTTTTCTTCTTCATATCTATATTTAAATACTCCTCCATAACTATATTCACTAGCATCTGCTTCTACTATATATATAAATTTTTTTATTTTCGTCTGGAAATTGTAATTTTGGTAACTCTTTACAAATTATTTTTATTTTCTGAACTCATTTTTTATCTTCTTCGTTGCAATTATATTTATATCCTTTTTATTTTTTTCTGTAATGGTTTTAAGTTTTCTGCTAATTTTGGTATAAATTCTCTTACTTGGTTCACTAATCCTAAAAATGATTGTAATTTCTTTTTTGTATCTAATTTATCTTTTGAATTTATTATTTTTTGTACTATATGTTGTTGCATTTTTACTCCACTTTTATCTATTTGTATTCCTAAAAACTCTATTTGGTTTTTCATAATTTCGGCTTTCTTTTCACTTAAACTTATTCCCGATTTTTCTATTATATCTATAAATTGTTCTAATAATTTTAAATGTTCCTCTTTAGTTTTTGTATATAGTAGTATATCATCTATGTATACTATACAATTAGGTAATTGTTTAAAATAACTATCCATAAAGTGTTGGTATCTACCTGGTGCATTTTAATATCCAAATGGTAATACGTTCCATTCATAAAATCCTTGTGGTACCGTAAATGCGGTTAATTCCTTAGAATTTTCATCTAACTTTAAGTGGTAAAATCCTGATTTACAATCAAATTTACTAAAGTAGTTATATCCTTGTATTTGTCTTATTTTTAATATCTTATTTGGTATTGGATAATTGTATGTCATAGTTTTTACATTTAAATTTCTATAGTCAACCACCATTCTACTTTTTCCTCTTTTTTGTTCACTATGTTTATTTACAATAAACGCTGGGATATTATGTTTACTATTGCTTCTTTGTAAATACTGTTTTTCTAATAATTCATCTATATGCATTTTAAATTCTTTTAAATCATCAAAGTTATATGTTAATGGTTTTTGAGTTATTATGCTATTTTTATCTATTAATTCAATTTTTATAGTAGTTTTATGTTTTTCCCATCCTTTTAATGAATCTTCACTGTATAATTGTCTTAATCTTTTCTTTATTATTTCTACTTTATCTATTGAAAATATAGTTATTTCTGTTTTATTTATTGAAAATACAACTAGTTCTACTGTGTCTTCTATATTTTTTTATGTTTTCTAACTTTTGTGTAATTTTTTCACTTTCTTTTATCCAATCAGTTTTCTTTCTTATTTTATTAATAACTCTTTTTGCTCTTACTTTTTGTTTACATGGTGTTGTAAACCACCAATCTGTTTTAGTTATTATATGTGGGTATAATTTATCTAAAAATGACATTCCTAAAAGCATATCTTTTGATGTTAGTTCATAATTATAGATTTCTTCTATCGTTATTATTTTATCCCATATTTGTATTTTTACATTTTTATCTTTATATGTAATTAAACTTCCTTCATTATTATATCTTTTGACTACTATTGATGTTTTTAATTTATCCCATTTACTTTCTGCTAAACAGTTGTATTTACATAAGTTTGCTTCTGCTCCTGTATCTATCATAGGTGTATAATACCTATTATAATATCCTTCTACTATTATTTTTACAAGTACATATATTTTCATATCATGTTAAAGCACTTTTTATGAATAATCTTTCTTTATTATATGTTATAGATAATTGAGTATGTTCTATATTGTATGGTTTTACTTGTTCTTACCATTTTATTCCTAATATTATGTTTGATTTTTGCATTTCTTTATTTATTTCAAATTCTATTTTTATTTTTCTAACTCCTATAATTATTTCTTTTTCAGTTGTATCTACCTGGTGCATTTTAATATCTTCTCTATATTTTTCACATAGATTTGTATACCATTGTTGTAAAAATTTTATTCTTGCTCCTAGGGTATCTACTATTTTTTTTTCATCCCAACTCTTTATTATTTGTGAACTAAATGGTTCAGGTAATTTGTTAAAATATATTCTTCGTATTTCTTTACTTTCATCTGTATTATATGTTTCCTTATAGTAGTATTCTTTAAATGCGCACGTATATTCATCTATATAGCACATATTACATATTTCTAATTTTATCACTAAATTCCTATTCATATTTTTTTCTTTATTTTGTTGTTTTTCTTCTTATTCTTCTGTTGTTATACTGCTAAATTCATCTCTTAAAGCTACTTCATATTTTTTCAATATTTTTGTTGGTGATATTTTAGTTGTTGTTGATGTTCCTTCTGTTTTATTATCAGATCTTAATACTTTTATACTTGCTTCGGCTAAGTTTAAAAACCATAATTTTACTGTTCCTATTAATGTTCTTTCTATATATTCTGGTGTATTTGTTTTATCTATATTATTATCTAATAATTGTTTTGACATGTATCTTACCCATAATTGTATTGTTTTATTTGTGTCTATTACACAATCTAAGTCTAAAAAGTTATAATTTTTATTAATTATTTGTTTTGGTGTCCATTTGTTATATTCTCTTTTTAGGTTATATTTTTTAAACTTATCATTATAATAATATGTAGGTTTTCTTATTTCTGATGTACTAGGTATTATATTTTCATCGTCTTCTTTATTAAGAGTATTTATTTCTGTGTTTGTATTTTCTAAGTTTTCTTTATTAATTACTTCTTGTTTCTTATTAATTTTTAGTTTTCCTATTTTTTTAGAATTTCTGTATATGTTTCACTACCTTCCAAATCATAATTATCTGTTTCTTCAGCATCTATTGTATTTATTTCTAATTCACTGGTTTTTGATTCTTTATTTTTTATTTCTAATTTTTCTTTAAATTGATTTATCTCGTTTAATAATTTTTGTTTCTTTATCTTTTTCTTCTTTTTCTTTTTGTCTTTTTTCATGCAGGTGTTTTAGTATTTGTAGTTCTTTTTCTAATTCAGCAATTTTACTATTTTTAGTTTCTTCTATTTTTCGTATTTCTTCTATGGTTTGTTGTTTTATTTTATCTATTTCTTTTTTCCTATCTATTTCTTTGTTTTCTCTTTCTATTCTTATCATGACTGCCAACTTATCTTCTAATTTTAATTCTTCTTTTTCTAACATTAAATATAAATGTTTACCTATTTTCTTATATCTTCTTCCTAAATTAGGGAATACTATTTTTATTTTTAATCCTTCATGATTTTCATATGTTTTTTCATCTATTATAAATTCTTCTTTGTTCATTTTATTTAAATGTATATAGGTTATGTTGATATATATATTCTAGACTATCCATTGTTGATTCTAAATTTGATATTTCTTCTTTTTGTGAATTTATTGAGTTTTTACTAACTCCGACAGCTATGTTATACTGTAGTTTTTCTATGCTTATTTTTAATTCTTTACGTTTTTCAGATATTATTTGTTTTAATTCTTTATATTTTTGTAATTTTTGTTCGTTATTCATCTAAGCAATATTTATAATATTTCGGTGGATATCTAAATCTAATTTTATTATAATTAATAAATTAATCAAATATATCCAAATATATACTACTTCCGTAAAGCAATCTTTTCTTGATCATCACCAAAAAGCAATCTTTCAAGAAACCTGATTAGACTACCGTTTGAAAAATTTTACTAGAATTTTTAAACTATTTTCTCAAAAGTTTTTCCCTCTCTTTGAGACTTTTTTACTTGGTCTTTCTACCAAAATAGTAGTAGTATTTATAGAAAAAGATGACGACTCAATTTTTTGAATCCACCAATAAGGGAGAAAGAATTTAGGGGTATTTTGGAAATTTCAAAATTGAGGGTAAGGTTTGTTGGAGGATAATGTGAGGTGGAATTATACAATCTAGTATAAATTTTGAATTTCAAAGATAGAAAAAGAATAAGGTTGAGGTGGAATTGTACAATCTAGTACAAATTTTAAAATTCAAATTGAATAAAGGAAAAAAGTTAAGGTGGAATTGTATAATCTAGTACAAATTTGAAATTCAAATTGAAAAAAGAACAAAGTTAAGGTGGAATTGTACAATCTAGTACAAATTTTAAAATTCAAATTAGAAAAAGGACAAGATTGAGGTGAAATTGTACTATCTAGTACAAATTTGAAATTCAATTTGAATGGGTAGATTTAGGTCATTTTTGGGGATTTTGGGGTTATTTAAAATATAACCCCAATCGGAATTTAAAATTTAGCCAGATTTATTTAATTTTGACCAAATTAAAAATTAATTGGCGGATTGCATTTTAATTATGACCAATTTAATTTTAATTATGACCGATAATAGATTGACTAAATTAAATTGAAATTCGATACGGATTTATACTTGCTTTAATCCTGAGCTTCTTGATTAGATAAAATCAAATAAATATTTCTCCAAATAAATTATTTTTTAGAATAAATCATATCTAAATCAAGATTTTATCCATTGGAATTAATTTTTAAGACAAGCTTTGATTAAAATCTGATATTCCGTAAAATAAATATTTAAGTAATAAAATTATATAATTTTGTATAACTAAATATGATGATATATAATCGCTACTTAAAATGACAAAATTATTCAGATAAATAATTGGAAAAGCTTTTTATTTAGGTAAATAAATATTGTAATTTTATTTGAAAATCGAAGAAAATCGAGACTAAACTTAGATGTGGAAGGTAAAAATTAGGTGTCAACAACTACTCCCAAAACTCATACTATTGCTCATACTCTATCTATGAAGTTCACTTTAAAAATAAGCATATGAGCTGATATGTCTGAAAACACAATATACTTTGGTTTTTATCTCAAACTCTTGATTTCTTATGTGGACTTCGTAGCTTATCTAAAATCTTATATCAAACTTGAAATAGTGATTATACTGTAATGCTTTCGAAACTCAAACTAGTAAACTTGAATTCTTGTAAACTGAATATTCAATGCTCAAATTTAAATTTTTTATCAACTCATGAAAACTTCATATCAAAATGTCATAACTCAACTGAATATTGAATGCTCAAATTGTAATCTCTTATCAACACATGGAAACTTCATATCAAATTGTCAAAACTCAATGCTCGAATCGTTTTAATAGATAAAACATAAATAAGCATGAAATATAAGCAAGATAACGTATAACTCATGATGAAACATCATAAACTCAAGCATAATAAAAATGGGTATGAATCCTAGTTATAAAAATCTCAAATTTATGATAAAAGCTCAATATTTGGGCACAAGGATGAAAGATTATCCTTGTTTAAACCACACATACCTAGACTTAGTGAATTTCTTGAAGGAAACTCGAATTAGAACCTTGCAAGCTTGAATTTTGGTGAAAAACTCTTCCTTTGTGCTTTTGAGGGTTTGAAAGGAGAGAAGACATTTTAATATGGGTTATAAGGGTGGGAATTGCATTTAATATGATTGGAAAGTTGTTTAGTAGGTGAAATACCAAAAAGCCCTCGACCCAAACCAAAAAAGACTAGCGTTTTTGCGCCCTCGGGCGTGGCATGCCCTTATTGCGCCACTCCAAGGGCGTGACATGCCTTTATTGCGCACGCCAAGATTATGACATGCTCTTATAGCGAATCTTCACTGGTTTCCACATAAGGGTATGCCTTCCCTCCGTGGAACGCCCTTAACACAAACTCTTACTATTTTGGGATTTGGAAATATTTCGAAACACATTTCAAAAATTTTGAAACACTTCCTAATGGTCCCGTTATCATTCCTTATCATAATTCAAATCAGAAATCACCTTTAAAATGAAGAAAGTACCAAAATAAAATCATAAAAATTTTGAGATCTAATATTTTTTGAAGCAAGATGAAGGTTTTTTCTTTAGGTGATGATAGGGGTTAAAAAAAAGCGAAAAAGAGGATTAGAAGAAGAAGGAAAAGGGTGGAAGTTTGTAGAAGATGAAGGAAGGGGCTGGGATTCGAAGAAGAAGTAGGGGAGAAAAGGAATGGGGGGTGGGTGGGTGGGTCGAAGAAGATAGAAGAGGGTGGGTTTGAAGAAGATGAACAGGGTGAGTTTCTTGAAGAAGATGGGGGGGGGGGGTAGAGGTTATTTTATTTATTATTTTTAATTTTTTATATATAATTAAATTAGTGGGACCACCAACACCCTTTTTTACAAAAATGCGCTTTAATATTTTTTTTTTATTTTTTTGCCACGTTAGCCATTATGGAGGTAATGTAATTTACAAAAAAGTTGTTTAAGGGAGTATTTAAATGTGTGTAAAGTTAAAGTGCTAAATTAAGTTGTGGTGACAAGTTTAGGTTTTTCTTTTTTAAATTCTTTTTCCTTATTTATAAACCTGACTTTTATATGGTGATAAAAATTTGTTCTCTACTTACATACATTAAAAAAAGTTGTTACACTCAAAAGTTTATTGAAATTATTGATAAGCTAAGTGGTCATCTTCTACTTTAAAAGATATATAGGGAACATTCTATTTAATGACTTTTAATACAACCTCTTACTAAAAAAACTCTAGCTTCTCTCTAACTTTCTCTCTCTACATTGGTTTGTGTCATTGGTATCGCCGGTTGGCGAATGGCCCTCACCGTGGACCTACCAGTCCTGGTGACCCTCTCCCAACCTCCTTTCAACCAAATCCTCTGTTGGACCATAAAATTACTTCCCAAGATATCCAATTTCCCCCTCCGCCCTCAAGAAATGTGGAAAAAACCCTTTCGTAAAATCTATATAGTCAACAGAATATTGCTAATGGAAACAATTTTACTCAGGAATTAACTTTGCATTCGAGAAGCACTGAGACATAAAACCCAAAACCCTCATACGAGAACCTTACATCAAATCAAAATGTAAAAAGATTTGAGGGTATGGTTACTACCCAAGGCACATGAAGTTCTCAATGGGAAAATAGTATCCTTCACCAAAGAGAAAAATGACATGTTAGCCCAGACGTGCAAATAGACTATCATAGGTAAATTCTCTCATTTAGACCTATCGATTGACATCATTCAGAGAAAATTTTCCAGAGTTATTTTGGGTAAAGAAAATATAAAGATTGGAGTCTACGATATGAATCATGTGTTTCTTGATTTCGATAATGTTGAAAACCACCTTAATGTAATGTCGAGGAATTTTTCCCCTTGGGAGGTTTTAATATCATGAAGATCATGAAATGGACTACTAATTTTAATCCAAATTTAGAGCTTAGACAACTCTTTAGCACCTGTTTGGATTAACTACCCAGTTTATTGTGGTACCTATATCAGTGGGACTTTATTTATAAAATAGTTGAACCTATAGGGACACCTCTGTTGCTGGATAAAACCACTCTCACCGAGACACGACCCACAACTACCAAACTTAAGGTTGAAATAGACCCATCTAAGCCTCTGATTCATGAAGTGATCTTGGAAATCATGAATATCGATGGGATGACAGAGTTGATCAACCAAATAGTGGAGTATGAAACCATTCCATCTTACTGCTCGCACTGCAAAACACAAGGCCATAAGATGGAAAAATGTAGAAATATCCACCCTGATTCAAGTAATAAAGAGATTGAAAATCTATTCGAGGATCAAATGATTCCCCAACATGCCAATGCTAGTGAGACTAACATTCTAACGGGTACTTTTATAGAAATCACCACTTTAAACTCCGACATAGCTCCAATTACAAACAAATTTGAAAATGAATGGTAAATTGTTATTAATAGGAAAAGTATAGGTAAGAACGAGATTGTAAACACAAGCCAAGGTACTGGGACAAATGCATCTGCAGAGAATGGAAAGAGAAGTTCAATATCAACAATTAAGATATCGTGAACCGTTACTTGACAGAACACAACACAAAAGAAGAGGATATGGAAATCACAAATAGCCTTGGATTAGACATTGTATAACCAATTCACACAAGGAATTTAACCTGAGATTACATGCTAAATAAGGGAACAGAGCAAGGAGATATATATCTGGAGGTGAACCTAGAAGATTAGATCAATGACATCACTCTTGTAGAGTTTCAAAATGCTTACAAAAACAAGGAGTCCATCAGGGAAAAAATTTTACGTTCGTTTTTGCTATCCCCTCGCTATAATCTTTGAATCCAGCTATTGAGGGACATCACAACAATCATTCTACCACTCCTCTATTTGGTTGGAACCTAAAACCTATAAAGAAAATAAATGGAAGGAAAGCCAAGGAAACGGTAATCAGAGAGTGGACAGTAAAACAAATAAAATTAGAAAGAAAATTCAAACAGAAAATATGGATGAAGACTCTAGAGATATTCAAGATGATACAACCCGTAAAGATTGTGAACAAGATCTTGACATAGAAAATGGAGCGGAAGAGTACTCCCCTGCATTCGCAGATAATGAAGCTATTTGGGGAGATAGACCCCTCTTGACCTGCGTTTTATCATAACTAACTAATCAAGCCCAACACAAAGTAGGATACTTCAACAATCTCTCCCTAGAGGGAAGACATAAACTCAAAATCAAGAAGATGGGTTCATTGACTCATTTGTGAGCTTTCATAAAACTCAAAAAACAACCCGCTCCAATTGTTTTCACGATTAATACTCTTTCAAGGTTCTCTGGATTGGCTTCAAACTCTAAAACATCAACATAAGTCTTTCTACGTATTCATCCAGAAACCTAAGGTAAACTCTAGGAAATTAAAAAGTTTTAAAAGAGGTTAGGGTACACTTATTGCTTCCATAACTGGTCCAAGAAGATTTGGATATTTTGGTCCAATGATTACCTCATTAATATAATAGAAGACAAAGATAAACGTGTGTTGGTCCATGTCTCTCATTTATATGATTTGGTTGAATTTTATTTATCAGTGATCTATGTTAAATGTGAAGAACAACTCAAGCAACCTCCCTGGGAAGATTTAAGGGATATCTCTAGTAGACTTTCTGGCCCATGGGGAGTAGTTGGTGACTTCAATGTAATCACATGTCTAGAGGAGAAGATTAGAGGCCTTACTTAAAAACAAGAGAAAAGTTTGGACTTTATCTCTTGCCTAGAAAACTATGACTCCAAGATGGAGGTTACTTAAGTCCATGTTTCGCTTAGAGTGATAACAGGGATCCTCCTGATACCATTTGGAAAATATTAGATAGGCTTGATTATAACAACCATTGGTTTGACAAATTTAGTGGAACCATAATAACTCACCTTTCAAGAATTTTCTTTGATCATGCCTCTCTTTTGATTAAATTTATGCATGTTAATACTAACTACAACAATAATATACCTAGTGTATTCCCAAAAAAGTAAAATATACATAATCCACACCACTACCTCAGATGAAGTAGAGGGGCTATTTTCGATAGACCCCATGTTAATACTAACCATGTAAACTATTTTAGGTTTCTCAAAATTTGAATAGAACATGAGGAGTATCTTTCTATTATTCAAGAAACCTGGGCACCAAGTCTACAAGGCAACCCTTTACAAGTCGTCCAAGAAAAACTAAAAAGCACTTTAAAACTTTGAGTGCTTAGTCTAAAAATGCCTTTGGAGACTTCTACGAGGAGCCTACAAGACTTGAAAGGATAATAAGATACTTAGAAGAGATTCAATCAATAATAATACACACGAGAATAGAAGGAACCTTGTTGGGCTACAGATGAATTTACAAGATTTTTGAAAATCCAAGAAAAATTCTAATCCAAAAGGCTAAGATCAAATGGTTGGATGATGGAGATACCAATTCTACCTTTTTTCACTCTGTCATCAAAGACAAAAGAAAGAGATTGATCATCCATATAATTAACGATCAAGAGGGTAACTGTCATGACCCGAACCAGGTCTTGGTCATGACGGGTATCTCAAGTCCACCATGGACCAGAGACCACCCCTATCACTTAACATCATGAGCACAAGGACAAAAATAATAATTACAATACGGAAGCCAATTATACAATAATGATCAAAGGAATAGATAAATCTAATGAAAACTCAGAGTCAATCAATATCCAACCAACCCACGTTTGTTTATAGTAGCCTCTAAAATTAGAATATCAACTTAAGTCGGGATATGCCCCCGACTATAGCCATAAAACCCCCCAAGAGATAGTCTAAAACATAAAGGAGATGAACTATGAAATGACAGACTTTCTGGTAAATAGAAGCTCATCAATTCAAAGCAACTCGATAGGCGTGCTAATCAACCTAATGCTACAAGGGTAAAAGAAGTCTTCAAACCCTACATTATGAAACAATGTCGTGTCCTAGGATGGTTAAGAGGCGAGTGCTAGCATGTAACTCAGGGAGAAGGGGTAAAATAATCCCATGATTAAATCAGTCCAAAATTATTCTAAACCATACACACACATTCATATACATTTATGTATATATAGGATGCCGGGATATGGAACAAGATTTAGCATGAGACTAAAAATATTAACATGGACTATGTAGCTTCGACCATCATAAAGACACCCACAGGCTATATGGGTCTGGCTACCCCCAACAAAAGGGCCCAGTGTGTGTTAGCCAGACAAATTGGAGGTATCAAGGAAGGTTAGGGAATCCACGACCCTACTCCATCCAGGATACAAATATATATAGAGTGTGACACATGCACACAGTCATTAAGACCACCCCCACGCCGACAAATATGGGTTTCCAGTATCAGTCCCTCAAGTCCTACACCTTCACGATGAGCTACACAACCCCATTTAAAATATTTACATATTCCCATTCATCAAACCCAGAATCATCCATGAAGGCATGCACTATTGGTATCGTCATACCTATTATGTTTGCAAGCTAATATCATTTTGCCATTTCAATTATCCATTAACTTGGGGGATCCACGACCCCAAGGTCCAATTTAAAATAAAAAACTTTCCATTAACCTTTCATGTAATGCAAGGTTTCAAAATTGGTTTCAATATGCATATATCCACGTTTCAAAGCTAATTTTATAAGGTGGGTTAAGGTTATTACCAGTTCCAACACCTAAATCCATTTGTTTGGGAGAATCCATGACCCCCATTTCAATTTGATACCCATGCACTCAATCAGTTCAAAAACTATCAAGTTAAAGTATGAATGATCCATAAAAACCCTGGGAAAAAGCAGTTCAACCAAGTAACATCTAAAAGCCATCAACCCAATTTCAAAACCAACAATTAAATAATATGGGTAATAATTAAACACATGCTTTTAACAAAAATAAGTTATAGAGAAGATATACATGCCTTAAATACACAAGAATTCGGAAGCAATTTAGAGTTTGGAGCCCGAATAATGAATGCATAGTGAAATCTTGAAGCTTTCTTGGGTTTTGAGTTTTAAGAGAGAATGGAGGATTTTGATCTTTTCAAAACTAATTTAAAATGTTTATCATATCCCACTTTCACATGGGTAACTCTATCCCACTTGAGACATACCACCCGCCTCAAGACTCAACCTTAACTTTTTGGTAGACCATACACGTAGCTACAAAATTAGCAACATCTCTCTTAATATTGTTCCTCCAATAAATCTTCTTCAAGTCATGATACATTTTTGTCAATCCCAAATGGAATGTATACCGCGAATTATGATCCTCAGCCAAAATTCTCTCTTGCAGCCCATTAACATCAGGAACACATAACCATTTTTGGTATCTCAATGTACGATCACCACCAATCTTAAAATACATAAACTTTTGCTAACCCATATCATCTTTAATCTGCATAAGAATGGGATCCAAAACCTATTTCTCCTTTACTTTAGCACCAAGAGATAACTTAACCACCTTTTAAACAATTATACCTCCATCTTCAGAGTCCAAGAGATGCACATCTAAGTTAGCTAGCCAGTGAATATCCTTCACCAATTCTTTCTTCTACTCATCAACATAATATAAGCTCCCCATGGACAACCTGCTCTGAGAATCAACAACCATATTAACTTTACTTGGGTGATTGTGAATACTCATATCATAGTCATTCAACAACTCAAGCCATCACCTCTACCTGAGATTCAACTCCTTTTGTGTAAACACATACTGTATGCTTTTATGATCTGAATAAATGTCTACATGAACCCCATACAAGTAGTGATGCCAAATCTTTAAGAAAAGAACCACAACCAATAATTCCATGTCATGCATCGAATAGTTATTCTCATAAACTTTGAGCTGCCTAGAAGCACAAGCCAAAACCTTATCGTGATGCATCAACACACAACCCAGTACCACACGAGACACATCATAATACACAATAAAGTCATCAGTACCTTGGGTAGGGTCAAAACTAGTGCAAAAGTCAGCCTATCCTTTAACTTTTCAAAACTAGTCTCACAAGAATCGGACCACAAAATTTTAACCTTTTTCTGAGTCAATTTCATCAATGGAGCAGCAATAGAAGAGAAACTCTACACAAACCTCTTGCAATACCAAGCCAAACCCAAGATGCTCTGAATGTCAGTTAGAGTTGTGGGTCTTAGCCACTTCTTAACCACCTCAACTTTCTATGGATCCATCTCGATCCACTCATTAGAAACAAGATAGCCAAGAAAAGTAACAACGCCCAACCAATACTCACACGTAGAAAGTTTGGCATACAACTTTTGATCATTAAGAGTCTACAATACAATTTGAAGGTGATTGGTATGATCCTTCTCACTGTTTGTATACACCAATATGTCATCGATGAACATGATAACACAAAATCCATAAACTATCTAAACACCTAATTCATAAGGTCCATGAATGCAGCTAGGGCGTTAGTCAATCCAAAAGACATAACCAGGAATTCATAGTGACCATATCGTGTTAAAAAAATAGTATTAAGGACATCCACCTCCCTAATTTTTTGTTGATGATAACCTAAATGATGATTAATTTTAGAGAAGTATCTAGCACCTAAAGTTGGTCAAAGAGATCATCAATCCTTGAAAGAGGATACTTATTCTTTACCATAACTTTATTCAGCTACCGATAGTCTATACACATCTGTTAGGATCCATCTTTGTTATGCATGAAAAACATAGGAGCTCCCCACAAGGACACACTAGGTTTAATAAAACCCTTATGTAATACCCTAGATTTTTGCCGCTAAAAATTTCTTGAGTTTTGTGCATACTGCTCAGACTACGACTCACCTAATGAGTCATAAGGTCTCCTTACAAGTCATAATCCTCGAGTCATAGGGTGACCTATGAGGGCTGCCTATATTTCTATTGTGACTATGATTGGGATTTCATGAGTCGTAATGACCCTTTTTGGGTTGTAGGGTGCTTTTCATAGCCAAACTAGAGCAAGTTCCCAATGCCACTATTGTGGTTAGGACTAGGACCTTACGAGTTGTAAGATCCATGTATGAGTCATAGGGTATGTATCATATGGTTAACAGTGAGGAGGCCCCATGTATCTACCCAGACTATGAGTCATGGCGACGACTCATAACCAGACATAATGAGTTGTGATGTGACTCATAGTCACTTGCGATAGATTTTTTTGTGTATTAATTAAGGTCACTTTATTTTTTTCTCTTCCCCAATTGTGACCCATGACTTAAAAAACACTTTAGGGTCTTATTGTCACTCCAAAAATAAATAAAAAATACACTCCACTTCTCTCAAATTCCTTAAAGCAAGAACAAGGCTAGGGTTTCTTAAGGTTGATCATCTAGGACTGAGATATTGATTTCCCTCTATGATTCCTAATACTTTCAGGCATGTACCTCTATTCTTAAACTCGTTTTACTTAAAATATGTGTTTAAATGGTTATTCACGTGGATTAGAATATGTATTTTAATTTGGATTGAGGGTTTTGGAAGGAATGTTACTTGATTTTCATTCCTATGATTTAATGCAAGTGTTCATATTTTATTCATTTATTTTGAAACTCGTTGGGGTGCATGGGTATGGTCAATGGGATAGGGGTTGAGGTATTCCCCTAATTTGATGATTTTGGTTTGGAATTTAGTTTTAGAAATTGTGTTCCCTCAACCCACTTTCATTATTAGATTTGAAACATGGTTAATCATATGATTTGGCTTACTCTCTTAAACTATGACATTGTATAAATTGTTAAATGGATAAAAAGAGGTTTTGAAAGCCTTGTTGTCCATGTTTTTAATTTTAAACTTGATTTAATAAATTGGTGATGGATGTGTTAACACGTGATATACAAGGGAAGGTTCCCTGATATATGCTCTTTGTAGATGATGTAGTTTTGATTGATAAATTGCGCTGAGGTATTAATAATAAGCTGGAGGTTTGGAGACAGAACCTGGAATCTAAAGGATTCAGGTTGAGTAGGACCAAAATAGAGTACTTGGAGTGCAAGTTTAGTGATGCGAGGCAAGAAGATGAGGTAGTGGTGAAGTTGGAGTAACAGGCTGTTTATAAGAGAGATACTTTTAGGTATCTTGGGTCTATGATACAGGGGAATGATGAGGTTGATGAGGATGTCTCCCACCGTATTTGGGTAGGTTGGATGAAATGGAGGCTTGCCTCGAGAATTTTGTGCGATAAAAAGTTGCCTCTTAAGCTTAAAGGTAAATTTTATAGAGCTGCAATTCGGCCGGCCATGTTATATGGGGATGAGTGCTGGCCGGTTAAGAGTTCTCACATCCAAGGTTGAAGGTGGTAGAAATGATAATATTGCGTTGGATGTGTAGATTTATGAGGGCTAACAGGGTCAGGAATGAGACTATTCCGGAGAAGGTGGGAGTGGTCTTGATAGAGGATAAGTTACAGGAAGTGAGGTTGAGATGGTTTGACCATGTTATGAGAAGGGGCATGGATGCCCCAGTTCATAGGTGTGAGAGGTTGGCCTTGAATGGTTTCAAGTGGGGTAGGGGTAGACCTAAGTTGTACTGGAGAGGAGTGATTAGACGTAACATCAAACAGTTACAGCTTATTGTGGACATGACCCTCAATAGGAAGGTTTGGAAGAAGAGTATTAAGCTAGAGGGCTAAGGAGTGGGGTTGAGTCGTAGTCTGCAGATATCAGGGTTAAGGGTAGCTTAGTTGGTAGCTCTAGGTTTGGGGGACAAAGGTCCTTAGTGGGTTAACTATATGTCTTTTTTGTGAATGTTGATTCTTTGTTACTTTAACATAATGTTTGACTTTTGGTTAATTATACTTTATTTTTTTTAGAAGTTGGTACTATGTTATTTTATCATTTTTCTTGCCTGTTGGTCTGCAGTCCTTGGTCCTGAGATGAGGGTCTATCAAAAACAGCCTCTCTACCCCCATCAGGGGTAGTGGTATGGACTGCGTATATTTTACCCTCCCCAAACCCCACTATGTGGGAATATACTGGGTATGTAATTGTTGTTGTTTTTGTTAATAAACAAAGGGGGTTGTGGCATCCCCTTAAGTTGATGAAATTAGTATGACATAATTATAAGCTTGCAAGCATAATGGTATAACGATATCTATGGTTGATGCCTTAACGGATAATATCTTGGTTAAATGGATGGGTTATGTGAAACTTATTTTACTTAGGCTTAAAGGGGGTTGTGTAGATCATTGTAGAAGGTGAAGGTCCTGAGAGAACCGATACTAGAAACCACATTTACTGGCGTGGGGGTTTTATTGATCGTGTGCATGCTTCATACTTATATATATTTAGGATTGGCTGGGGTTGAGGCATTCCCTGGCTCATCCTTGGATTTTCCTAGTTCTTGCAGCTAATATGGACTGGGACCTTTTTTAGTAGGAGGAGCTGAAGCCATATAGCCCGTGGGTTCCCTTAGGACATTAGAGCTACACAGTCAGGGTTAATGGTTTTAAATCTTATTATAAACCTTATTCCCTATCCCAGAATCTTATATATTTATATATATATGTATGCATACATGTTTGTGAAAATGTACATTGAGTTTAGACTGGATTTTGAATTGACATTATTTTATCCTTATCTTGAGTTACATGCTAGCTCCCACCCCGCTAATAATCTCTGGATGTTGTATCCCCATGCGATATAGAGAACAATGATACATTTGCTTTACCTATGTAATGATAAGTGATTCCTGGATAGCTCATAAGCCAACTTTGAAGTGGTGAGCTTCCATGCCACAAAAGACCCTCATTTCATGGTCTTGTTTCTTTTACGTTTTGGACTATTCCTTTTGGAATAATTTTAGCTATGGTCGAGGGCGTGTCCCAACTTAGGTTGTTCTTGGTTAATAGAGGCTTTGTGGATTAGGATGGATGTTACAGTTCTTAGATTTCTTTTTGAGCTAGTTTCTTAACTATCTTGTTATATGTTTGGAATTCATCCACTGCTAGGCTTATTGTGTTCTGGTTGGCTAGGGTAAATGAGGTGTTCACCAATCCTCAGCGGGCTTGAGATAGACATCATAGCCAGGCCCTGGTTTGGGTCATGACAAGCTTAGTATCAGAGCCAAGGTTCATGGTTATCGGGTATCCACAAAGTCATGTCAAGTAGAGTCTGTTTTACGGGTGTGTGTTGCGCCACACTTATAAGGGAGAGGCAATAGGGCATTTAGGAATATTTCCCTTCCTTGTATTCTATTTTTTGGGCTATAGAGTCTAAGGTCTTGAAATCTCCCCTAATTCTATTTGTTCATATTTCAGATTATGCCTCCTCGAAGATCTAATACTCATGGAGACTCCTCAAAGATCATGCCTATGCTCTTGACTGCCCATGTGGAGTTCTACCTGTCCCTCCCAGCCCTCTTTGAGCTTTTCGGGCTAATAATGTTCTTACCCCACCACCTCAAAGAGATATTTCTAATGCCGAATTCCATTGATATATTCATCTGTTGACTCAGTTGGTGACTTTTCAGTCTCATCATCTTGACCATATGGTTCTGTTGCTCCATCTTCTGAGGTTACTAGAGTTGGACAACTTTTGAGGCTGAATTCTTCGACCTTTACGGGTCCTAAGGTTGAGAAAGATACTAAATAGTTTGTTGATAGATATGAAAGATATTCAGGGTGATACATGCTATTGATATGGAGTGTGTAAAGTTCACCGCATATCAACAAAAGGATATGGCATACCAGTGGTATGAGAATTTGGAGCTGTTGAGGGGTGGTGATGCTGAGCAGGATATGTAGAAGGAGTTTTCCAATGCTTTTATTGATCTTTACTTTCCTCAATAGTTGGGAAAGGATAAAGCTAAGGAGTTTGTGAATATAACGCAGGGGAGGTAGAGTGTAAAGAAATATGCTTTGAAATTCCACTAGCTGTCTCGTTATGCTCCAGAGTTGGTATCTAGCAAGAGGTCTAGGATGTGGAAGTTTGCTTCGGGTTTGTCTCATGACCTAATAATAGAGTGCAAGACGGTGATGTTGAATAATGACATGGATATCTCTAGGCTAGTGGTGTACATGCAGTAGGTTTAAGATGAAAATAAGAAGTAAGAAGAATGGAAGAGAGACAGAGTAAGAAATTTAGATATTCAAACTAGAGTAGAGGCCAGCAGAGCAGTAGTAGTGATGGTAGGCAGTGGGGCTAATAGAAGGCTCGGGGTACTTTTGGTTCTCATTCTAAGGGTAGTGCCCCTTCTGCTAATCCATTCAGTTATCATCGCTTTCAGGCTGATAGTGGAAAGACCTAGGGTGCCCAGAACCAGTCTAGTAGAGCTCAATCAGCTCCATTATATCATCCTTGTAGATTCTGTGCATAGATACACCATGGTTATTGTGACGAGGGGAAGAATGTATGTTTCAAATGTTGCTAGCCTATTTATTTTCAGAGGAACTGTCCATCGATAAATATTTCTATTAGAGCTAATAAGGTTTCAGTTTCTACTTCTTCAGCTCCTATGACAAAAGGTGCTACTTCTAGTACCGTTACTGTTCAGAATTATCTTTACGCTCTTCTTACTCGTCAAGAATCTGAGGTGTCTCTTGATGTTGTCACTGGTATATTATATTTTTTTATCTCATGATGTATATTGTTTACTTGATCCAGGGTATACCCTTTCTTATGTGACCCCTTATGTGGCTGTTTATTTTTATTTTAGTCCTGAGAGCATTTTTGATCCCTTCTCTCTGTCTACCCCGGTGGGTGATTATGGTGTGGGTAGAAGGATTTATAGGGGCTGTGTGGTATCTATTGGTGATAGAGAGACATTAGTGGATTTAATTAAATTAGATATGGTAGATTTTGATGTGATCTTAGGGATGGATTGGCTCTATTCTTATTATGCTTCTCTAGATTATTGGACCCATAGGACCAATTTCCAATTCCCAAATAAACCGATAATAGAATAGGAGGGAAGTTCCTTAATTCCTAAGAGAAGGTTCATTTTATATCTTAGAGCCCAAAAGTTGATTTCCAAGGGGTCTCTATACCATCTAGTTTAGATCAAAGATTTTAGTTCTTAGGTTCCCTCTCTACAACATGTCCCTATTGTTAACGAGTTTCTTAAAGTATTTTCCAATGATTTTCCTGGTATTCCTCCTAATAGGAAAATAGACTTTGGGATCGATCTTCTACCAAATACTCGTCCAATCTCTATTCCTACTTATAGAATGGCTTAGGCTGAATTGAAAGAACTTTAGGAGTAGTTAAAGGATGTTCTTGATAAGAGTTTCATCCATCCTAGTGTGTCCCCATGGAGTGCTCCCATCCTTTTCATGCGTAAGAAGAATGATTTTCTTTGGATGTGTATATATTATCGGCAACTAAATAAGGTTATGATGAAGAATAAATATTCTTTTCCTTGGATAAATGATCTCTTTGACCAGCTTCAGGGTTCTAGATATTTTTCTAAGATTGATCTTTGGTTGGGTTATTATCAGTTAAAGATTAGGGAGGTGGATATCCCTAATATTGCCTTTCAAACCTGATATGGTCATTATGAGTTTCTGGTGATGTCATTCAAATTGACTAATGCTCTGACTGTATTTATGGACTTGATGAACCGGGTATTCAGATAGTTCTTGAATTTATTTGTAATCGTGTTTATTGATGACATCTTGGTATATTCTAAGAGTAGGGAGGACCATGTTCATACTCTTAAAAATCAGTGATTGTATGACAAGTTTTTAAAGTGAGAGTTTTGGTTGAATGTTGTGACCTTTCAGGGTCATGTTATGTCCAGTGAGGGGATCATGGTAGATTCACAGAAACTTGAGGCAATTAAGAAGTGGCCTAGACCTATGACTCCAACTGATATTTGGAGCTTTTTGGGTTTAGCTGAGTATTATAGGAGATTTGTGGAAAGTTTTTTATCTATTGCTATACCATTAACTAAGTTGACTCAAAAAATGAAGAAGTTTTTGTGGTTTGATTCTTGTGAGGGTAGTTTTGAGAAGCTGAACAATAAGTTGACTTCTGCTCTGGTTTTGACCCTACCCAAAGACACTGATAGGTTCATAGTTTACTATGATGCATTACGTGTAGGACTAGGTTATGTCTTGATATAATATGGTAAGGTTGTGGCCTCTTCTTCTAGGAATCTAAAAGTTCATGAAAGAAATTATCTGACTCATGATTTGGAATTAACAGTTGTTGTGTTTGCCTTAAAAATTTTATGTCATTACTTGTATGAGGTTCATGTTGATATCTATTCGGATCATAAAAGCTTGCAGTATGTGTTAACCCAGAAGGAGTTGAATCTCAGGAAAAGGAGATGACTTGAGTTGCTTAAGGATATGATATGAGTTTTTATTACCATCCATGTTAGGCTAATGTGGTTGCTGATACTCTTAGCAGGTTGTCCATGGGTAGCTTGTCTCATGTTGATTAGGATAAGTGAGGATTCGTGAAGGACATTCACTGGCTTGCTAATCTTGTAGTTCATCATTATAATTTTGAGAATAGAGGTGTGATTGTACAAGAGGTGCTGAAGTCATCTCTTAGTGCTGAGGTGAACAAGAAGTAGGTTTTTGACCTCATCTTGATGCAGATTATGGATGATGTGGGTTAGTAGAAGGCCATGACATTTGGAATTGGTGGAGATGGTATCTTGATGTGCCAAGGTAGATTATGTTCTTGGTGTTGATGGTTTGTTGGAAAGAGTTTTGACTTAGGTTCATGAGTCGAGGTATACAATTTATCCGAGCTCAACAAAGATATATCATGACCTGAAGGAGATTTATTGGTGGAACAACATGAAAATAGATGTAGCCGACTTTGTGGCTAAGTGTATGGTGTGTTAGCAAGTGAAGGTTGAGCACTTGAGGCCCAGTGGCATATCTTAAGAGGTTGAGTTACCTCTATGGAAGTGGAAGGTGATCAACATAGATTTTATTACTGGTTTTCCATGGTCTCAAAATTAGCATGATTTGATTTAGGTCATTATGGATAGGATGAGTAAGTCTGCTCACTTTTTCCTATAAGGACTACTTACACTGGAGAGGATTATGCGAAGTTGTTTATTCGAAAGATCGTCAAATTACATGGTGCTCCAATTTCCATCTTTTTGGGTCGAGGTACATCATTTTCTTCTTGCTTTTGGCGTTCGTTTCAGCAAGGATTGGGCACATGGGTGGACCTTAGCACTGCATTCCACCCTCAGATAGATGAACAAGCGGAGAGGACTATTCAGACTTTGGAAGACATGTTAAGGGCCTGTGTGATTGATTTTGGAGGTAGTTGGGTGGATCATTTGCCTCTCACTGAATTTGCATATGATAATTGTTATCACTCTAGTATTGGGATGGTTCCTTTTGACGCCCTTTATGGTAGGGGTGTAGATCTCTGATCGAGTGGTTTAAGGTTGGTGAGACTGGATTGTTTGGTCTAAACTTGGTTCATCAAGTTATGAAGAAGGTGAAGGTGATTTGGGATAGACTTAAGACTGCTTAGAGTCACTAAAAGTACTATGCGGATGTGAGGCAAAGAGAGTTGAAGTTCGAGGTTAGCAATTGGGTGTTCTTGAAGGTATCTCTTATGAAGAGAGTGATGAGGTTTTGGAAGAAGGGTAAGCTCAACCCCTATTATGTTGGTCCGTACTTGATTTTGAGGAGAGTAGGGAAGGTTGCTTATGAGTTGGATTTGCCTTTGAGTTTGGGTTGCGTTCACCCGATTTTCCATGTTTCAATATTGAAGAAGTGCGTGGGTGATGCTTCTTTGGTGGTGCCTATTGAGGATATTGGTATTTTGAATTCCTTGTATTATGAGGAAGTTCTAGTGGAGATTTTGGATAGATAAGTCTGTCGTTTGAGGACTAAAGATGTGGTTTCGGTGAAGGTTCTATGGAGGAACCAAAAGGTAGAAGAAGATACTTGGGAACCCAAAGAGGACATGAAGTCCAAGTATCCGTTCTTGTTCCCCGAGTGGGATAATCATGCTTAAGGTATGGATTTTCCTAATCTCTATGTTTACTGACTTTGTTACATGAATTATGGTTGTGTATCTATTTTACAATCATGTTAATGGATGCCTTTACTCCTCTTCAGGGATGAATAATCTTAGGGGTGGGGTAGGGGTGGGGGAAATTTAACACCCCAAATTTTTGCCTCTAAAAATTTCTTAAGATTTGAACTTATTGCTCAGACTATGGATCATCTAACGAGTCGTAAAGTCTCCTTATGGGTAGCAGAGCTCGGGTCATAGGATGACCATTGAGGGATGCCCGTGTTTCTGTTGTGACTACGAATGGGATGCCACGAGTTGTAATGACTCTTTATGTCTTGTAGGGTGCTTTCTTTAGCCAAACCAGAGTAGGTGCCTAATGTCACTATTGTGGTTATGACTAGGACCCTACGAGTCTCAAAGTCTGTGTATGAGTCGTAGGGTACGACTCATAGGGTTAATAGTAAGGAGGCCTCATGTATCTACCCAGACTACGAGTCATGGCGACGATTCACAACCAGACGTCACGAGTCGTGACGTGAATCATAGTCATTGGCGATAGTTTTTCTTGTGTTTTAGTTGGGAGCACTTTGGTCATTTCTCTCTTTTACCAACTATGACCCATGACTTAAAAACACTTTAGGGTCTTATTGTGACTCCAAAAGAAATAAAAAATACACATCTCTTCTCTCAAATTCCTCAAAGCAAGAACAAGTCTAGGGTTTCTCAAGGTTGGCATGTAGGGCTCAGAGATTGATTTCCCAATATAATTCCTAATAGTTTCAGGAATGTACCTCTCTCCATAAACTTGTTTTACTTAAATCATGTATTTAAATGGTTATTCATATGGATTTTGATTTGGGTTGAGGGTTTTGGAAGGGTTGTTACTTGATTGGCATTCCCACAGTTTTAATGCAAGTGTTCATGTTTTAATTATGTATTGTGAAACTCGTTGGGGTGCATGGGTATGGTGAATGGGATGGGGGTTGAGGTATTCCCCAAATTTGATGATGTTGGTTTTAGAAGTTGTGTTCTCTAAACCCACTTGCATTATTGGATTTGAAACATGGTTAATCACATGATTTGGTTCACTTCCCTAAACTATAGCATTGCATAAATGGTTAAACAGATAAAAAAGGGTTTTGAAAGCCTTGTTTTGATTTTAAACTTGATTTAATGAACAAAGGGGGTCATGTCATTCCCCCAACTCGATTTAATAAATAAAGAGGGTCATGGCATCCCCCCCAAGTTAATGGAATTGTTATGGCATAATTATAAGCTTGCAAGCATAATGGTACGACGATACCTGTGGTTGATGCCTTAATGGATAATTCCTTAAATAGATGGGTTATGTGAAACTTGTTTTAATTGAGCTTAAAGGGTGTTGCGTAGCATGCCATGGAAGGTGGATGTCTCGAAGGGTCCGATACTAGAAACCATGTTTGCCGGCACAAGAGCGATGATGTCCAAACAACACCTCTTATTAGATGATGATACGGTCGCTGTCAAAATATAGTAACCCAACAAAGGTTGGGGTCGAATCCCAAGATCAAAATCAGATCTTGGAATCAAAATATGTTTGTGAGTATCAAAAGTGCGTAACTTCTACTAAAGATTACATAAAGGGTATGTGACTTCTCCAAACAAAATAAGAGAAAATTGGGTCGGTAGCCACATGTGGTCTATACCCGCAGTCTCGCCCTGGGTGCTGGTAGTACCTGAGGTCCTGACATTGGGCGTAGGTAGCGGGAGCAAAAATCCTGCAAGTTCAACTCTCGGGATTTTGGACTTTAGGTACTTTGCCTTAATTTGGTTCATACGTCCTACATGTGGCAACATGTTGACTTGGTAAGTGACGGGAGTCATCTGTTCAGCTCTTCTTCGATTCACAAATATACTTTGATCATGAACAAGATGAAAAAATTCTGAATATCCATAATTGCTCCAAAAGGTCGCCAAAAATACCCTTTTCACCTTTTTCACAAAATTAACATCCAAAACATGGTTTCCTGCATAACATACTCAAAACAGATCATATCTAACAAAATAACCTCAGAAAACTGCATATTTTCCTTGTTTTAAGCATCGAAAGTGCTATATTTATATAGCACAAAAACACCCTCAACATAGATTGTTGTATGTCCTCAGGCAACATAACACAACAAAAATAAAAATGACACTTAACTAGGAGAATCTAAGCTATTCAATCCAGTCAGTAAACACTTAAAGCTCAAAATACAACACCCCTTCCAATCTCACTTTTCAAAACCAACTGTCTATGCACATAAAGCACAACAATGTCATACAATGGGATCAAGTTATGATAATTACATTAGCAATAGGTAACCACTTATATATATAAATTATACTACCCGAAACAAAAAAATAGCTAGCAATATGACCCAAGTTCCCTCACCAGAAAGATGTCCTACTCACTCATATAAAATAAAACATGTCAATGTAAGTACGGTCATGAGACACTCACACTCAAAAGAAAGTTCCAATCAATGTATGTCAAATACCATAGGCTTGGCTTTATTTTCTTTACCTTAGCATTCAAATAGTCAAGTTAGGATCACTATAGGACTTTTCTTGGCTTATAATGGACACTTGGGGGCTGGTATGGTACATATGGATATATCAAGTGACTAATCCTCCTTGGTACTACACTAACCTTGGGGTCTCACTTATTAACCAATTTATTTTGTTCCACCCTTATTTCTCCCTTTTATTCATTAGTGCACATTCAAGTTCGGTGTGGTTTTTTATTCTTTCTTTTTTAGTTTTTCACAATTTTTCTTTTCTTTTTCCACCACACGCAACCCTACTAACTTTTTCTCTTAATTCACCCTTCTACATACCTACTCTACACTACGTACCCCTATGATAGCCACCCTCAACTTAGGCATTTTGCCTGAGTTAAGGTGCACAATGTCCAAAGAGGACCAGGGAAAAATAGGTTCATTGAAATATAAATGGGAAAGTGAATGGTGAAATAAGAAAAATAGGCTGCAAGGCTCAAAACAGGGATCAAGGGATATCGTTTACACATGGATGGTCATTTTGAATAAAAGTGAACCGAAATAAAAAATGGCCTATGATCCTTTCCTAACCGACTATACTTCAACCTAGGCAAGAATAACTAGGTAAGTTCTGAATTCAACATACAAAGGGAACTTGGCAGTATCTCACACAAACATGACACAAAGTCAATATTACCAACTACTACCTATCCAGTTCATGCAATTGTTGGCAAGTGATTATCTTGTCCCTAATCCTAATTCTATAACAAGATCCAAAAATTTCACACATATATAAATATTCACACTGTTCAAAAACAAAATTTTTTGGAGGGGTGTCAAAATCAGTTAAAACCTGATTACTACCCTAAATACTTAAAAATCTCCTAAAACAACATAAAATTATCCTAGACATGTTGGTTCTATAACTATACCGTGACTGACGAGAAAATAAGCACGACAACAAAAACCCATGGCAGCATGGTATGCCTACCCCAACTAAAAACTGTGCACTATACTCAATGCGCTAATACAAAGTAAAACAGAGGGAAGTGAGAACTTACATGGGACCCACTTGGCACCCAAATCATGAGCATCCCCAGATGAGGACACATCAACTGGTGGAGGCGATGGTAGTGACGGTGCACTACTAGATGTGGCACCCGCTTCTATAAATGTACACCTCTGCCTATCGACGGATGTAGTCTCTACAGAATCTAGTTTGACCTTTTTAATGGCCTGATCAAATGGTATACGAGGATCTTCCAATTCATCAATTTGACCTCTCCTTGTCCCAACTGTTGGGACCTCCACAACATTCTCCACGAAGAAATTAAACTATATCGGTGCATGCGGAGATGATAGTTAGAGCACTTGGGGTATAACTAAGGGAATGTATACAACATGACTCTCTATGAGAGAGCGTACCTTTACTCTTAATACATCAAACTCTTCCCTCATCTAAGTTAAATATGGTGAAATTGTCTTTTTATAATAGGCTATATCCCGTCTCTCAAACTTATTGAGCCGTGTTTGGAAATAAACACATAGACTAGACACTGTGGACTCCTATCTGGCCTCTGACTACTCAAATCTAGTCCTAACTCCTGATATTATCTGATCATAGAGGGTAGTTATCCCGATCTCAATGACCCTCACCCTAGCATCAGTGGCCCTCTGGCTATCCACTAAGCTCTAAAAAAAACTCTCTAGATATAGTGATCATACCTAAAGTAAAAGATGTATTAAATGGGAGAGTAGGCTCTAAAGGTTCACCCACCGAATCTGAAGTCGAAGTCGAGGCTGAAGAAGAAGAAGTTGTTGTCCCCATACCCTATGTACTATAATCTAGAGCCTCTCTCTGCTCCCCTATATCTATGTCAATACTAACATCCAAATCATCTCAAGATGCCTCATCAAGCTCTGTAGAAGCTACAGGGCCATTAGATCGGGCTTGTGGTGTTGCTGCCTGCTATCTCGATCTCCTAGAAGTGCTTGGACGTGCTAGATCCCTCATAGTCTTTGTCTGCACAATCACTATAGTAGTTACCCTCTCGTCTACACTTGATATCTCAGGTACACCAAACTTATCACATAGCTACTGAATTATGTAAAAGAAGGGCAGATTAGTTAACTCCCCAAATGCTCTATCATATTACTCATGCTGAAGAATAGCAGCTAAATTAAAATTGTATACAACCATCAGACAAGAAACCAGTGCTGCTCCTTCTCACCTCAATGTATTATTTGAAGCAGTGGGTATCAGTTGGTATCTAATCAGCACGCGCCAAAACTTGGCCTTAAGTGTCAATGTATTCTTGTTGATCACAGCATGTCCCCCAGTCTAGGGGTCGCATCACCCAATGGTGAAATATAAATAGCTATCCACCTAGATATTTCCATCCTCTCTCATCAGTACTCAGCCTTTCACATGATGTATTGATCATGTGAGACCCTCTATCTATGATCACACTCAACTGTGGATGCAGGAGTGATGTATTCTAGGCTGAAGATAACTCTGTGGATAGTCTCTGTCGAAATGTCAACTCTGATCCGTCTAATCAGTGTATGATCAAGGTATGGCGTCCTTGCAAATATAACCAGGCCTGTATTTTTTTGCATAAAAATGAGCACCGCAACTCTGTAGTATGCATATAATTCCTATGCCATAGCGGGGCTGTAGGAACTGAGTGGCCTAGTCATCCACTCTAGCTGATATCTATCAAATATTACCTGTAATTGTGGTACTTGATTTTGTCCTAATAGTTTAATATGGCACTCCTCATATATACACCTAGTAGGCGTGTGGTGTAGTATCTTCCACACCCCTTCCACACACCACCTTTGATGTCCCTCCTTGGGAGGTGAAATTAAGGAAGGTGTGAGAGTGAGACACTACTGAACTAATATATCATGTGAAGATTTCTTTATACCTTTCTCAGACTGGGGTACCTCTGAATGTTGTACCTGAGTAGTGGTACCCTCCTCAGACTGGGTACTGCGGATTGATCCTCCTGCTCTACCTCATCAGATGAATCTTGAGACCTCTTCTCATACTGGAGGTCCCCATCAATAACCTGTGGAGTAGACTTAGAATCTACCTCCTTCTCTTCCTTATCATCACCAGGTGGATAAGTGTGTGGGGATGACATCATTTTCGACTTTCCCTTGGTCGAGATGCAACTGTCTGAGCAGCCTGGCGCATTTGTCCTCTTGTAACTTGGTGTGTTACCCCAATGACAGTGTCTCTATGATGCTGCCTTGGGTACTTCTCTACTGACCCACTATGCTCAGGAGGCTCTTCCCGTCTCTTAAAGGCAACGAACTTCGTCTTATTCATAGCCTTAGGTGCCATATATACATAAAAACACTAGTTGTTGGTTTCCAAAAAAGTGAGGGATAGCAAAAGTTGAAAAAAATTCAAAATCCAAAAAGTTTGAATTTTTCCTCAATTTTCATACCCCTATGACCTATTTGAAATCCCAAGAAGTCTAATGTGCACACACTAATCATAAATTACATCTTTTAAATCAAACAAACATGCTCAACTAATGGCATTACTTTCATTTATTCAAGTTTAACTTCCGTTGAGGGCCTAACTTTAGATTTTTCTTCAAAACAAGGCCCACATTATGATTTTAGGCTACTTCAAGGCTCCTAGATACAAGCATGATAGATTCTATATATTTTGCAATGGAATACACAAATCAACTTGTTTAAACAATAAATATCAATACATAACCATTAGGAGCCGAGAAAGTTACCTCTTATATGAAGAACTAAAAGTGAGTAATGAAGAAATCAAGCAAAACCAATGCAACTTTATTTTGGCGTGTTGGTTTAAGTTGGTATCTCAAATAATTGTCAATCTAGCCTTTACTTAAGTATGGGGTTAGTTTGTGTTTTAACAGGGAAGTTTGAATCCAAAGAAAAAAGTGAAGTTTGGTGGATTAGAATGAGTTAGAATGACGTTAAAGATATTTTTATATAGGTGGGGGGCTGTTTTAGGTCATATATAAGTGTTGCTGGGCCCAAAATTTAAATTAAAAAGTGGGCCCAAAATTTGACCTAGCTGCGGCTTGTACCTGCGGCCAACAGGGGCTGGGCACATGTGCCTGGCCAAAAAATTTGGCCCACTTTCGGGCAATCCGGACTTGGCGTTTTGATAATTTTCTAACCACTTATGGTCCTGCAACCTAAGTTTTAGTTCCAAAAAGTAAAATTTAATGCCAAAGTCCCTAATTTACCGTTCTTCATCCTCAACATTTCAACTTTTCAACTTATTACTCAACTTATCGTATGGGACTTGTGACCATAATGGTTTGATCACATAGCCCTCCTACCTGGAAATCAATGAATATATCATGTTTTTACCGTAATTTGATTAAGTGCAAAAGCTAAAAACCTTCAAAAAGGAAAAAGAACAAAAACGTGAACACTAAGCAATAATGGGTTGACTCCCACTTAACGCTTGATTTAATGTCGTGGAACGATGTGGTTGTGCTGGTTACTTAGAATTCACCAATAATCCCATGGGTTTCCTCCCATACAACACTTGATTTAATGTCGTGGCACGACATGGGTACCTTGACTACTCAGAATTCATCAAGGTACCCATCGGAGTATTCTCCAGGGTCATCAATATAATCAATCACTGATACTACCCTCATGTCGGTTGGATGCTTTATTGACATTCAAATGTTGAATTTAGCCTCCGCACCATTGTCTCTGAATTTTAGCTCACATTTCTCTATGTCAACCATAGCTCTACCCGTGGCCATAAACGGCCTCTCCAATATAATGGGCATCTCGGTGTCAATCTCATAGTCCCGGATGACAAAGTCAATCAGAAAGATAAAGTTATCCATCCTCACAGTCACATCAAAAGAGATTCCCACAGGTTTTTTCATTGTGTGGTTTGCCATCAACAGCCACATCAAAGTCTGTTCCGGAGGCTTCAAGCCCAATTGCTTGAATACACGCATCGATATCAAATTTATGTTGGATCTAAATCACACAAGGCTTTGGCAAATTGGGATGACCCAATAGTACATGGTATATTAAAGGCTCTAGGATCACCTTTTTTCTATGCCAAAGACCTAGTTGAGACTGCACTACAGTGGTACACGCCATCAATATCCTCAATTATCGCTCCTTTCTTCCTTGTGACCAATTATTTCATAAGCCTAGCATATCCAGGCATCTACTCTAATGCCTCAAGAAGAGGTATGTTCAAGCTTAATTCTTTAAGTATCTCAATAAATTGCTTGAATTTACCTCCTTATTTCTTTTGCCTCAATATCTGAGGATAAGGTGGGGCGATCTCAATTTTTTTTAATTTTTGACCGAACCCCTACCTTTATTTTTTATAGCTTTACCATTATCACCCGTTACCTTCTCGAACTCAACAATAGCTATCTCATCATCAACAGCTTCTGCAGCAGGTCATAGGGGATCCATAGTAGTAATACCACTCCTTGTGGTAATAGTACGTACATGATCATCGGTTTTAGTATTTTGCACTGTGTTGCTTGAAAGGGTACTTGGTTGCCTCCGGTTTAGAGTTTCTTACATCTAACCAAACTGGTGCTCCAACTGCTTGATAATAGTGCCATGTGACTCGACCTTCTGGGTCAATCCTGAAATATCGGCCTTAATATCCTTAAGGCTGATATCTTGATTTTCCTGACCCTTTACTAACTTATGAAGCATCTCTTCATTCTAGATTTTACTTCTCTGTCTTTCTTCTCTCTGTAGTTATCTTTCTTTCTCCATTTACCATCTCGCTCTCTACTATAGTCTCTATATCTTTCATAGTAGTTTCGACCTTGGTTCCCTTTCCCTTGGGCTCGAAAAGCCACTATCTGACGATCCATATGATTCACTTCCTTTTATAATTTTTACTCGTACGCTTTGGAAGCTGACCGTTGTGTTTCTACTGCATTCAGTTTCACTGTAGTTGCTGCTGCAAGATGCCTTGTTAGTATCCCTATATCAGTTCTTAGCAACACAATATCTTGCGCTACTGTGTCATCAACTACTTTCTGGTCACTGGAGGCACCAATAGCATAAGTGCCCGATCCCTTCTCAGCCTCCCGAGTTTTCCACCCTTGGTTAGTGAGCGAGATATGATCTACCATCTCCGAAGCTCCCTCCTAGTGTAGTCTCATAAAATCTTCTCCAGATATGATGTCTACCATGGCTCTGGAACTGAGGGTCATGGCTCTGTAGAATATCTCTAGTA
Source organism: Capsicum baccatum var. pendulum (assembly GCA_030864225.1). Classification (NCBI taxonomy): domain Eukaryota; kingdom Viridiplantae; phylum Streptophyta; class Magnoliopsida; order Solanales; family Solanaceae; genus Capsicum; species Capsicum baccatum. Next base: position 177,503,885 of record CM061561.1, on the reverse strand, counting down.
AGCTCGTCCCTAAGCAACCGATGGTTGGGCACCATACTCTGCTTCTTCTTGAAACTGAACCAAGCCACATACATAGACTTTGATTGCAACTTCCTAAAATTATAAATCTCATCATTAAGCTACAACATCCGGGATGGAGGAAAAAACCTATTCAAGAATTTTCTGCCCAACTCATTCCATGTAGTGATAGAGCCTCTTGGCAGTTCCCCTAACCATAAAGATGTTTATCCTGTAAGTGAGAAGGAGAAAAGCCTTAGTCTAAATGTTTCTTTATACACCCCTGGATTTTTATACGAACTGTAGATCCTAATAAAATTGACAGGGTACAAATTTGCATCATTTGTAGGAAGACTTGCAAACACATCCTTCAGATTTAAAAGTTGGATCATTGTACTCGTGATGTCAAACTTGAAGCCTGAGGGTAAAACATAAGGAACTATGGCTCCAGTCTCTGGCGGTTCAACGTATACTCGATATTATTCATTATATATATATATGGTTGCACATACTGGTATGCTTGGATCACTTAAACACGGGTACCTCTAGCTCTGTTCTGATTTCCATAGAGTGCTGCCCGATGGTTTGCTGCTTGTCTCTAATCAGCTAGCTCTGCCTCACTATCTACTCCCTGATCTTCTTTCAAATGCCTCTCAGCTTTAGCTTGAGTTAAAATCTCACTAATATGATGATCAACAATATCCTGTACTCTTTCAGAAAGAGGGAGAGGTACAACATCACAAACCCTTTTGGGAGGTTTATCTTTTTTATGCTCAAACATACTACTCGATGTTTTAGGATCCTCTGTGGTTTTAAATTCAAGAGGTATAAGGGATTGCCTCTACCCCATGTGATGGGCATACACCAACGTATATCCAACTATGAACAAAAGCAAAAAAAGAAAAACTCAAAAGCTGCAACAACTTTAAATCACAAATCAACACCGTGTTCCCCGACAACAGCGCTAAAATTTTGATGATGTCCAAACAACACCTCCTATTAAATGATGATACGGTCACTGTCAAAATATAGTAATCCAACAAAGGTTGGGGTCAAATCCTAAGGGAACACATGGATTTGTAGATCTCAGCAGTTCTAGTCAACGTGCAAAACAAGTAAAGTAAATGAGGGGTTTTTATGTAGTAATATCGAGCAAGTAACTACATTGACTTTGGTTGTAATCATTGTAGGTGAACACTAGGATTGCGCTCCACCTGGCTTCTCAACTCCGTAGGCTTATCATGTATTATTGAATCGACCCAACACCTTGCGCGTAGAATCAATAAGTTATGTATCTTTTATAGTATTTTTGATGAGTTGAAGGATTTCACCCTTTACCTTTTGAGTCTCAGGATGTCGCCTTACTAACCCTTATCTTGATCCCAATTAACTATTACCTTGTGAGTCTCTAGTTATTGTTTTGCAGAAATATGACTTTTAGAGTCGCCACTTAATTTATTTAGGAGAATCAAGAAAACCTTTATAAAATACTTAAATGATTCAAAATAGGAAAATCATTTAAGTTTCACAATTCTAGGTAAATGTTTCTCATTAACATTTTAGGAAGGTTTTTAAGACACCTAAAATATCTGCTAACTTGCAGTTATCCAGACTATTTGAAAATGATTCTTTTGACTAATTTGAAAAGGAGACGTTGATTTTTGAGTTAAGAAAATATTTTTTGAGGTTTATCCAAAGTAGGGAATTTAACTAGGCCTTAAGAAACAATTAGCAAATAAACATAAGAAAAAAGAGATAAAGGGAGGAGATGGAGAGATTAAGACCCCTTTGGGCCCAAATCTATGAAACCTATTCTAAACTAGTTGTTTGGGCTTTTGGCCCACCTGCACCTGTCCTAATCTATATACTGGGATTTTTGGGAAAGCATGGATGAAATCTCAATAATAAGAAGTGTAAAAACCCACAACCAAAACTGAATTAATCAACTAAAGTCAATACAAGAGAATCCCAAGATCAAAATCGGATCTTGGAATCAAAATATATTTAGGAGTTTCAAAAGTGTGTAACTCTCACTAAAAAGTACATAAAAGGTATTTATCGTACATAAGGAAACCCTAAAACCAAAGCCCAAACGAAATAGGAGAAAATTGGGCCCGTGGCCACATATGGTCTATACCCGCAGTTTGGCCCTGGGCGCAGGTAATACCTGTGGTACTGACATTGGGTGAAGGTAGCGAAAGCAAACTCAAGATTTTGGACTTCTGGTACTTGCTTTCCCTACATGCGGTCCATAGGTCATACATGTGGCCACATGTTGACTTGGTAAGTATCGTGAGACATCTTTTTAGTTCTTCTTCGATTCTCGAACATGCTCTGATCACGAACAAGCTGGAAAATATCCTGAATATCCATAATTGTTCTAAAAAGTCACCAAAAGCACCCTTTTCACTCCTTTCATGAACTTTTCTTCCCAAACCTGATTTACTGCAAAACATACCCAAAATGGATCATATCTAATAAAATAACCACAGAAACCTGCATATTTTGTTCATTTTAAGTGTCGAAAGTGCTATATTTCTATAGCACATTAGGGGGCCTTTATGACTGTGTGCATGGTTTACACTCATATATATATATATATATATATATTAGATTGCTTGGGGTTGAGTCATTCCCTATCTAATCCTTAAATTTTCCTAGTTCATGCAGATAACATGAACTGGGACCCTTTCAACAGGGCGAGCTGAACCCATATAGCCCGTGGATGCCCTTAGGATGGTTAGAACTACATAGTCCAGGTTAATGGTTTTAAATCTCATGCTTAACCTAATTTCCTATTCCAGAATCTTATAAATATATATTGTATGCATGTATGTTATCATTTACATTGAGTTTGGATTATATTTTGAATTGGCATTATTTTATCCTTATCATGAGTTACATTCTAGCTCTTACCCCGCTAATCATCTTCGGACGCTGTATCCCCATGCGATGTAGGAAACGAAGATACTTCTACTTTCCCTTCACAGTGATAGGTAATTCCTGGATAGCTCATGAGTCAGATTTGAAGTAGTGAGCTTCCATTCTTTGAAAGACCCTTATTTCATGGTCTTGTTTCATTCATGTTTTGGACTATTCCTTTTGGACTCATTTTGGATATGGTCGGGGGCATGTCCCAACTCGGGTTGTTCTTGGTTAATAGCGGCTTTGTGGATTACTATAGATTGGGATAGATGTTAAAGTTCATAGATTTCTTTCTGAGCTAGTTGCTTAACTATCTTGTTATATGTTCAAAATTTATCTGCTGCTAGTTGTATTGTGTTCCGGTTGTCTAGGGTAAAGAGGATGGTCTCCGGTCCTTGACGGACTTGAAATACCCATCACGGCTAGTCCTTGGTTCGGGTCATGATACCTTATCAAGGAGATCTTTCAACTGCTCCTTTAGATCCTTCAATTTAGCTGATTCCCTTCTATAAGTCGGAATAGAGATAGGGTGGGTATCTGGTAGAAGATCAATGCAATAGTTTATTTCCCTATCCAGAGGAACACTAGGAAGATCCTCAGAAAAAACTTCAGGAAACTCATTGATAACAGGGACAGATTGCAAAGAAAGGCCCCTTAGAGCTAGAATCTTTAACACGGACCAAATGATAAAGACACCTCTTGGAAATCAACTTTCGGGCTCTAAGATAAGAAATGATCCTCCTTTTGGTCATTAAGGAACTTCTCTTCCATTCATCACTAGTTCAATAGGTAATTAGAAATCGACCTTTGGGTCCAACAATCCAAATAAGCATAACACGAATCTAGCCAATCCATATCCCCAAGATAGCATCAGAATCCACCATATCCAATTCTACTAAATCCACCAAGGTCTCCTTATTAAAGATAGACACCACATAACCCCTATACATCTGTCTAAACACAATAGAATCATCCATCCGAGTAGGTAAAGCGAAAGTTTCAGAAATAGTTTCGGGACCAAAACCAAAATGTACAACCACATAAGGGGTTACATAAGAAAGGGTAGAACTTGGATTAAGCTAGAAATACACATCACGAGAGAAAAAATGTAATGCGCTGATAGCAACATCAGGAGAAGCCTCATATTCCTGATGAGAATCAAGAGCATAAAGATAATTTTGGCTAATGCCATTACCAGAAGTAGCACTTTTTAGCCTAGGAGCTGAAGAAGTGGTGACGAAAACCTTATTATCCCCCTAGCAATCTTAGCTGAGAGGCAGTGTCGCAGGAGATGACCTAGTTGACCACACTTATAACTTTGATTTCTTCCCTCCTTACACTGTCCACGGTGAAGCTACCCCCAAAATCTACAAGGAGGATAGGGTGCGGCTGACTAAGCTCCACTAGCCTGGGATTAGGCACCCTGTGCCTTAGGACCACGGCTAGCCAAAAAATAATAATCACCAGAAGGCTTAGGATAAGGAGAACTAGTAGGCGAATATGAATTCCCCAATTCTTCTTCTTGGTCCATTTTATACCATATCTCCCACTATTTTGTTGTCGTCCACTTTACTTTGAATATCTAAACTTCTTACTCTGCCTTTTCCCCATCTCTGTTTGGCTCTTCTTTTCATCCGCAACCTGCTGTATATAAACCACAAATATAGAGATACCCATATCGTTGTTCAACATTGCAGCCTTACACTCTAATACCAAGTCACAAGACAACCTAGAAGCAAACTTTCTCATATTAGATCTCTGACTAGATACCATCTCAGGAGCATATCGGAGAAATTCCTAATATTTCAAGGCATATTACTTCATAGTCATCTTACCTTGCTTCAGATTCAAAAAATTTTTAGCCTTTGCTTCCCTCAACTTCTGGGGAAAGAAATGGTCAAGGAAATTTCCTGAGAACTCATCCCATAATGTCGGTTGTGCATCATCACCCCTTGATTGTTATTACTCCTCATACCTCTAATATGCCACATCTTTCAATTGATATGTTGCAAACTCCACACCTTCAAAATTAGTAGCATGCATAACCTAAAATACCAACTCCACATCTTTAAAATCAGTAGCATGTATAGCCTGATATATCTTTACCATCTAATCCACAAAACCTTGAGGATCGATCCTCCTCCACCTTAGAGCCATTAAAGGTTGGGGAATTTAACCACATGAATTGGCCGAGTGACCTTAGAAGAAGGAGAAACAAACCCCATATGCCCAAACTGGTGAGACTAAGATGCCAACAACTACGTAAGCAGATGAATAAACCAACGAAACTCCACATTAGAAATATCTCTTTGTGGTGACTGATCATAAGCATCATCAGCTTGGGGATACCAAGGCAAACTATTAGGAATTGATGGAACTCTATGTGGGGAAGTAAAATCGGGAGCAGGGACCATAGATCGGGTCTGCACTCTATAGACAGGGAAAGCTTCATCCATATTGTCCTCAAGTGGGAACTACGAATTCCTATGAGCATCAGATATTTAAGGAGGCATGATCTGAAATATGAGAAAGCCAGGAATTAGAGATGTTTCATAACACTAGACTCTATAGCCTAAAGATAGAACACAAGAAAAGAAAACATGCCTAAATGCCTTGTAGCCTCCTCCGTATAATTGTGGCATGCTACATACCCATATAAAGGACTCTACTCAATGTGTATTTTTGGACACCTAATGACTCTAAATCGTGCTCTAATACCAAGCTTGTCATGACCCAAATCAGGGCCTGGCCGTGATGGGTATCTCAAGTCCACCATAGACCGAAGACCACTCCCACCGCTTAACCTCATAAGCACAAGGATAATAATAATAATAATAATAATAATAATAATAATAATAATAATAATAATAATAATAATAATAAAAACAACAATAATAGTAATAATAATAATGAAGAAGAAGAAGCCAATTAAACAATAATGATCAAAGGAATGCATAACTCTAATTAAAACTAAGAGTCAATTAACATCTAACCAACCCACGTCTGTCCACAGTATACTCAAAAATCAAAATACCAACTTAAGTTGGGAAATGCCCCCGACTGTAGCCATAAAAGAACCCAAAAGATAGTCTAAAACATAAAGGAAACGAACTATGAAATGATAGGACTTTTGGATAATGGAAGCTCACAACTTCAAATCAACTCAAAAGGCATGATAATCCACCTAAGGTTGTCCAGGGGTAAAACAAGAGTCTCCAAACACAACATTATGAAATAATGTAGCATCCTAAGATGGTTAGAGGGTGAGCGCTGACATGTAACTTACGGATAAGGGGTAAAATAATACCATGATCAAATCAATCTAAAACCATTCAAAATCATATGCATATATTCATATACATTTACATATAAATGATGCCGGGATAGGGAACAAGATTTAGCATAAGATTTAAAACATTAACCTGGACTATGTAGCTTCGAGCGTCATAAAGACAACAAGCTATATGGGTCTGAATTCCCCCACCGAAAGGGCCCCAGTGCGTGTTAGCCACACTAACTAGAGGTATTAAGAAATAATGGGGAATCCACAACCCTACAACATCCCAACATACAATTATATATAAAGTGTGACACATGCACACGGTCATTAAGATCACCATAACTTCGACAATCGTGGGTTTCCAGTATTAGTTCCTTGGGACCTCCACCTTCACGGCGAGCTACATATCCTCATTTAAGCCTAATCAAACATTTATATATTCCTATTCATCAAACCCAGAAATCATCCATTAAGGCATATACCATTGGTATCATCATACCTATTATGATTATAAGCTAATATCATTTTTCCATTTCAATTATCCTTCAATTTAGGAAAATCTATGACCCCTAAGGTCCAATTTAAAATCAAAACACTTTCCATTAACCTTTTATGCTATGCAAGGTTTTAAAATTGGTCTCAATATGCATATATCCATGTTTCAAAGCCAATTTCATAAAGGGGTTGTGGTTATTACCAGTTCTAATACCAAGATCCATTTATTTGGGGGAATCTACACCCGTATTCAAATTCTATACCCATGAACACAATTAGTTCAAAAACCATCAATTCAAAGCATGAATAATTCATAAAAACCATAGAAAAAAGCAGTTCAATCAAGTAACATTCAAAATTCCTCAACCCAATTTCAAAACTAACAATTAAATTCACATGACTAATAATTAAACTCATGCTTTTAACCAAAATGAGTTATAGGGAAGAGATACATGCCTTAAATACACAAGAAGTTTGAAGCAATTCTAAGTTTGGAGCCTGAATGATGAATGCACAGTGAAATCCTGAAGCTTTCTTGGGTTTTGGGTTTTGGGTTTTGAGAGAGAATGGAGAATTTTGATCTTTTAAAACTGATGAGAAGGGGTCACTTTTATGTTTAAAGTTTGTTAGAGTGAAAAGGTCCAAAATCCTCTCACCCCAAGTGAATATAAATAAAACTGCATTAAAATATACCTTGGCGTGGCACATCAATATTGCGGATGCTTATTGCCTCGGAATTCCAAAATGATCCTAAATCCCTTCCAAAAAATTCAAAAATCTTCCAAAATACCCTATTGATATACCTAAATGTAATTTAAGTCAAAAATTGATGTTTCGGACACAGGAAGGTCAAAAATAAAATAATAAAATTTTTAAGGGTCTTACAGTAACTGGGTGGAAGAAACTTCTCAGGTTGCTGATGTTGTAGTCAAATTTTTCTCCAACCTCTTCACAACTTATCAGTCTGATAAAAACAATGATGTTTTTCAATGTAATAGAAAGTTTGATCACTGATAAAGACAACACTAATATCACCAGATTGTCTACTATTCAGGAGATCAAATACATTTTTTTCAATAGATCCAGACAGTGCCCCAGGTATAGATGGATTAAGTAGAAAGTTCTACCAATCAGCTTGGCAATTCATAGAAAATGATATTCATGCTACCATTACAACCTTATTTCATGGTGCTACCCTTCCAAAAAGTTTCTCTTATACGTGTATATTTATTCTTCCTAAACTGAACTCCCCTCAAGACTTCATTGATATTAGACCTATTAGTCTGTGTAATACCTTTTTAAACTTTATTGCTAAAGTAATTAACTCTAGGTTGTCTAAAATTCTACCTAATATCATTAGCCCTAAACAAAGTGGCTTTGTTAAGGGTAGAGCCATAAAAAAAAATCTTGATGGCCTAAGAAATTGTAAAAACATTAGCAAATACAACTATGGTAGCAATGTAGTTATTAAATTCTACTAAAAATCCTGAAAAAACGGCCACAAAAAACCGACCATTTATGTTTTATAAAATTTCATTTTTTAAAAAGCGACCACATGTGGTCTCTTTTATATTTTAAAATTTTAAAATAATTATTTCACTAATTTTTATATTAATTATTATTTTTTGACAAAAAAAATTAAAAATAATAACAAAACCGACCACTTGTGGTCGGTTTTTTTTAAATATAATTAAAAAATATTTTTAAAAACCGACCACTTGTGGTCGATTTTTAAAAATTCTTTTTTAATTTATATTTAAAAAAACTAACAACTTGTGGTCAGTTCTTATTAAAATAAAAAAAATTATTTAAAAAACCGACCACTTATGGTCGGTTTTTGAACTAAAAAAATATAAATTAAATAATTTTTAGTAACCAATAATTATATATATGTAATCAAATATATATATTATTTTCATTAAAAGTAATTATATATACAATCTAATATATATATATATATATATAATTTTTTAAAATTACACTGATCACACGAAGTCGCTAACCAATATAATAATAAAAAAAATCAATCATTCTTAAATTTTGTGAAAAAATTACACTAAAAAATATATCAAACAAAATAAATAAATTACGTTAAACATAATCTTTATCTTTTACTTATGTTTTAATATATAAAATAAATATTTTCCTTTGTATATACGTTAAATGACGTTAAACATGCATAATCTTTGTATAATCAATATGTGTGTGTGTGTGTATATATATATATATATCATACCGTTTAGATAATGATATTATGTCATTATTCCAGTTATAATAATGTAATATATAACCGATAATTCATCAGAATATAATGAACGTGGTCTATTATAAGGTAATATACTTGTGAATGTGATATATATAGTACGTATTCAAGAGTTCGTATACATAAATATCTTTATATATATATATATATCATGTAGTGATCGAATGATGAACGATGTAGTCAAAGCCGAATATTATATTAAGCTAATCAAATATAATTAATCGATCACTCATCTAAGTATGTATAAGAAACACATCACATTATATTATTGGATAATATACTTGTGTGCGTATGTGATATATATAGTACGTATTTAGAACTTAATATAGTCGATAGTGTGTATATATGTGTGTATGTATAGGTATATATATATACATATTATACAGTGAAAGTATATTAATGACATAAGATAATGTAATTTATAATTCATCTGAGTATTTGTGAAATACGTTGTATATTATTATGGGGTAGTAAAATCGTATATTTGATGTTTATGGTACGTATTTGAAAGCTGATAGACAATTGAATATATGTATATATACGGATATCTCGTGTAGTGACGTATGTAGTAATCAAAAGCTAGATAACTAGATCTATATATCAAAATAGTTTGAATGATACGTTGATATATATCATACTATTGAGGAAATAGATATACTATTTTGGGTCAATATAGACCCGCGTATGTTGTTGAAGTTGTAATAACGTAAGACTAGAACTATGAGGTATATATATATATATCTTATTTAAAAGCTAATTAACCAACAAATTACCATAATTTGAAAAATTCATTGATATTATTATACGATTGAGGAAATATACTACTCGTGTTAATGTGATGATAAAATAACTACTTATCTGATTTTTATATATACGAATTGTATTAAATTAATTGTATGTTGTTATAAATATTATAGAATTTGTTAAAATATTAATTTGTTAAAAATAATTTTAATTTATTAACTTATTTTTGTAATTTATTAATTGTAATTTATTAAACTTCAATTTCAATTTTTTTTCTTTTTAATTATTACGAAAACCAACCACATGTGATCAGTTTTTGTAATAATTAAAAAAATAATATAATTCTTTAACCCGACCCGACCCAACCCGTACTAAGTAATAAAACACAAAACACGTGAATTGCTCGCCCAAATACCCCATCTAAAATCAGTTTAACCCTCCCAAACCCTTCAAATCTCACAATTTAACCCTCCAACTCCAAAATCCCCCCAATCTCTATTGTTCTTTCTCTTTTGGTCATAAGTTTCTACTCATCTTCTTGGCATCTTCTTGGCTTTAATCAAATTTGCAAGGAACTATATCCTAACTTTTAATTTTGGGCAAGGTAACAATTAACTACAACTCATTAACTAAATTTAGCTTATTTTTGTATCCACAAACTCAATTTTGGAATATCTAGAAATGTTAAAGGGGTACATACAAATATCTTAGTGTTAAGTTTGTCAATCGGTTGTGATTTGAGTTCTAGGGTTTGGATATTTATTTTATTTATCTAGATTTTAGCTAATTTTTGGAATTTGAGATTGAATTAGCTAATTTTAGGCTTGTTCCTACATTAATTTGAGTTCGAAGTACCTAAATTTTGGTTAGTCTTGACATGTATTTCTCCATTTTACTCATTAATTATTTAATATTTTTTTTGAGAAATGTTATTCCTATTCCTTTACTAAATTGTTGTAATTATTTAAGCGAAAGATTATTCTTTGTAATAATTTTACTATTTGACAGATTTCGAATTCGGTAAAAGGATTGCTTTGCTATTTTTTTCGGTGACCGCTTATCTCTTTCACTTTATTTTAGGCCAATAAAAGGTAAGTTGATTTCTCTCTATTTTCTTATAATGAAGTTTTAAATGTAGTTTAGTTTAGGAACTTGAAATGTGATTTTTTTTTTCAATGTAGTTATGCTTGGTGACTTCGTAGGTTGAAAATAATTAAATGTAGGGACTTTAAAGGTGAATTTTTTGTTTTGAATGTGGTTATGCTTGGTGAATTGGTAGGTTGAAAATGATTAAGTGCAGGGACTTTTAAGGTATTTTTTTGTTTTAAAAGTGGTTATGTTTGGTGACTTGGTAGGTTGAAAATGATTAAGTGTAGGGACTATAAAGTTTTTTTTTTTTTGGTTTTGAAAGTGGTTATGCTTGGTGACTTGGTAGGTTGAAAATGATTAAGTGTAGGTACTTTAAAGGTGAATTTTTTGTTTTGAATGTGGTTATGCTTGGTGACTTGGTAGGTTGAAAATGATTAAATGTAGGAACTTTAAAGGTGATTTATTATTTTGAAAGTGGTTATGCTTGGTGACTTGGTAGGTTGAAAATAATTAAGTGTAGGAACTTTAAAGGTTTTTTTTTTTTTTTTTGAAAGTGTTTATGCTTGGTGACTTGGTAGGTTGAAAATGATTAAGTGTAGGGACTTTAAAGGTGAATTTTTTATTTTGAATATGGTTATGCTTAGTTACTTGGTAGGTTGAAAAAGATTTAAGTGTAGGGATTCTTAAGGTATTTTTTTTTATTTTGAAAGTGGTTATGCTTGGTGACTTGGTAGGTTAAAAATGATTAAGTGTAGCGCTTTAAAGGTGAATTTTTTGTTTTGAATGTGGTAATGATTGGTGACTTGGTAGGTTGAAAATAATAAAGTGTAGGGACTTTAAAGGTGAATTTTTTTTTAAAAGTGGTTATGCTTGGTGACTTGGTAGGTTGAAAATAATTAAGTGTAGGGACTTTAAAGGTGATTTTTTTTATTTTGAAAGTGGTTATGCTTGGTGACTTGGTAGGTTGAAAATGATTAAGTGTAGGGACTTTTAAGGCGTTTCTTTATTTTGAAAGTGGTTATGCTTGGTGACTTGGTATGTTAAAAATGATTAAGTATAGGGATTTTAAAGGTGTTTTTTTTTATTTTGAAAGTGGTTATGCTTGGTGACTTAGTAGGTTGAAAATGATTAAGTGTAGGGACTTTAAAGGTGAATTTTTTATTTTGAATGTGGTTATGCTTGGTGACTTGGTAGGTTGAAAATGATTAAGTGTAGGGACTTTAAAGGTGATTTATTGTTTTGAAAGTGGTTATGCTTGGTGACTTGGTAGGTTGAACATGATTAAGTGTAGGAACTTTAAAGGTGTTTTTTATTTTGAAAGTGGTTAAGCTTGGTGACTTGGTAGGTTGAAAATGATTAAGTGTAGAGACTTTAAAGGTGAATTTTTTGCTTTGAATGTAGTTATGCTTGGTGACTTGGTAGTTTGAAAATGATTAAGTGTAGGGATTTTTAAGGTGTTTTTTGATTTTGAAAGTGGTTATGCTTGGTGACTTAGTCACTTGAAATTGAAAAAGTGTAGGGACCTTAAAGATGTTTTTTTTTTTTTATTTTGAAAGTGGTTATGCTTGGTGACTTGGTAGGTTGAAAATGATTAAGTGTAGGGACTTTAAAGGTATTTTTTTATTTTTAAAGTGACTATGCTTGGTGACTTGGAAGGTTTAAAATGATTAAGAGTAGGGACTTTAAAGGTGTTTTTTGTTTTCATAAAGTATAGTCATCACTTGCTGAACTTTTTTGTAACTTAATCTAATTAGTTGAATCTGATTGATTGCGTAGATGGAACTTGATAATAGCTGGATATATCAACGGAATAATGATAATAAAATGGGTATTAGGGAGGAATTTCTTGAAGGTGTTAGGAGATTTGTTGAACATGTTAAGACACTTGATGTTTGGTCACATTTTGGGGCTATTCGTTATCCTTGTGTTTGATGTGATGGAATAAATCTTTTAAAATAAGAAGTTGTGAAGGAACATTTTTATAGAAAGGGGTTTCACGAGGACTTTTTAAGATTGCGTGCTATTGATTGTGATGTTGGACAAAATAACTTTGTTGTTGGAGAAAGTAGTAGGTCTGCAGGGCATAATTAATATCAAGATACTAGGATGACAGAAATGGTGCACGATGCTTTTGGGATACAACACGGGGGCGACTTTAGGGAAAATGTCAAAGATGTTTCTAATAGCGAAGCGGGCAAATTTTATGAACAATTGCATGCTGCTAGTTATCATTTATTTGATGGGTATTCACACTCTCATTTGTCTGTTGCTGTTAGATTATTAAGTATTAAATCTGACTGGAATATTGCTGAAGAAGGAATGGACTCAATGATAGACCTTATTAAAGAGTTAGTTGACCCAGTTCGGAGGTTCCAGATTCTTTCTATAAGGAGAAAAGATTTGGTGTCAAAGTTAGGTCTCTCCTTAGTTAGAATTGATTGTTGTGAAAATGGCTACACGTTATACTTTAAGAAAAATGCTAACCTAGAGTCCTATAAATTTTTCAGCACCTTCGATATAAGCGTGGTTCTAGTGAAAATCAAATTGCTATTAAGGCGATGCATTATTTACCTCTAATACGAAGTTTGAAGAGGTTGAACGCTTCAAACATCTCAGCTCCTCATATGAGATGGCACAGTAAAAATAGAAGGCTCATTGGTGTTATGTGTTATCTATCTGATGGAGAGGCTTAGAAGCATTTTGATGCAAATTATCCATATTTTGTATGTGAGCCATGAAATATTCATTTGGGATTATGTATGGATGACTTTTCTCCCCTTTTTAGTTGGTGCTGCGCTATATTCATGTTGGCCTATATTTATCACCCCGTATAATCTTCCTCTTGAAATGTTGATGACTAGTCCCTATATATTTCTGAATTGTGTTATCCTGGCCCGCGTAATCCAAAATACAGAATAGATGTCTACTTGCAACCTTTGATTAATGAACTTCAAATTTTATGGCATGAGGGGGTTGAAACTTGGAACATCTCACTTAAACAAGATTTCAATCTGCGTGCATATCTAATGTGGGATGTTAATGATTTTTCTACTTATGGAATTTTGTCTGGGTGAATGACTGCTAGAAAGATGGCTTGTCCATACTGGATGGAAAAAATAAAATCTTTCACATTAAGACATGGCAGGAAAAATTCATGATTTGATTGTCATCGTTGTTTCTTGCCACCTGATCATGAATTTAGGAGACTCAAGCATGCATTCAGAAGGAATAGATGGGAACATGATGGTCCACCTCCAAGGTTGTCTGGTCATGACATCTGGGAGATAGTTCAGGATTTGATTAAAGCCATAAGGAATCATTGTACAGGCTTGATGGATATGGAGTTTCGCATAACTAGACTAAGCAAAGTATATTTTGGGAGTTAGAATGTTGGCCAGATAATTTACTTAGAAATAATATTGATGTCATGCATACTGAGAAGAACTATTTTGATAACTTGTTAGCACAGTTATGGATGTAACCGGCAAAATAAAGGATAATCTAAGGTCAGACTTGACTTACCAGAATATTGTAAACGTAGAGAATTACACTTACAGGAGGGGCCCAATGGCAATGTTCTTAAGCCCAAGGCTAGTTTTACATTCAAGTTGGACCAAAAACGTCAAATATATGAGTGTGTCTAAAGTTGGAAGACGCCCGATGGATATGCCTCAAATTCGAGAAAGAGGGTTGATATGAGACAAAGAATCTTGCATGGAATAAAAAGCTATGATTGTCATGTTTTTGTGAAACAATTACTTCCAATTGCTTTTATTGGTTTACCTGAAAACATATGGAAACCAATAGTAGAGATCAGTTTGTTCTTCAAGGACTTATGTGCCACCACATTAAAAGAAGAAAATCTAGCGTGAATGGAAAGTAATATTGTTGTTATCACCAACAAGCTGGAGAAGATTTTTTCACCAGCGTTCTTCAATGTGATGGAACATCTTCCCATTCATCTTGTGCACGAAGCTCGGCCACATGGTCTAGTTCAAACTAGGTGGATGTATCCATTCGAACGGTAAGCAATTGCAACATATTTAAATTCATACATATCTTTTTTTAATATAGTTAACATCTAATCTTAAGATTGTGCAGGGCAATTGAAAAATTGAAAAGGGGTCCTAAAAATAAACATAGGGTGGAAAGCTCTAAGTTGAGTCATAAATTGTAAGAGAAACGTCACAATTTTGTTCATACTACTTTCGTGATGAAGTTGCTTGTTCAAGAAACTGACCGAATCATCATCAGAAAGATGTGAATGAGCCTCATTTACAACTGATATCAATTTTCAATAAATCTGGTTGTAAGGCTAAAAAAACCATACGTCGCCGGCTCACTCCCACGGAGCGCAAATCAGCAACTTTGTATGTATTGCTGAATTTTTCGAAAGTTTAGCCCTTTCTAAAGTAATGAGATTAAAATTTTAACATATCTTATTTGTTTACTCATTCACTTAAAGAAACTAATTGTATTTCGCATGTTGGATCTTCAGTTCATTTAAAACTCAATTTCACAAAAATCAAGTGTATGTATCCTTTACAATATGGTTTACATATGAGGTTCGTAAGTGTATTAATACAACAACAAAAATAACAAACCCAGTGTGTTCCCACCTAGTGGGGTCTGGGGGGGGGGTAAGATGTACGCAGTCCATACCTCTACCTCTAAAGAGGTAGAAAGGCTGTTTTCGATAGACCCCCGGCTCGTAAGTGTATTAATATTTCTACAAATTTTAAATATTTGCAAATTCCTCAACTAACACACACACACACATATATATATATATATATGTATAATATATTTAGGTACACCAGTCAACAAATACAACCACATACGATCAGCTCTTGAGAGATATTTCTTTAGGTCCAGTTGATGCTTATACAATATCCTATTACACAGTAAATGGGTTTAAATTTTCCACAGAAGAACACTCCAGAACAAGAAAAACAAACAATAGTGGTGTTTGGGTTAAGGGTAATGATGATGTTGATTACTTTGGCATCATACATGAGATTTTAGAACTGGAGTATGCTAGTTTTCCAATAAAAAATTATCCTCTTTCGATGTAAGTGGTTTGATCCAATCACAAGAGGCACAAGAATACATAAGGAGCATAACATCATTGAAGTAAAGCACAATAGGTCTTATCCTATTTACGATCCATTTGTTCTAGTGCAAAATGCTAAACAAGTGTATTATGCTCCTTATCTGTTGCGCAGTGATAAGTCTGATTAGTGGGCGGTAATCAAAACAAATCCTATAGGACGGGTGGAAGTTGAGAATTGTTGGAGACTGCATATCAAAATGAAATGTAAATTGATCATCAGCTAGTGGACTCGACTTGAAGGATAGTTTGAATCACCCTGAAAATATATTTGAAGAAGTTAATATTGTAGAAGAAGAGGCTGAGTGGGTAGGAGATGAAAAAACTTTTGAAGAGGGTGAATGATTTAGTGGAGAGTCTTCAGAAGAGGAGGATTAGTTTGTATAGGTTGTATTTATTATGTGTTGATGTCTTTATGCTTTGTACTATATATTTACCTTTATGTTTCTTGTTTAAGATTGATATGTAATATACTGTTTAAGATTGTTGTTTTCACTTTTCCATAATTTACATAGTAATAAAAATATTATTGTCTATCTCGTGTTGTTGGAACGATTTAAAATGTGAATTAGTAACTTGAAATTATTTACTTGGAATGTTTTCTTATCTATTCATTTTGTAGGAACTAACTACTTGTTAACTTTACATAATTTAGATGTTAGGTAGAGGTGACAAAGGTAAGAGAAAAGTTGATCCTATGAAAACAAAAAATAAAAAACAACTTCCGCCTCATAGACGACCGACAGGTATTCATATATCTGAGGGTTGGTTTGCTAACGCACCAACATGACCTTCATATTCTAGGTCGTCTCAGCATTTAGTTCCTTCTCCTACGCATGTGGGGCCACTTCATGGGTCTACACCGACTCATTCTGCTTCTATTACTGTGCCACCACCATCATAGTACTATCGAACACCGTTGGCACATCCGGACATCTACCATCATCAGTACCCTCTTGTATCATTCACCCAGGTTCGCACAGTAATTCTACTAGATCTATTCCCCGGCAACGGCGCCAATTTTTGATAACGCTCAATCTACAGCTCTCGTAGGAGTGTAAAGCGGTCGTTAGCAAATATATAACCCAACCTGGGTTGGGTGTCGATCCCACAGGGAATAGCTTGGCCAACAAGTAAGAAAAATTACTAAACTTTTGGTGCAAGTCTCGTAAGAAGGGGGGATTGTAATATGTAACCAAAACAATAAAGTAAAAGCTGAAAATAGCAAAGTAAAAAGAGGAAGATTGTCACATTGGTTGTAGACAATGAGAATTGAGGCGTTGGGGTTATGTCCACCTTCTGAGGTATACGTCTCTATTGTCTATGAGTGTGTAGAGTTTTGACATGCAATAGCTTATAGAGAATTGTAGTCGATGGTAAATCCAAGCGTCTCTCGACCTGAACAAGGACTATTTCACTTTAACTCTCTCGAGCTTAAAGCGTGTCTAACGGTACGAATTCTCCAAGAGGTTAGTCCAGTTACGGCACTAGCTTTTTAATAGGAAAGGGTGTCCTACTACCTTGACATTATCTCTTTTCCAGACAAATAACCTTTCTCTCGAATAAGTTAAATGTTAGACTGGCGTATTCTTGCGTTTGCAACCGCAAAGAATGTAGATTAAGATGAAGAGAATAATGATATAAGCAATATACGTGTCACGAACTCACAAACTCACAGCAATAGATAGTATCTCATTCGTCTTCCATAACCCCAACAGAGAGGTTTAGTTACCCATGAATGCGAAGGAGATCACGATTGACATTGTTATTATATCACGATATTGAGTAATGGCGTGTAGATTAAGTGATAGGCGTGTGGCGTGTTTCCTTGGCTTGGTAACGATTCTCTTGTTGTGGAATTTAAGAATAGAAGAAGAATAGAATTAATGGAAAGATTAGAAGAGTTGTAATTGAGAAGTAGAATGTGTCTCTCCACTAAGGGAGGACTTGCCTCTCCACTAAGGGAGGACTTGATTAAAAATCTCTAGCATGATAGGGTATTTATAATACTCCTATCCTACTCCTACTATGCTAATGAAATAAATAACCAAATCCTACTAAACTAAGGAAATAATTAACCCATTTGTACTAGGTTAATGTAACATTCTCCTAATCCAAATAAAGTAATGAAATACATAACCCAATTGTACTAGGTTAATGTATCATTGTCAAAATCCAGCTTTGTATCTGTAAGTCCCCAAAGTCTTCAGAAATGCTGTTTTAGCCCGGGACAGATTTTCCATGCAGCAGTTTTGGTCCTTAGGCGTGTAGACTTCCTTCCCTTCCTTTGTGAGCTTTCTTTTGCGTCAAGTAAGCCATAAAATGCTGTATTTTGCATCATTTATACCTGAAACTTTCCTAATCATGTTCGTTAGCTCATTTACAGGAAAAAGGACTAAAAGTGCATGAAATATATAATTTGTTCTCAAAACTAGGCTAAAATATGGGCAAAATATATTGATATAGGCGTGTAAATTCGCCTATCATCAACACCCCACACTTGCAGCTTTGTTCGTCCTCGAACAAAATATCATGTCCTTCTAAGCATCAACTTAGGGTTTTTACAGCAACAACACAAAACATTCTTCAAGAAAAGCACAAAAATTATCAACAAAGAGTAGCTTCCCGATTATAAGTAGAAACAGTTTAACCTCTAGCGTAGACTAGTGATGGTGATCAACTCGCATGCAAACGTTAAGGTACATAGAATCATATACAACTATCCAAAGCTCATCAACCATGTGTGTCTCACAATATAGTACCCATAATTACTCACAAATATAGCATATTTTTCAAACATGGGTATCAAAATGTCCTTGCTCTCACTCTCACAAAGAATTCATATGTAGCAACTGATGACCATAGGCTTGCCCTTAATGTAGTACTCTACTAAATGTCAGAATGCTAAGCTTAGGATCAAGTAGGTCTTTTGATGGTTGTAATGTAGGCTAAGGGACGGGTAGGATCAGCTATTTTGGCCAGAAATAGTGACTAAGTTCCTAAGCACTTTAATACATCACATTGTATCATTGACACTTTTTTCTTTCAACCTTTCTTTATTTTATTCTTCCACCCTTGTTCTCATCTTTTGTTTTACAATTTTAAGCACAACTCACTTTTCAGCTTTCTTTTCCTTTTTCTTTTCACAACATACCTCTTATGATAGCACTTTCTTTTTCATAACACATTCAAGCACCATTACAATTTAAAGCATCATACTCACCCAATTTCCTCTTATGTTGTCACATGACTTTTTCACTTTAAAACACTTAGGAATTTGGATCAAATTACGGTCTTGAAAAAAAATGGATTAGGCTTACATACAAGGTTGTCAAAGAAATAGGCTAAAGGCTCAAAAGGGTTTAACTAGGATGATGTCCATGGGTAGGTAAAACTGAAGGTAAACAAATATAGGTTGCCAAAGAAATGCCTAAATCATCTCCCAAACTTACACTCCTTATTTTCGCTTTACATACATACCAGGCAAGTTCTAGCATCAGCCACATACATAGAAGATACTATTAATCTCACACACACAAGGCACATGGTCGACTTTATTGGAAGTAATATAGACTCTCGACCCAACAAGTGAAAGAATTGATCCACTCAATATCACATAATGAGTCACAACTAGAGCCTAAACGTCTCAATAGTCATAATTGTAGCACATACTCTTGTTATAATCTCATGCTGCCTATTAGAATTATTTCATGCGAAGCTAAAAAAAATTTACTACTAAAAAAACTAAGCAAACAAATATGAATAAATGCAAATGCGGATCGAGAAGTATAGCATGCAAATACCATCACCCCACACTTAGACGGGGCACACTGTCCTCAGTGGAAAATAAATAAGAAGAACCTGGTTAGTCGGACTCATTCTCTATGTCTGGGGTCATACCCCTTGCATCGGAATCATCATCAGAGTCATCATCCTTAGAAGTTCCTCATAAGTATCCCACTTAATTCCAAGAGTGAGTTGAGGTGTTTGCATCAAGGAGGGTTCTCCTTGCTCTCTTTGGCCTCTTTTCTTGCCTTTTTGTGAAGTGGTAGCCTTTTCTTTGCCTTGTCTTGCTTTGGGTGCCATTGTACCTGAGACTAGAAATAGTGTTAATGGTAGCACAATCTCAATGGTTACAATCTATACACAAGCAGTAGGGGTACCACCCCACACTTAGTTTTGTTGATACAAATCAGTGAAGTGAAAGTGGTCGATTACTTAGACTTCATCGACATGCGTTTTAGGAGCTACATTCCAACAAGAAAATCAGAGATATATCACTTCTTGCAACCTTTGCAATACTTTCATGTTAGGTATAACAAGACTACTATATAGGGATTACATCATGGTATAGTTTCTATCAATAAACTCAACCTCCTATGTCGGTAGGTAGTTATAAGTCTTATTCCGATGAACGGGATATTCTAACATGTAAGTATTCAAGTGACAAGATTATGCAATGTTCATTACTATAGCAATTCCGCAAGTAGTATAACAATGCATCAAAATCAAATTCAAGTCGGAAATAAGTTAAGAGCATCCTAACGTACATGTTCACTCACTTGGTTTTGTATCAACAATTCAAACACGTTCACATCACCAATACTTTTTCAAGATTTAGCAATTCATAATAGGTGTAGTAAAGTAGTACTTACAAAATTTAAATGAAGAACAAAGTAGTACTTACTTGGTTGAAGCCTTTGGATGATGTTCTTGTGAAGAAAAAGAGCAAAAGGAAACTTTTTGATAGGATTTGGAGACTATAGGTGGTGCATGAGCTAGGTTTCCAATGTGTTTTTGGTTCAAGAGTAAGTCTCATATTTTTAAGAAAAGGTTGGGTTGAGTTTTGACCCATTAAAATCGGATTTGGAGACCAAAAGTGACCATAGGCGGTGCCTAATGCTTTGCCTAGTTGAGCAGAATGCCATAGCATATGCCATGCATTTATTTAAGAATGCCATACACTATGCGGCGTATTGTCTATGGCATTTAGAGACATATGCGCCGCATAGTCTATGGCATATGAGGTCCTGAGACCTAATGCTATAGCATAGGCGGCGTATAGTCAAAAGCACACTTAGGAATGGGCGGCGCATAGTGTATAGCACACTAGATTCCGAGACCTTAGGCTATAGGATAGGTTTTGCATTGTTCGTGGCCTAGTTTTACCTAGTCCTAGCCTTCCTCGATGACTATTTAAGCATGAGTAATGCTCAATCCATACCCTTATGTATCCTTATACCTAACTTACCACCTTTACCATTCAATACATCCAAATCGTCATTTGAAACCAATCTCCTCATTGAATACCTCTTGCACCTATATTTGCTCAAAACAATAAAAATGATTAGTACGATGGGTTGCCTCCCACCAAGCGCCTTAGTTTTGGTCGTGGCACGACTCTTATTTTTGGATTTTCATTAATTAAAAACAAGACAAGTACTAGAATGAAAGAAAACGATAAACGATAAATGAAAAATGATAAACAATGGGTTGCCTCCCATCTAGCGCCTTATTTATTGTCGTGGCACGACATGGTTACCTCGAGTACTCAGACTTCGTCGAGGTAAATGGTAGATCGTTTTCTAAAAGGATTTAGACGGCAATGAGGCTTACCTGTGGGCATGCGATCTTCTTCGAGATGGCTCCTACGTTTCTCCGGAGAGTCACCAATTATATCATCAATAGTCCAACCCATAGCTCTCTTGTACCTTATCAGAGCAGAGATGAGAGCCTCCACGTGATGTTCACTTAAATCATCCACCACACTTATCGGAAGTATACTTCTACTTTCCAAGAACACATACCTTAGATAATCGGGAAGCTCTTGCGATTCTAGCATTGGTGGCTCGTCAATGGGAGTCTTCGTTGTTGGTTGATTGTTGAGATCACAATCTGGTTGCTTAGGAGTATAAGGCTCTATTTCTGTTAGAGCACTCATAAGTTCTTCATAACCTTCATTATCTTCATGCTCAACTTTCAGTGGCACAGCAGACAATGGCTCAACAGTAGGCTGTTTCTCTATAGATAATTCTTTCATATCCTCATGATGAACATATAACTCATTCATATCGCTGGGCTGCTTCATTGTTTTGCATATATCAAACCGTACCACTTCGTCATTAATTCGAAACAAAAGCTCATTATCTTTCATGTTAATAAGCACACTTCCAGTTGCAAGGAAGGGACGTCCTAAGATGATGGGAACTTCAGAATCCTCTTTACAATCCAGAATAACGAATTCTGCAGGAAAGATGAATGAAGAAACCTTCACCAACACATCATTCAAGATACCCACAGGTCGTTTTACCGACCTATCAGCCATCACGAGCCTCATATTGGTTGGTGTAGGGTCTCCCAAAGCCAACCTTTTGTAGATAGATAGTGGCATCAAATTGATGCTAGCTCCCAAATCGCACAATGCCTTAGCAAAATCCAACGATCCAATTGTGCAAGGAATAGTGAAAGCTCCAGGATCTGCCTTCTTTTGAACTAGCGATCTTGTAGCGATTGTACTACAATGATGAACATTATCCGCCAAGTCATAACTTGCTGCCCGCTTCTTTGTCAAGAGATCCTTCATAAATTTCGCATACCCAGGCATTTGTTCAAGTGCCTCCACCAATGGAACATTAATGGTGAGCTGCTTTAACATATTCATGAATTTGCTGAACTTTGTGTCATTCGCCACCTTCTTCAATCATTGGGGAAAAGGTGGTGGTGGGTATGGAAGTGTTCTTTCCACGTTTTTTTCTCCTCTTGCTTCCGTTTATTATTTTTTTCAGGCTGCACGCCACTAGGTAAAACATCTTTGACGTTTGAAGTAGTTGTTGCGGCTTCTTCTCTTGTAACATCACTAGGTGTGGCGTCAATGTCTGCTGCTACGTCAACCACTTGCTTGCCTTTTGCTGAAGTTTCCAGCACCTTACCACTTCTGGTAGTGATGGCCATGCATGACCCATCATTCCTTGGGTTTTGCACAGTATCGCTCGGTAAGGTGCCAGCCTTTCTTTGATTGAATGCTGCTGAAAGTTGGCTCAATTGCTGCTCTATTTGCTTGATAGAAGTGGAATGAGAATCAACTAATTACTTCATGGAGTCCAAATCGTCAATTACCTCCTTCACTCCTGCGCTCGTTGTTTCCACTCCTTTCAATAACTTAGCCATCATGTCTTCCATAGAATTAGATGTGGTGGTATCACGTTTACCAGGGGGAACGTACAAACCACTATTTTCATTATTTTTCTTCCAACTACCTTGGTCTTTGCTTCCAGATTTATCATAATAGTTCCGACCTTGGTTTCCTTGGGCATTCCCACGGAAACCCCCCTGATTGGTCAAGTAGTTGGCCTCCTCTTCAGAATCAGATTCGTCTCTTCCTTTTAGCGCTACAGCTTTCACTTTTTCGGTCTTCCCTGATAATAAGTGCTTTGTCAGAAGATCCAATTGTGTTTTCATGTGTGCCATGTCTTTCTCACGTTCTTCTTCTCTTCTTATTTGGTCTGCAGACATGCCAATAGATAAAGTGGGGCTTGCTACCTCAGAATCCCTGGTATGCCAAGCTCTACTTTGCTTTGTCATGCGATCTAGCATATTGCTTGCTTGACCAAAGGTGAGTTCCATGAAAGAACCTCCAGCTGCGTTGTCCACCACTGGTTTAGTTATTGAATTCAAGGCTCTATACAAGATCTCCATGAGGTGAACATTAGTCATGTGATGGTTTGGGAATCTCGCTAGCTTTGTCTTGAACCTCTCCCATGTTTCATGAAGAGCTTCAGAGGGAAGCTGACGAAAGTTGCTGATTTCATCTCTCAATTGAGCCCTTTTGGATGGCGGAAAGAATCTTTCTAGGAAAGCGTCTCTCAATTGCCTCCAATTTGTAATTGAATCAGGAGTCAGCCCATTCAACCATAGAGTTGCCTCCCCAGACAGAGACAATGGAAATAGACTTAATCGAATTGCATTCTGTCCAACGCCCGGATTGTCGAATGACTTGCATGTGGAAATAAAGTTGATCAGATGCATATTCGGATCATCGCCTGCTAGTCCACCAAATAATCCCTTGAGTTGCAATAACTGAATCATGGTGCTAGTGATGTTGAATTTGGCTTCGGGCACTAATGGTGGTGGAATTATAGCTCCAGTGGCTCCGGCACCATCAAGATCATCATCATCATCGTCAAAAGCTGGTTGCAAAGGTTGGTGATCATACCCATACCGAGCTTGTCGACCTCTTCGATTGGCAGGTGTTGCAGTTTCAGCGACATGCCTTGGGTTTATCAACTCGTCATCACCTAAATCCTCATCGTCAGGATTTGTTGCTCGCCCAGGATTATCAATATTTTGTTGTTGGATTTGAGCAGCGGCAAGAGCAGCTAATCTTGCTTGCTCGTGTTGAGCAGCCATCCTGTCGATTTCAGCTTGTGCTTCCATTCTTCTAATTCGTTGTGGTTCCGGATTGATTGGTAATAACGGTTGACCAGAACTTCTAGTATGGGGCATGCACTAAAAGAAAAACCTGCAATAAACAAAAACAAAAACTAAAAGTAAAAGTACGAGAATGTTTGCCCAAAGGGTCTAGTAATTATCACGAACTTGATTGACACTCGTATTCCCCGGCAACGGCGCCAATTTTTGATAACGCTCAATCTACAGCTCTCGTAGGAGTGTAAAGCGGTCGTTAGCAAATATATAACCCAACTTGGGTTGGGTGTCGATCCCACAGGGAATAGCTTGGCCAACAAGTAAGAAAAATTACTAAACTTTTGGTGCAAGTCTCGTAAGAAGGGGGGATTGTAATATGTAACCAAAACAATAAAGTAAAAGCTGAAAATAGCAAAGTAAAAAGAGGAAGATTGTCACGTTGGTTGTAGACAATGTGAATTGAGGCATTGGGGTTATGTCCACCTTCTGAGGTATACGTCTCTATTGTCTATGAGTGTGTAGAGTTTTGACATGCAATAGCTTATAGAGAATTGTAGTCGATGGTAAATCCAAGCGTCTCTCGACCTGAACAAGGACTATTTCACTTTAACTCTCTCGAGCTTAAAGCGTGTCTAACGGTACGAATTCTCCAAGAGGTTAGTCCAGTTACGGCACTAGCTTTTTAATAGGAAAGGGTGTCCTACTACCTTGACATTATCTCTTTTCCAGACAAATAACCTTTCTCTCGAACAAGTTAAATGTTAGACTGGCGTATTCTTGCGTTTGCAACCGCAAAGAATGTAGATTAAGATGAAGAGAATAATGATATAAGCAATATACGTGTCACGAACTCACAAACTCACAGCAATAGATAGTATCTCATTCGGCTTCCATAACCCCAACAGAGAGGTTTAGTTACCCATGAATGCGAAGGAGATCACGATTGACATTGTTATTATATCACGATATTGAGTAATGGCGTGTAGATTAAGTGATAGGCGTGTGGCGTGTTTCCTTGGCTTGGTAACGATTCTCTTGTTGTGGAATTTAAGAATAGAAGAAGAATAGAATTAATGGAAAGATTAGAAGAGTTGTAATTGAGAAGTAGAATGTGTCTCTCCACTAAGGGAGGACTTGCCTCTCCACTAAGGGAGGACTTGATTAAAAATCTCTAGCATGATAGGGTATTTATAATACTCCTATCCTACTCCTACTATGCTAATGAAATAAATAATCAAATCCTACTAAACTAAGGAAATACTTAACCCATTTGTACTAGGTTAATGTAACATTCTCCTAATCCAAATAAAGTAATGAAATACATAACCCAATTGTACTAGGTTAATGTATCATTGTCAAAATCCAGCTTTGTATCTGTAAGTCCCCAAAGTCTTCAGAAATGCTGTTTTAGCCCGGGACAGATTTTCCATGCAGCAGTTTTGGTCCTTAGGCGTGTAGACTTCCTTCCCTTCCTTTGTGAGCTTTCTTTTGCGTCAAGTAAGCCATAAAATGCTGTATTTTGCATCATTTATACCTGAAACTTTCCTAATCATGTTCGTTAGCTCATTTACAGGAAAAAGGACTAAAAGTGCATGAAATATATAATTTGTTCTCAAAACTAGGCTAAAATATGGGCAAAATATATTGATATAGGCGTGTAAATTCGCCTATCACCTGGGTATAATCCTATAAATCCTTTTTAGTATGCATGAGCCTCTATTCAAATATATCCAATATAATGCACAAAAGGTCGCAGTCCTCGCCAATGTGCTTAGGAAGCTGCTTAACTTAGGTTTGACTAAAAATTAACATTGAAATCATTGTATTGTAACATTTAAGAAACTATTAGCCTTTCAAAAAATTAATTCTCATCAAAAACACCAAACATTTGATTAAAATAAAGATAAATTATTTTTTATAGAAAAAAATCTAATCTTAATTCATATATATGAGCATGTGTGATAATAGTAAAAAGTAATACTTCAATTATTTTAGTTGATTTTGACATAATTTTGGTTAATATACTAGAAGGAATTAATTCTTTAAACTTTAAACCTTTTTTTTGAACTTGAAGTAATTTTTTTATACAGACGATTGACGTTTTGATTTATAAATAATTTTCTTGAAGGCCAAAATTATTCTTTAAAAATCCAACTTGATAAGTAGAAATTAAATTTTATTCGATTTTATTCAAACATATTAATGTAGGTTAAGCAAACTAATCTCAGTTTTTATTCAAACCATTGATTTTTTACTATGAGGATATATTTTTTGAAGAACCAAAAAATCTTAAAAATTCTTTTCTAGTATGTAACCATTTATATTCCAGTTAAATATAATTTAATGAATATTAATTTCATGTAAAGTAGGGTTTGACTCCCCCAAACACTCAATTAGCGACCATTGGTTAGGCGTGATTGGGCTAATCAAAAGCATTAATTCCTACAGTTGATAGCTCATCTCTTTACTTAAAACGTGACCTGATAGGGAATGATGTAGTTAATCAAATCAAAACAATGAAATATATTTTAGTTTTAGTTGCTAAAGATATGAATGTGTGAATTGAAACTATTACCTATTTTTTTAGTCCTAACTATTATGTATTTATTTGTAGCCCCACCAATTCTATTTTTTCTCTTTTATTAAGCAAATACTGACATCGTGCTCCAGTACACTGAAGAAATTTCTGATGGCATGCAAGACAATACGGCATAATTATTCTAAAAAATTGTTGACCTAGAAGAAAAAACTGAAAAAATCGAATGGTCGTCTAGGGTCCTTGAGGAATCAATTCAATGTTGTGAGACAGAAGTTGGATTTGCTGTTAAGGCGAGAGTGTGACCTCTTTTTCATGAATTCAGATAACGTCATTATCTGTCAAGTTAACCACCACCAATTAATGCATTAGTTTTTTTTCATATTATTATGTGTAGGGTTTTGAATGCATGCCTTAATAAAATGTTCGGTTTGCATTTTTCTGAAAATTTTGTTATTTGCCAAAATTTTTTGTTCAAGTTAGATTCAGTTCTTCGATGGAAGGGATAAATGACTTATCATCTTCTTATATGAATCAGACAATAAAGCTGAAACATAACGGTCAATTTTATTAAAATGACAAAATTAAATTAACATAAAAATATTGAAAACATCTTTACAAAATATCTATTTTCTCTTGAGAGGGCGGGGTGAGAGAGAGGAACTTGGAGGTGGAAGGGAGGATTTTGGAGGCAATATCACAATTATTTCTATCATTTTTTTTATGTACTTGATCATGGCATCATGCTTATGCTCAAAATTTTTCATACATCGAGTTAAGGTATCGACTTCTATTTTGATATGATGAAGTTAAGTGTACAACACAAGAAGTAGACCCACGTCATCATAACTTTGTTGAGGATTGAAAGAGACTTGGATTCTGAAAGAGGCAGAGGGGTTGGAAGACCCTTGTAGATTGAAAGTGCCATGGAAGTTGGGCAGGCCAAGGATGTTGGGAGAGTTTTGATTGTTGAAAGTGTCAGGAAATTTACCCTGTTGCTCATTTTTTCACTTTGCAATTAAAGGTTTCTTGCATGGTTGTTCTTATATATATATATATATATGGAAGAGAAGTCTTTTTTTAAAAGAAGCAAAACAAAATAATTTTTGAATATGAATTTCTTTATTTTTTTAATGCAAAATTAAAGTAATGTCACTCCATATTTATAAAAATGGTTGATTTATTTGATGTCAATTAATATTTCTTCCATGTTATTGGAATGGTCCAGTGGTTGTTTTGGTTTTCCATATTATTATTGTTTTGCATGGCTATATTATTGGAGATCTTGTTTTGAAGTTTATGAAATGAAATAGTTGGATTGCAGAATTTCTGCTTTGCCAATAAAACAGAAACATAATAACGATGAAACAAAAGACTCCCCTTAAAGACTATTAGTTAAATAAAAAACATACACATGTATGGGCAACAAAAGTTGATAATTATCTCTTTGATGAGATTTCTGGGAGGGAAGTTCCCGGAGATAGCTTCATCATTTTACCCATCATTTTTTTAATATAAATGATAAGAAGGTCCTGCTTACTACTTAAATTATCCATACTTTGAGTTAAGATATCAACGTGAATTCTGACTTTGGTCATTTGAGAATATAATGATAGAAGTGGATTCATGAGAGCATCTAAGTGATAGGGCGTGAAAGAGCCTCGAAGTTTGAAAGTTTGAAGATTATTTTGTTGGTTGCTCATTTTCACTTGCAATTCTTGATTGTTATTCTATAGATGATCTTCTATTGTTTTAAATAAAAAAGCATAAAAGATTTTGAAAACAAGTGAAATCTAAGGAAATAAATGTTTTGTTATTTCAAGGGTCGAAATATCTAAGAAATTATTATATATTCAATTTTTTTATTTTAAAAGAAAGAACTTAAATTTTATCAAAATAGATTTCATTTGACAATAAGAGCAAACACTGAAACAAGATTGTAGTACAACAAAGAGAATATCGTTAATAAGTGATTTTATTTCGTTCATCAAGGTAGACCAGGTTCAAACCATCAACTTTCATAACTTAGTGCAACAAGCCTAACAGTAAATATCTTTGTTCAAATATCATAATTTACGTTATTTAGATTTTAATTTTGAACAACGAAATGAAATTGTTTCCATTCGTTTTCTGCTAATCTTTGAGTTGTTTTAAGATAATTAATATTTATTTTGGAAGATTGAAATTTTCTCAAAAAATGTACTTTGAAGAATTTTCAACCTTTAATAAGAGAAAATTGAAAATCCAAAGAATTTTTTTTTTAATAATACTTTAAGTTATTTTTTGTAGTTATTTGAAAGGATTATCAACAGTAAATAGTTTGTCAGAAAAAATAAATTGAAATAATTCAAGTAATTTGTTGTAGTTATTTTGTTAAAAATTCAAATATTTGATCTGAATGATTTATATTTATTTTTTAGGGTTCTCACTAGACATTCGTAATAGAATGACTCTTCAATTCTTTTTCTTCTTAACAATCAATGTGGACATTTATTAGTATAACAAAATATTTTTTTTGTATTTTCAATGCACTCAACCTAATGGGATTGGTTAAGTCTGACAGACTTTAAATGCTAAAGTAAGAAGGATAACATACAAAATTGAATTGCAATACAACCAAATTACAAAAGTTTAATGCTCAACATGATATTATATAACAAATAAATTGAAAATAGAGTCCCTATGCATCAGGTTACTTGGTTCAATGATTTTCAACACTTTCAAATCCAAAAATTGTGTGAAGAAGGATTACTTCTTTCTTATTTTGAAATAAAATACTCTGAAACTCAAAAGTTCATTGGGGACGAAGTCTAACAGTAACTGATGAATGAGAAGCTAAAACATTAAACAACTTTATTTTAAGTATATCTCTCTTATTTTATTTTTAGATATAGTATCTAGGAAAGCTTAGTCATTGGAAGATTTATTTTGTAATCTCTTGCGGGCAGTAGTAAAAATTATTAGATTTTTGGATTATTAGCATCATTAAGAACATTGCAATATGCAATTACTTTTGATTAAAAATTAAAGAATAATACAACATAAAATTGCATATTGTAGTATCAATTACAATATCGGGACCTAAACTCTTTTGAGGCTACCTAGAGCACTAGAGTCCTAGAACACATCCTCTTTGTTGGTCTGCTTCATGAAGAATTGCTTGGCTCGCCTTGGTTGGACCCCCATACTACTGTGGTTCAGCAACACCGGCGTCTCTTCTAAAGGAGTCAACAATGCAAAATTCATAAAGTATCTTCTAATAGATGTCAAAAGATTTAGTCAAGGGGCGTGGTTCATTCAGCAAGAGCGTTTCAACATAGACTCTACCTTGCATTTCAACATAGACACTACGGTGAGATCATCCTCAAGTAATTTTCACTTCTCTTTATGGTCTTCATATAGTTTCTCTAGGACATCAGGGAAATTGCAAAACCTTACAAGATTTCTTCCTCTTAAGAGTGTTCTCTCTATTTGCAATTTTTTTTGCTATGATTTGTGAAATAGAAATGAATGTTGTGGAATGGATATTCAAC
The DNA here is from genome assembly GCA_030864225.1 of Capsicum baccatum var. pendulum. NCBI lineage: Eukaryota > Viridiplantae > Streptophyta > Magnoliopsida > Solanales > Solanaceae > Capsicum > Capsicum baccatum. Next base: position 177,473,489 of record CM061561.1, on the reverse strand, counting down.
ACATATTTATAGAGGGAGTATTAATACATTAATAACCATTGAAACAACTGTAGATAACTGTTAGTTAAAATATGTGATTTTTTGGGGGGTTTATGAACCATATGGTATAAGCAACAATATTTTAGCCCAGTGAAATCTATAATAAATAATGTGTTGAAATTGTAGATATTGAACGTAATATAACAAAAATTATTAAATCGGAATAACAAAAAGTAACTCTAAAAATATAGAGACGTCAAAGCACAATCAGTTGAGTGAGTGACTGAAACAATAAATTTCTTATGTCAATTGAGCACCCTATGTCATGCATGTCATAATCTTTAACTATACAACTCCAATAAAATGATGTAACCTATATATCTCGACCCGTTCAACTTGATGTTCTTATGTTTGAGCTTTGAGATTGCAAAACTCAATAAGGAAGGAATGACACAAATTTTCCACCCCATAATCATGAAATTTTTTAATTACATAATAGCTCTTGCTAAATGAATCCGTAGTAAAAAGAAATCATATAAATATACTATATCATTACGTATTTTCTATTGGTACCGAACGAAATCGGTATAATGAAAATTAACTTCAAAAATTACAGTGACATTAAAGCACAAGTAGTTGAGTGAGTAATTGAAATAATAAATCTCTTAGGTCAATTGAGCATTCTATGTCATGTTTGTCATAATCTTTCACTAGGAAACTTCATTAAAATAATGTAACGTAAATATTTCTACCTATTCAACTTGCTTTTCTTCTGTTTGAGCAATGAGCTTGCAACACTCAATTTGGCACAAATGATACAAAATCCACTTCAGAAGCTTGAAAAAAATTGTTCTGAAATAGATCTTGCTAAATAACTCCGTAGCAAAAAATAATCATATAAATATATTAAACCGTTACGTATTTTTTATTGAAATCGAACGTAATTGGCATAACAAAAAGTAACTTTATAAATAAAGTGAATCAAAGTGCAAGTTGTTGAGTGAGTAGTTGGAACCATTGAGGACCCTATGTCATGTGTACCCCCTCTAAAATCACAGTGATTTGATGTCATAATCTTTCACTATGCAATAGCATTAAAATGAATGACCGAAATATTTCTGTCCCCCAACTTGCTTAAGTTTGAGAAATGAGCTTCCAAAACTCAATCCGGCATGAATGACACAAAATTCACCTCACAAGCTTGGAAAATTTTTATTCCAGACTAGCTCTTGCTAGATTGACTCCGCAATTATCACGACCTAAACTAGGCCTAGACGGGATGGGTATCTGAAGTCCACCCCCAATAGCCCAGCCAACCAGAACACAATACAACTAGCAGTGGATGAATTTCAAACATATAACAAGATAAAGCCGAGTTCTGAACATATAACAAGATAGATAAATCAACTGAATAGGATCTAAGAATCCACAATACCAAATCCACCCACATCTTGTCCACAAAAGCCTCTAAGAAACCAATGTCAACAAAAATCGAGATAGGCCCCTAACCATAGCTAAAAATCCACCGAAATAGTCTAAGACAAAAGTAAAGACAAGACCATGAAATAAGGGCCTTCTGGAGAATGAAAGCTCACTACTTCAACCTGACTCTCTTACAATACAGAAATCACCTATCACTGCATAAGGCAACTAAAGTATCTCCAAACCCTACATTGTATTAGGATACAACGTCCAAAGATGGTTAGAGGGGTGAGCTCTAACATGTAACTCAGGGAAGGGATAAAATAATTCTAGGATCAATCAGACAAAAATCATTCAGAAACTATATGCACACAATCATAAATAAATATATATATATATATAAAATATACCGAGATAGGGAACAAGGTTTAGCATAAAGGTTAAGATATAAACCTAGACTGTGTAGCATCAACCGTAAAAAAAAAAAGCACCCACGGGCTATATGGGTTCGTCTTCTCCCACCGAAAGGGCCCTAGTGAGTGTTATTTGCCCGAACCAGAGGTGTCAAAGAAGACTAGGAAATGCCCTGACCCTGCATTAATATTGGATTCAAATGAATGTATAAAGTGAGGCACATACACCCAAACATTAAAACCAACCCCCACACCGGCAAACGCGGGTTTCCAATAGTAGTTCCTCAGGACCTCCGCTTTCACGGCCAGCTACATAACTCTTCTTAAGCCCAATTAAAACATTTGCACATTTCCGTTCATTAAACCAAGGACCTTCCATTAAGTCAAATACCATTGGATCTTCATGCCAATTACGATTGCAAGATAATATTATCATGCCATGACAGTTATCCCTCAACCTAAGAGAATGGCATAACCCCTTTTAGTTTATTTAATCAAGTTGGGGTACTGCCTCGACCCCCTTTAGTTTATCAAATCAGCTCGAGGGAATTCCCTGACCCCTGAGCTTCTAGTTTAAAATAAAAAACATGGATAACAAGGGGTTCAAAGACATTTTTATCCGTTTAACCATTTATGAAATGCAATAGTTTGGGGAAGTAAGACAAATCATATGATTAACCATATTTCAAAGCCAATTATGCAAGTAGATTGAAGGAACACAATTTTCAAAACCAATTCCAAACCAAAATTCATCACTTTGGAGGAATGCCTCTACCCCCATCCCATTTACTATGCCCATGAACCCCAACGGGTTTCAAAATACATAAAAAGAGAATAACAAAAAATATTATAGCCATGAAAATATAATTAAGGTGACCATCATTCAAAAACCCTCAACCCAATAAAAATTCACATTAACAATCATGAAACACCAAGTTTAGGGGAAGAGATATTTTCCTGAGAAATGAAGAGTTATGGAGAAGAAACCAATCTTAGAGCCTTAGATGATCAACCTTGAGAAACCCTTGTTGTTCTTGACTTGAGGAATTTGAGAGAGTGGAGTGTAGTTTATGTTAGTTAAAATGATGAAAATAACCCTCTTAGGTGTTTTATGGTCGTGGTTTTAATCAAGAAAAGAGGTAAATGTGAAAAATGCCCTTACTTTAAAGTGTAGTAAAAGATGCCTAGTCGTTACGGGTCACGTCACGACCTATGAATATTGGGCACGAGTCTTAGCTTGGACTCGTAGTCTGGGAAGAATCCTTGGCACCCTTTATTGGTTTGGTCATGAGTCACACCCTATGACTCGTGACCAGACCTTATGATTTATATAGTTCCATCGTCATCACAATAGTAGCTTTAGGCACTTATACTAGATTGTCTACGACTTTCTCACCATGACTTGTAATGAGTCAATATGACTCATTAGGTACTAATCATGATCAGGACAAAAACTTTGGGAACCTACACTAGTTTTGCTATGGATGACATTATATGATTCGTATAGAGTTTTCACGACTTGTTACCAAAGTCATACCCGGGGTAGTGAGCTAAAAACTCAAAAATTTCAAAGGAAAATATTTGGGGTGTTACATTAACCCCTTCCCCCAGTATCATTCGTTCCTGAATGAGTAGTCAAGGCATCTATTAGCATGATTCTAAGACTGGATTGAAATCACAAAACCTTTAACAAAGTCAGAAAACAAAGAGAGTAGGAAAAGGCATACCTTAAGAACGATTATCCAACCCAGGAAATAGGAATGGATATGTGGACTTCATGTCCTCTTTAGTTTCCCAAGTAGTTTCTTCTACCTTATGGTTCCTTTAAAGGACCTTCACTAAAGCTATGTCTTTAGGCCTCAAACGATAGACTTGCCTATCCAAAATCTTAATAGGAACTTCCTCATAAGACAAATAATATAAAATACTAACACTCTCTATAGGCACAATCAAAGAAGGATTGCCTACATACTTCCTCAACATCGACACATGGAAAACTAGGTGAATGGAACCCAAAATTAAAGGCAATTCAAATTTGTAAGCAACACTACCCACTCTCCTCAAAATCAAATATTGCCAACATATCAGGGATTAAGCTTTCCTTTCTTCCCAAATATCATAACTCTTTTTATAGGAGACACCTTTAAGAATGCCCTATCACCAATATCAAACTCTAACTCTCTTTGCTTCACATTTGCATAGGACTTTTGGCGACTCTGAGCGGTCTTAAGCTTATCTCTAGTCATCTTCACCTTCTCCATAGCATGATGAACTAAATCAGGACCAACTAACCTAGTCTCTCCAACATTAAACTATCAAATAAGAGACTTACACTTCCTACTATACAAAGCCTCGATTGGAGCTATCTGGACACTTGAGTTATAACTATTGTTATATGCAAACTCTATGAGATGAAAATGATCAACCTAAATACCACCAAAATCAATCACGTAAGCCTTGCATATCCTTCAAAGTCTAAATAGACCTTTTCACTTGTACATCCATCTGAGGGAGGAAAGTGGTGCTAAGGTTCACCTTAGTCCCGAAACCTCTCTAAAATGAACACCAAAAAGTAAGATCAAAACTGTGTACTTTTGTCTAAAATGATGGAAATTGGAGTACTATACAACTTGATGATCTCTTGAATAAAAAACTTAGCATAATCCTCTCCAGAATAGGTAGTCCTCATAGGCCAAAATGAGCAGACTTAGTCATCCTATCCATGATAACCCAAATTGAATTATTCTAATTTCAAGACCACAGAGAGCAGGTAATAAAATCTATGTTTATAACCTCTTATTTCCACACGGGCAACTAAATCTCTTGAGACACGCCACCCGATCACAAGCGCTTAACCTTTACTTGCTGACACACCATACACTTTTCCATGAAGTTAGCCATATCTCTCTTTATGTTGTTCCATCAATAAATCTCCTTCAAGTTATGGTACATCTTCGTCGAACCAGGATGAAATATGTACCTCAACTCATGAGACTCAGTTAAAATACTTTTCCATAGTCCATCAACATCAGGAACATACAATCCACCTTGATACCTCAAGATACCATCCCCAATCTAAAAAACCATAACCTTTTGCTGAACCACATCAGACTTAATCTACATCAAGTTAGGATCCAAAACCCGTTTCTTCTTTACCAAAGCACCAAGATATGATTTAACCACTTCTTGAATAATCACCCCTCCATCCTTGGAGTCCAAAACTCAAACTCCCAAAATAGCCAACTGATGAATATCCTTCGCCAATCTGATGTTTCGTATCTTTATGGAATATTTTACATCTTTTTCTTGGGAAAATTGTGTGTTTTCAAGCAACTAAAGATGTATTTGATACTAAATTTGAGTTGTTTTAGGATAAGGAGATAGATGAAGAAGAAAACCTAGAAAAGTAATAGAAAAAGTCACTGACAGTCCAACTGGCGAACTGTCAGCCATGCAACGGACCATCGGGGTAGCCTTCAGAGTAAACCAGAAAAGATAAAATGATAGACCCCTACGATGGTCCAACTGGCAGACCGTCAAATACTCGACGGATCGCCAACTTAGCTGTTAGGTCTAAATAAAATCTAGAAATTTAGAGAGTCAAGCGACGGCCCAAACGATGGACCGCCAGGACAGCGACGGACTGCTAAATTGGCCGTCGACACAAAATAAAACCTGACTTTATAGAACCTCCAGCGATGGTCTACTCTATGGACCGTCAGTCCACCGATAGGACGTCGATGTGATCATCAACTTGGATACGATTTTTCTGAATTTGAATTTTAAGTCATTTTTATGTAGAAGCATATAAATACCCAGTTATGGTTTTATTTCTATGACTTTAGATATTGTTACCTTAGTTTTTCCATCTTTGAAACTCTTTAATGTAGTATTTGGTGAATCAAGCTAAACTTGTTGATCTAACCATTCCATTTCTATTGAAGATTCAAGAACTAATTCTTGTAACTTTTGTAAGTGAATTCTGAATTTATTTATGAAGAATACAAATATTCTTTCTCTTTCTTCTATGGAGATGAGTGTCAAAGCTCCCATAATTAGGGTTATGGGAGCCTTGATGTGAATAGATGATTTGGGTTTTGATTCTAATTGAGTTCCATGGGTAATTGACATCGCATAAATCCTTCTTTATTTTAATGACTTTCTTGGTTGCAAACTTTAAAAGTGAACCCAAAAACATTACTTGTTTGAATAGGAAAGTGTTTGTTGGGAAAATAAAAGGTTTACATGGAATCTAGAGGCCTAAGCCTATGGATTAAGTAAAAATGCCTTAACAGGATTGACCTACATGAGAAAATGGTTTAATAACCAATACGTTCCTTAAGTTTTAGAGAATTAAAGGATAAACTATCCATTAAGGTTAGGAAACTAATAGGTAAACAATAGGATTAATCTACTCTTGTAATTGATGTTATTAATTGGAACTTTAGAGTGAGTCACAACCCTAGCTGCTGAAGTATCTTGGTAACCATAACTCTAGTTTGCTTAACATCATTGAATTACTACTTGCAAGAGAATCATTAGTTGGAACAACTCTATTACTATTATTTAGAATATAATCTATAAATCAAAACACCTTTTATTCAGGAACCTTTGATCAATAGTCTGATAACAATGACAATACTTAGTGAGCATGGTATTCCCTGTGGGATTTGACACCCAATCTAGTTGGGTTCTATATTTGACAGTGACCACTTACTCTCTCGTAAGAGAGGTGTAATTTTGGCGTATCAAATTTTGGCGCTGTTGTTGGGGAATACAGTTGTCAATTAAGTTTGTGTTTGGTAATTGACTTTTGGTCAAGTTTCATAAATTTTACCTTTGTTCATTGTTTTTGTTTTGTGTAGGGTGGTTATTATGTATGCCAAGTACACGAAGATTGGGTACACCATTATTACCAGTACATCCAAAACTGCAGTTGATTGGAAGAATGGCAGACCCCTAAGATGATGAAAGACTAGCCACTCTGGCTAGAGCTCAACTTAATCAATAGAATGATGGCCAGCTAGTGCATCATCCTAATCTTGACGATGATAACTTAGGGGATAATGATTTGTTAGATCTTGTTAACCCAAGACGTGTAGAGAATATGGTTGCACCAGTGAATTAGAATGTGAACAGAAATCATCGCTTAAGGGAGAGGTAGGATTGACCACCGGTATAGTTTGATCTGAATAATGACAAGGATGGAATAGATGAAGCAGCTAAAATTGGAGCTATTATTCCTCCACCTCTAACACCCAGAGCTAAATTTAATATTACCATTATGATGACTCAACTCTTTTATCTTAAGGAGTTATTCGGTGGTCATTTGGGAGATGATCCTAGCATGTATTTGGTGAACTTTGTCACCATTTTCAAGTCTTTTAATAACCCAGGAGTGGGCCAGAATGTGATCTGTTTGCTGTTGTTTCCATTGTCTCTGTCTGGAGAGGTAACATTATGGATTAATAGACTGACTCCCGATTCTATAACCAACTGGAGGTAGTTGAAAGTGGCTTTTCTAGAAAGGTTCTTTCCACCTTCCAGGAGGGTACAGTTGAGGGATGAGATAAGCAACTTTCAGCAGCTTCCAGCTGAAGCTCTTCATAAAACCTATGAGAGATTTAAAAAGAATCTGATGTAATGCTCAAATCATAATATGACTGATATCCATTTGATGAAGACTTTCTATAGGGCCTTGAACTTTATTATGAAGCCAATCGTGGATAATGCTGTAGGAGGGTTATTTGTGGATCTTACTTTACCATAGGCTTCGGAGATGCTTGATTAGATGACCAAACAAAGTAGAGCTTGGAATACCAGGGATTCTATGGTAGCAGGCCCTACTGTGTTTTGTGGTATGACTATAGAGAAATGCAAAAAGAAAGAGAAACGTGACCAGGACATGGCACACTTAAAGACAGATAGATTTGCTGACTAAGCATCTATTGTCTGGAAAAATGGAGAAGGTGAAAGTTGTTGCATCTCAATGTAGAGCTGACTCAGATTCAAAAAAAGAGACGAACTATCTAAATAATCAGGGGTTTTGTGACGCAATAGCCAAGGAAATCAAGGCCAAAACTATTACGACAAGGTTAGTTACAATGATAGGGATTAACGAAATGGGAAGAACAAGAAAGATAGGAGTGGATTATATATACCTCTTAGAAGCAGATATAATGCTGCAACTAGCTCTGGCAAGATGTCCACAAAGGACATGATAAAGAAATTATTAAAGGAAGTTGAGGCTACCAACTCTGGGGTGACTACTATGAAAAATGATTTTTCTTCCATAAGTCAGTTGGTAAACTCACACTCTATCTATCAAATAGTTGGAGTAGCAAATGAGTCAACTCTCAGTAGCATTGAATCAGCGAAAGAGCGGAACTTTGCTAAGAAATACAGTTCAGAATCCTCAAAATAATGGCTCTTGTATGGCAATTACCACATGGAGTAGTAAGGTATTACCAGGCCTTTCTATGGGCAAATCTGTGAATAAAGAGGTGATCAAAGAAGATGTTGAGCATAAAGAAAGTAATCCAGTAGAGTTCAAGAAATTGCATTTTATGGATATTTCTTCGACTCATCAGCAGGTTGATTAGTTAGAAAAAAAGAAAAGACAAAGAAAAGAAAGTAGTGGTGACTACTCTCCCAAAACCACCACCTCTTTACCTCATAGATTAAAGAAGAAGGCTGATAATATAAAGTTTAGTAAATTCATGGCAATGCTGAAGCAGTTGACAGTGAATGTGTCTTTGGTGGAGGCACTTGAGCAGATGCCAGGATATGCTAAATTTATGAAAGATCTTGTGACAAAGAAGAGAGACGTAAGCTATGAACTGATGGATAATCTCCATTATTGTAGTATTATTTCTATAAGATCCTTGGTGCAAAAGAAGGTAGACCTAGGAGCATTCACCATCCTTTGTACAATTGGGTCTCTGAATTTTGCTAAGGCCTTATGTGATCTAGGAGAGAGCATTAATCCAATACCACTAGATGTTTATAAGAAGTTGGGTTTGGGAGATCCCACACCCAAAAACATACGACTAGTAATGGCGGATAGGTCAGTAAAGCGACCTATTGGTATTTTGTATGATGTACTAATGAAGGTAGCAAGCTTCATATTTCCTGCAGATTTCGTTATTCTAGATTGTGAGGTAGATTTTTAGGTGCCTATAATCTTGGGTTGACCTTTTCTCACAATCGAAAGCGTGCTTATTGATTTGCTAGCTAATGAACTCTTATTCAGACTGAATGATAAAGAGATGAAATTTGATATGTGACAATCTATGAAGCAACATAAGGACATGAGCGTGTTCTATATTATTTATGTTTATTCTGAGGATGAGCAGGAAGTGCCAATAAAGGAGAAATTTGTCGTTAAGCCCTTAGTTGCAGTTCTAATAAATTTTGATGGTGAAGGCATTGGCGAGTATGAGGAGACTGTTTGTGCTTTGATAGGAATGGGATCATATTCTTATACTCCCAAGAAGCTTGATCTAGATCTTAAAAATTTCCCAACACCACCAGTTAAGCAGTCTATTGAGGAGCCACCGGTGTTGGAGGTGAAAAGATTTCCAGGTCATCTTCGATATGTGTTTCTACGTAGTGGAAACACTTTACCTATCATCATTAAGCTAATTTGGGTGAGCAGCAGGTGGAGGCACTTAATTCTATGCTTCGAAGATACAAAAGGGAGATAGAATAGACTACTGCAGATATTATTGGCATCCCTCTAGATATTTACTCTCATAAAATTCAATTAGAGAAGGACTGCACACCAAGAATTGAGCATCAATGCCTTTTTAACTCACCTATGAAAGAGGTAGTTAAGAAGGAAATTATCAAATGGCTTTATGCAGGAGTTGCATATCCCATTTTTGATAGTAAGTGGGTGAGTCCCGTACAATGTGTGCCCAAGAAAGGGGGCATGAAAGTTGTAGCAAATGAGAAGAATGAGTTGATACCACTCAGATCTATCACTGGGTGGAGAGTTTGCATGGATTATCGAAAACTCAACTCATGGATGTTAAAGGACCACTTCCCAAAGCCTTTTATGGATTAGATACTTGATCGGTTGGCGGGAAGAGGTTGGTACTATTTTTTGGATGGGTATTCTAGTTATAATCAGATTTTTATATCCCCAGAAGATTAGGAGAAAATGACATTCATCTGCTTATATGATACTTTTGCTTTCAAGCGGATTCCATTTGGATTGTATAATGCACCCGCTATCTTTCAATGGTGCATGATGTCTATTTTCTTAGATATAGTTGAAGATACCTTGGAGGTGTTTATGGATGATTTTTCTATGGTAGGAGATCCATTTGAGCTATGTTTGGTGAATCTGAGTAGGGCTTTGTAGCGGTGTAAAGAGTTTAACCTTGTGCTTAATTGGAAAAAATGCCACTTCATGGTGAAGGAGGGCATTGTCCTTGTTCCAAAAATTTACAAAAAAGGGATTGAGGTTGATTGAGCTAAAGTTGAGGTTATAGAGAAGTGACCGCCTCCCATTTCAGTAAAAGGGGTGCATAGTTTTCTTGGTCAAGCGGGTTTCTATCTGAGATTTATAAAGGACTTCTCAAAAATTGCAAATCCACTTTGCAAACTTTTGGAGAAGGAGGTTAATTTTATGTTTGATGATGATTGCTTGAAGACATTCGAATGCCTCAAAGGGAAGCTAGTTGGCGCTCCTATTATTGTTGCACCGGATTGGTCAAAGCCATTTGAGATTATGTGTGACACACGTGGTGTTGTACTTGGAGCTATACTTGGTCAGAAAAGGGATAAGTTGTTTTATCCCATCTATTATGCAAGAAAATCACTGAATAGGGCCCAAAAGAACTACACTATTACTGAACAGGAACTTTTTGCAATAGTCTATGCTTTTGAGAAGTTCCGGGCTTATTTGCTAGGAACTAAGGTAGTGGTCTACACTGACCACTCATTCTTGAGATATTTGATGGCAAAAAAGGATGTGACACCAAGGTTGACTAGATAAGAGCTGTTGCTTTAAGAATTTGACTTCGAAGTCAAAGATCAAAAGGGCTAAAAAAAATAAGTTGCGGACCATCTTTCTAGGCTGGAAAGTGAGCAAGCAGTTAGAGATAAACTAGAGATCAATGATACATTCCCAGATGAGGAAATTGTGGCTGCTGTTATAGAGAAAATATATTGGTACGCTGATTTTACAAATTATGTGGTAAGCGAGGTGATTTTAGAGAATCTTTCTTTTATCAAAGAAAGAAGTTTCTCCATGATGTGACACATAACTTTTGGGATGAGCCATATCTGTTTCGATGATGTGCGACAATATAAAAAGGAGATGTGTTCCAGAAGTAGATATGTTGAGTATCTTGGAAGCATGTCATGCTTCCCCGGTTGTAGGTCACAATGCCAGTGATAGTACTGCTAGAAAGGTGCTACAAAGTGGCTACTATTGGCCGACTTTATTCAAAGATGCTTATGAGTTCATAAAAAGATGTGACCAATTTTAGAGGCAGGGGTCAATCTCGAAGCGCTATGAAATGCCTTTGACAAAAATGATAGAGGTAGAATTATTCAATGTCTGGGGCATCGACTTCATGGGGCCTTTTATGAGATCATATGAGATGACATACATTTTAGTTGCTGTTGATTATGTATCGAAATAGGTTGAACCCATTGCTTTGGCTAACAACGAAGGGAAAAAAATAGTTGTGTTCCTTAAAAAGAATATTTTCTCTCGATTTGGGGTGCCACATACCATTATAAGCGACGGTGGATCTCACTTTTGCAATCGAGTGTTTCCAGTTGCTTTACCAAAGTATGGTATTAAGCAACACAAGGTATCAACTCCCTACCACCCACAAACTAGTGCGCAAGTGGAGATTTTGAATAGAGAGATAAAAGCCATACTTACTAAAATAGTGAATGCTAGCAGATAAGGCTGGTCTAGGAAGCTTGATGATGCCTTATGGGCATACAAAATAGATTTCAAGACACCAATCGGCATGTCACCATACCAGTTAGTTTATGGCAAGGCATGTCATTTACCAATTGAATTGGAGCATAAGGCGTTGTGGGCACTTAAGAGGCTAAATTTGAATTGGAATGAGGCAGTGCAGTTGAGATTGGGAAAGCTGAATGAGATGGATGAGTTCTGTATCGGTGTGTATGAAAGAGCTGATCTTTACAAGGAGAAGATGAAGAAGTGCCATGATTGGAGGACTCCAAAAAGAGATTTTCAAAAGGGTGATTGGGTGCTTCTCTTCAACTCCAGACTAAAGTTGTTTCCAGGTAAGCTAAAATAAAAATGGCCGGGTCCATTTCAAGTTAATCAAGTCTACTCGTCTGGAGTAGTCAAACTTTCAAATGAAGATGAGAGTGTCTTCAAAGTGAATGGGCAATGACTGAAGCTGTACATTGATCCAATGGACTCGACAAAGTGCATAGCTACTATCTATCTCAATGGAGTCTAAGTAATCTAGATAATTGCGTCGTGTTGCAATATTAAATCAAGTGCTAGTGGGAGGCAACCCACCAAGTGTTGTTGTAAGCGTAGTCATAGCTTATTTGTTGTTTTTGTGCAATCTGATGAGTTTGTGAAGTATTTAGGACTGAGATTGCTGAAAGATAAGAGTTTTACAGTTTAAAGGGGTTGACGGGATAATCGACGGATCGCCAAGGTCTCGACGGACCGCCACTTGCACCGTCATAGCCATGGTAAAAAGTTGAACATTCTGGATAAGGCTTGATGGTCGAGTCGACGAACCGTCGGATGAACCATCAACCTAAAGCTGAAATTCTAAGTTTCTAAAATAAGCTGACGGACCACTCGACGGACTGTTGAAGAATTGACGGACCATCGTAGTAACCATCACAGAAAGACCTGGAAGTCATGTCTCTCGTAAGACATGACGGTCAACCTGGTGGACCATCACAAAGCTGATGGACCGTCGGGTTAACTATCAACGTAACCCTTATTACGAGTTAGGTCGGGTTAAATCTGATGCCTATTTAAATGTCCCATACTTGACCCAAAGGCTTTTAAAGAGATAAATAGGGCGGTTACATACGTTGTAACCTATTCAAATTCTACAACTGTCTAACTCCCTCTGGATTCAAAGTATCTGAAGGTACTTACTCCCTCAAGGACTCTCCATCTTCTTTCTTCTCCCTTATTTAAACAAGTTCATTCCCCTCTTTTCTCCTCATCACAACAAAAGAAGCAATCACTAACTAAAGTGTAAAGTAGTTTTACTTTGTTAAGTTTTAAGCAACAAGAGTGAAATTTCTGCATCATCAAGGTATGATTGTAACCCTTTTCTTTCTTTTTCAAATTGCAAAACATAATTGAATAAGTTGTGGTGTATAAAATTTCATCTTATTTTCTTCTGTTGCTTAAATTGTTGATGTTTTGAGTTATGGCCATTGGTATGCTCTGTGATTGGGTGAAATTGGAGTAACCCACGTGTTTAAAATCAAAAAAAATTGTTCTTGAATGTGAAATTGTGTCATTGCTATGTTGAAAATCGAGTGCAGTATACTAGGTTTTTGAAAAAATGACAAGTCAAGTTTTTTATTTATTTAAAGGGGTTACCGACGGTCACTGATACACCCAAATTAAAAATCTCGTTAGAAAGTGTAAGCGGTTGTTGTCAAATATAGAACCCAACTGGGTTGGGTGTTGAATTCCACAGAGGATACTGTGCTCACTAAGTATTGTGGTTGTTATTGGACCGTTGATCAAAGGTTCAAGAATAAAGTGGGGGTTTTGATTTATCAACTGTATTCGAATGTTTGTCACAGGAAGTAATCCAACTGTAGGTTATATTACTAATAGTAATTCAATAAGAGAAGTCAAACTAGAGTTATGGTTACCAAAATACTTAAGCATTTAGGGTAGTGAACTATTTTGGATTCCCAATGAACAATTCTTATTGCAAGAGTAATTGAATTCTATGGTTTACCCATTAGGTTCTCAACGTAAATGAGTAACTTATCCCTTAATTCTTTCAAACCTCAGGAACATAGTATTAATTCAACTATAATCTCCCTTGGGTTGATCTGGTTAAGGCATCTACCCTCTATCCAAAGGTTAAAGCCTTTAGATTTATGTAAACTCTTTCTTTTCCCATCAAGCACTTTTCTATTTGAACAAGTGTTGTTCTTGGGCTCACTTTTCAAGTTTGCAACCAAGAAAAGTCATTAATGTGAAGAAAAGTTTATGCAATATCAATTACTCATTGGAATCTACTAGATTAACAACCCAAAATTAGCTTTTCACATCAAGGCTCCCATAACCCTAGTTACGGGAGGTTAGCCACACATTTCCACCCAAGAAAGAGAAGAAACCATTGTGTTATTCATAAATAATTCAAAGTTTACTTATAAAAGTCACAATTATTGTTCATCAATCTTCAAGATAAAATATGATAAAGGAATCTAGATCCACAAATCTCCAATGAATCTTAGAGAAAACCCCTATAACAATGTATTTTTAGTATGGAAAACCCTAAATAAAAAATAAGAGATCTCTAATAAAACCTAAAACTGGGTACTTATATGTCCTAGTCAAAAAGGATTTACAATTTAAAATTATAAAACCCGCATCCAAAGTGACGGCCAAAGTGGTGGTCCATTACAAGGTTGACGGTCCACCATTTGGGTTGTCACTGCTGATTCTGGAAAGCCACGTTCTGGATAAGACTGACGGCCAAAGTGGTGGTCTGTCGCAAGATTGACGGTCAACCATTTTGACCGTCGCTGATGATCCTTGAGAGTCAAGTTTTGGATAGTCCTAACGGCCTAAGTGGTGGTCCGCCGTAAGACTGATGGTCCACCATGTTGGTCTTCACTGAGTATTTCAGGATGTCTGATTCTGTCTTGCGCTGATGGTCAAAGTGGTGGTCCATCACAAGACTGACGATCCACCACATAGGTCATCTCTGAGTCTTATGAAGTTGTGGATTCTATTTAGATCTGACGGTTGAGTTGGTGGTCCGTCGTAAAACTGACGGTCCACCATTTTCACTATCAGAAGTGTGTTTCTGCTTCTTTTTTGAGTCTTTTCCTTCAGCTAGCTCCTTACCTGAAACATTAAAAACCAACATTAAATGCAACCTTGGTTACTTAAAAACACAAAATTTTCCCAAGAAAAAAAATGAAAAATGTTCCATCAGAAGCCGAAATATCAACACCCTCAACTTAAGATAATTACTTGTCCTTAAGCAACTCAGCACCAAATTGCAAATATGAACAATACAATAACGGGCCTTTACTAATGAACCAATTCTCACACAAACATTCACTTGTCATCCAACTCATATGGTTTAACATATCAGAGTCTATAACTGACATTGTTTCAAATTCAATTCATCTACACAACACGGATACAAGAATCTATAGAGATCAGCCAAATTAAGTATGACTCAGGTTGCCCTAACAGATAAGGAGATCCATCACTCAGAATATTTTGTGGATATAAATCAAAAACCTCTCACTTATCAAAGAAGTAACCAACATAGTACATGCACCTATAAGCTTGCCTTTATCATCAAATGCCCCCCTTATAGCTCAGTTCCAAGATTAAGAAGGTCTTTACTAGGCTAGTAATAAGGTATCAGGCTAGGTTAGGAAGAATTTTTGGCAAAAATGACTAAGAACTAGGATTTAACTCTCTTTGCCTTTAAATTATTCTTACCAAGGCTATTGCTTTGCTAGCTTACTTACCTTTTTCTCATTCATTCACACCTTACCACGATAAAACCACTTTATATATATATATATATATATATATATATATATATATATATACGCAAGCATCACCCACCCGCAACTTAGGATGATGTCATAAGTCAAGGTGCACATTGTCTTAACTAGACCAGGGCGAAATGCTCAAATTCAAATTCTAGACCAACTTTCCATTAGGTAGTTAACAGTCCTACAATAGCCACCCTTAATTTAGGTATTTTTCCTAAGTTTAAGTACACATTGCCCATTACTAGGATAGGGAAAGAGCTAGGAGTCAACAACTAAAAAGGAGTTAACTAGAATGCTTGGTGATGAAAACAAATTAACAAAGGCTCAAATAAGGGTTCAAAAATGGAAAATTATTTTTGGTGGGGTTAATTAATTTGGCTAAGTGTACTAAAAGCACAAGGTGGCCTGCCATCACTTCTTATCCTATCAACTGCAGAACAACATCAATTGAACCAGGCAAGTTCTAGGTACTATACTATGTAAGAACTAATACAAATACTCTCACACACAATGGCAACTGAGTCAAATCATTCTACTGTTCTTAAGATGTGCATCACGTGTCATGTGTATTTACAGATTAATGCCAACTACAGATTCACTAACAGTTATCACATATCCTAGAAGACAAAAGTAAACAGTCATACGGAAATAGTCATAGCTTGGCCAACATCATTCATCATCCATATTTATAACAAGATACTAACATAAACAACACTTTTTATTTCATGGACCAACATCAACAACATAACAAGACTTAAAAACAAAAAGAATGCAAATCTGAAGTTAAACCTAGAAAATAAAAATGCAAATTTAACATGATCCTAGACATGTTGATTCTCCTAGATAGCACATGGTAGATTTCAGAATATCAGCAACTCAACACCCATGATACAAGTACACCACCCCCACATAAAAACATATGCATTATCCTCAAAGCATTAAATTAAAGTACAAGGAAATGGGTCTACTTATTTTGCATCTTATTTATCTAAGGTGTCTGTGATGTGTGGTGAGGCTCCTATGTCCTCACCTGGTGCAATGTTGGCCCCTATAGTGGTAGGGCGCCTTAAAACCTTAGCCTCCTGGATCAGATGAATCATCTCTCGAACTGATGCTAAACTTTTCCCCTTAATGGGGCAACCCTAGTAGATACTTCTGCTGCTTCATCTTCTTCTCTCTTTTTTCTAATTTCTTTATCTTTCCTTGATTTCTTTTGAGCTCTCTTCAGATCATGTTATTCCTGTTGCTCCGATATCATTTCTGCACTCTTTCTTCTCTTTTCTTGTTTCCTTGCAGCTCGCTTATCAATGTGCTGCTTTCCTTTATCTTTCATGGGTCTTCCCATCAGATCCGCAATACCTTCATCATTGTCACTCACCACGAAGGCTGGGTCAAAAATAGTTTGTTGTGGTTGCCTTCACTTTAACTCTGCTATATCAGCCTTTGCCCTCCCAAATTCAGCCATGGGCTTTGCAAGATCAGGAAGAGACAGTGCATCTAACCTTTTCTTAATGCGGTTCTCCATGTTGTCCATCCTAGCTTAAATATCCTAGAATGGATGGATTGCCTCAGCTATAATTCCATCAACAAAAAAGGCTTAAATTCTAACACCTATTTATCTATCTCTGAAACCTCTTTTATAGCTTCACTGATTTTGCAAAATTCTTCTATGTCAACCTATATTCAGAAAAGTATGCTCCATCCATAGATTGTTCAGAACCCAACCCTTCAGAAGTACTTAGAGGCACATAGTCGGGTGGAACATAAGTGGTGATAGGAAAAGGCATACCTGTGGGAATTTTTGTAGTATCGGGAGCTAGTGCAGATTGAGTCTAGTAAGCTGGAGGATTGGTGACATGCATCTTGAACTTTGAGTCATCTTTTGATTTCTCAATGTCCTGTCTATGTGTAGCTGGGATTTCACTATCAACTCTACAAGTCAGGGGTACACCAGCCTATTTTCATAATTCAGTGATTAAGCATGGGAATGACAATGCACTGGTTGTTTTATGTGCCCTCACGAATATCTCATCCGTAATAATATGGCCAAAGTCAACTTGTAGCCCTGAAATAATGCTTACCACCAATACGGATCTGTGTTTATCCAAGTTTCCGTCACCATTTGTTGGCATCAGCCTTAAGCGAACAACAGGCCACCAAAACTTAGCCTTGAAGCTAATGGAATATTTTTCAATATGCTCTCATAGATTAGTCAACCAAGAGGGGTTACCATCATCAGTCAATAATGAAGCCACCTTGTTTTATGAGTAGAGGCAGTTCTCAACCCATACTCAAGATCAGGTATAGCATATGGAGCCTCGTACTCTGGCCCGAGCAACATCCTATTGAATTTTTGGGCTAAAATATTGATAGTGACTTCTCGGACAAGTACTAACTCTCTGTTTGTCAAGTTTGCAACTAACGTCCCCTTTGGACAGTCCTTTTCTACTAGTGCAAGATAATTTTTAAAGAATTCTCTTACCCAATTCAGTTGATATGCTCCTGGTGGCCTACTCATCTATGCTAGTTCATACTCATTAAAATGGCGTTCTAACTCAAGATATTCATGTAGCTCCATTATCACAATCTGATGATCCTCTGTGAATGTCCTTTTTATCCTTCTTGTTGTAGGTGTCAATCCGTCATAGAATTTCTCTATTGCTCCCTCTATTTTCCATCTGATCCCCTCCCAAACTTGAGGATTCTTACACTTGATAACATTAACATCTTCAGGTTCAGTATCCACATCAGTTGCTTCCATTTGTTCGCCTACATTAGCAGCCTCAGTTCCACCCTCAACAGGCTTGGGTTGATTTGTAGCAACCGTTGCCTCGTCTGGGCATGAGTTGGTGCTACTTGTACTACTATCGCTCTCCTTTTCAGACTAGAAGAGCATGGGATTTTCCCTTTCCTCATTGCCTGGTGTTGTATGCAAGTGCAGATTTACCTCTACCCGTTTGGGATCTTTCTCCTCTGTTTGATGGAAGTTTATGAGCTATAACCCCTAAAAAGGAAGTAAGAAATTAATCACAGCACAAAAACTACCTAATAGTGAAAACTTAGACTTGACGGCCATACTGGTGGTCTGTCGGGTAACTGGTGGTCCACCAGGTGGGCCATCAAATCTTATCCAGAAGACCTGAAAATTCAGAGAGTTGCGGCGGTCCATATGGTGGTCCATCGCAAAGTTGACAGTCCACCATTTTGGCCGTCGCATCATAACCATTGGGTGTTATTTCTGGGGTTCTTTCTATGGTCCATTTGGTGGTCTGTCGCATAACTGACGGTCCACCATTTCAATCGTCGCACCCCCTTCTTCAGATTCTGGATTCAATTCGGCATTTTGTCGAACATTTAGCATATAATCCCGATTTTTTTTAACAAAAATTGACACCAACTTCACATTTATGCACATAATTTCACACTTTTGAGCATACTGGTTACTCAGACTTTACCCACAGAGTGTATATTATCATTCCAGACTTAAAATAAAACAAGGGAAAAGAAGAACACAAGATGGAATTTTAATCAACAAACCGCTCATTCATTCCATGTTTTGCAATTCAAAAAGAGAAGACATGGAGGTGCTCATACCTTGGTTTTGCAGAAGTTTCTCTTTTACTTGCTTGGAAATACTAAAAATAAACTTAACTTAAAACTCTATAATTGCTTTCAAGAATGTTTGAGATGAAGATAAAGAAAAGAAAAGGGTTTACTTAAATAGAGCAAAAAGAAGTAGATGGAGAGTCCTAGGAAGATCAAATGCCCTCAGATTATTTGAATCCAATGGAATTTGGTCAATTAAAGAAGTTAAAAAGGGTACAACGTATGTAACCGCTCTTTTACCTCTTTAAAATAAATTAGCCAAAAATGGGTAACTTAAATAAATCTCAATTTCAACCAAACCTGACCTAGTGCTAGGGTAACAACGATAACTGCTATGACGGCCTGTCGAAAATGCGATGGACCACCATTTGGGTTGTCACTCCTTACTAGAACATAGTCACTTCATCTTGGTTTTGACTGTCCAAGTAATGGTCCATCAAATTTGTGACGGTCCACCACTTCGGCCGTCACACCTTACCAGATCATAGTCACTTCAGTTTAATTTCGACGGTCCAAGTGGTGGTCTACTAAATTTGTGATGGTCCACCACTTTGGCCATCGCACCTTACCAGAACCTGGGCAACTCAGCTTGATTTTGACGATCAGTATGGTGGTCTACCAATTTAATGATGGTCGACCACTTTGGCCGCTAACTTTCTCCGGTGAATAAATTTTTTAGCTTCTTTATGGCGGTTGAAATGGTGGTCTATCAGGTGACTGGTGGTCCACCAGGTGACTGGTGATTGGAGTCCCTCGCCCAATTAAATGGCTTGGGGTTGGAGTCCCTTATCTTGGTTGAATTAGTTGAGTTGGTTTGAGGTTCAGATCCCCTTGACTAATGTAACAGAGAAGTTTAATGTTCTAAAATTGGTAAGGAGAAAGGTTAAAAGTTCTTCACTCCATTTATCATGATTGAATGCTTTAAGAATGACTGTTATGACTCTTTCCATGACTTGGTATTCTATATATAAAGATGTGTATGTGTCTATTTATATATGCCTATGCTAACGTAAATGTGATTTCATTTGATGGTTTGACTTGGATCGAACTAATGCGCTATTTTATCCTTATCCTCGAGATATATGCTAGAGCTCCAATCGCTAACCATATTCGGACGCTATGTCCCTATGTGACATAGGCTTAGGAGTTTTTTTTATGTAATGACTAAGTGTTCGGGCGGATCATGTGTTGGCATTGATGTGTTGATCTTCCATTCTCCGAAAGGCATATATTTCATAGTCTTTTACTTTAAGTCATCGACTTGTATAGACTTGGTATTTGTCTATTGTCGGGGGCATGTCCCGACATATAGTTAACATTGGTTTGTAAGAGACTTTGTGGATGACTGTGGCCTGGTTATATTGGCTAGATTGTTGTCATTAATAAAATATTAGATATTGTCTAAGAATTGACTATTAGCTTTATTTTTGTTACTTTGATATTTGGTCGGAGTTCATCTGACACTTATGAATTGAATAGATGGTTAGGTTGGGTTGATGGTGCGATCTCCAATTCAAGTTGGGCTTGAGATGCCCACACGACATAGCTGGGTTTCAGGGCTTTTCAAGTTGGTATCTTATCCTAGGTTCATGGTCAGTTGGGAGTCCATAAAGCCTTGTGAAGTAGAGTCTTTTTTATTGTTGTGTAGCACACCATACTTATAACAAATGGGCTATGAGGTATTTTGGAATGTTTTTTTTTCTTGTGTTTCAATCTCAAGCTATGTAGAGTGTAAGGTATTGGATTTCTCTAATTTTTGCTTGCTCATCTTTCAAATCATGTATCCAAAAAGATCTGATATTCAAGCAAGCCTTTCAGTCCCGACTGAGGGCAATATGGATAAAGCTCAACCAATTTTTAGGATTCAGACCCGATCAAGGTCCTGAAATTTGACTGTCCTCGAGGGGTTCAACCTGTTCCCTCTAAATCTACTTTTGGGGGTGACACTTCTTCTTAGACACCTCAAAATATTGGGTTCCATCGCTCCTTTACTCTGTTGGCTCAAGTTGGTGGAAAATGGTCCAAGAGAAAGTAGTGGGTGGGTCCTAGCCTCCATTACGCGACTAGTGCTTCCTATCCAAACCCATTGGAAGACGAAAGTTTTCAAATTGGTAATGCTCATAGGGAACAAGGTTCCCAATATCAGGTCATAGGGGCCCAATCCTTATTCACCTATCCTCCTTGTCAGTTTTGTGGTCGCTCATACCATGGTTGTTGCGAGGGAGGAAAGAATCAGTGTTTTAAATATGGTCAATTAGGTCAGATGCAACAGGAGTGTCCCATAGGGATTGCCGCTTGGTCAAAAAAGGTACCGGTTGCCACTTCTCTAGCTTTTGCACCTAGGGATTCCAATCTAGATCCGACATTAGTTGAGACCATCTCAATACTCTTACTATCCCTCGGGAGCTCGAGGGACCTTCTGATGCCGACGCGACTATGTTGAAAATTTTCTCTCGTCATGTGTATTACTTGCCTGACCAAGGATCTACTTTTTATTATGTGACCCTGTATGTGATGGTGTATCTTGGTTTTTGGTCCTGAGAGTCTCTCAGTTCTTTTTTTATTTCTATCCGAGTAGGAGATTCTGTAGTTGTTAAATGAGTCTATAGGGTGTGTCTGGTATCTATTAGTGGTAGAAAAGCTCTTGTAGACTTGATAGAGTTTGGCGTGGTTGATTTTGATGTTGTCCTAAGGATGGATTGGTTATATTCGTCCTTAAATTATCGGACCTTTAAAGTCATGTCCATATTTACTAATGAGCTGGTCATTATATGGGAAAGTGTTTCTTTAGGGGAGATTCATTTTGTATCTTAGAGTCTATAAGTTAATTTTAAAAGGGTGTTTGTATCGTTGGTCCAAGTTAAAGGTTCTAACTCAGAAGGTTCTTCCCTAGAGCCCATCTCGATGGTCAATAAGTTTCTTGATGTTTTCCCAGTGATCCTTTCGGTATTCCTCCCAATAGAGAAATCAATTTTGGGGTTGATCTTGTTTCGGACACTCATCCTAGTGTGTCTCCTTAAAGTGCTCCCATGTTGTTCGCACACAAAAAGGTTGGCTTCCTTCATTTGTACACTGATCATTATCCATGGGATAAAGCGACCATAAGAAATAAGTATCCTCTCCCTAGAATAGATGATTTGTTTGATCAAATTCAAGGTGCGAAGTGTTCCTCTAAAATTGATCTTAGATTGGGTTATCATCAAGTTAAGGTTGGGGAAGCGGATATCCCTAAGGCCGCCTTTAGGACTCGATATGGTCATTATGAGTTCTTAGTCGTGTCCTTTAGATTGACCAATTCCCCCGTGACATCCTTTGATGTGATGAATAGGGAGGTTGAGTGTGGGATTTGTCATGTTTCAGACGCTTGTCCATCTCTTATTCCTCCTTTATAGAATGGTTTTGGGTATAGAAAGTCCAAGTGTCCTAGGTGTACATCCCCGGTGATACCCATTAAAGCGGAGTGTTGTACACATTGGCGTAATGGGAGGAAGATCGAAGGTTGATAAAAAATTTTCTTCTATCAATGGTCCCCAAGGTAAGTTCGGTTGCATACTCTAGTGATTTTCTCCTATCTCGATTGAGAGGGCTCTCTACTAGTGAGAAATACATTCTATTATGATATACACCTAAGGTTTATATCTTGCATACATTTTGTTCCCCGGATATGAGTCTTGATCTTAAATTGTGTTACCAATGGTATATGTGGTGGTATGTCGTTTGGTGTCTATTCCTAAGGATTCCTCCTTGGGTAGGTTGGGCCGAAATGGGTCTCACTTATGACCTAGGTGGTTGCTATGAAACCCTTCGTGCCTATGGTGTTGTGTTTTATTTTGGGGATCTCTGTTTTTGCCTTGAGTGACATGGATAATTCTTGTACTTTGGTTCCTTAATGATTTTCTTGTTCTAGGATGGTATGGTTAGAGGATAT
This sequence comes from Capsicum baccatum var. pendulum, assembly GCA_030864225.1. Classification (NCBI taxonomy): domain Eukaryota; kingdom Viridiplantae; phylum Streptophyta; class Magnoliopsida; order Solanales; family Solanaceae; genus Capsicum; species Capsicum baccatum. The sequence goes on along the minus strand of CM061561.1, from coordinate 177,450,395 downwards.
GGTGATGTCTTGAAATAGGGAAATGTAAAAGTCCCTAAGTGGGTAAAATTTTAGAGTGACTTCTAGGACTAAGGTTTTGGAAAGAAGCGGATGGTGAAAAACTTCGTGAAAATGATAGAGGGTGGTAGATCTTGGGAAGGACCAAACATACCGCGGGTTTAACAATGATAGTCTTAAGTGTTGCGGTTGGTAGATATACCAATAGTCATGTTGGGTCCTTAAGAGGTTTGGGAAGGCATGTGTATGAATTGTTTTATGGCATAGTTGTGTTATGGTTTTGGATTTTAAACCCTATGTGGGTGATTTTGGGTATGATATTTGGTTATAATTTTTCTATGTCGTCTACTTGTGGTTTGCATATGATAATGGTAATGGAGCAAAGTAGTGTTCTGGATGGATGTAAGGAATATAGCTCGGTGGCTTAAGAAAACTCCTTCTAAGTTCTGGATAGGATTGAATATAAAAGTTATGTATGGATAGGCTCAGGATCGTAGTGGTGTGTCTCTGGGAAGCTATAAGTTGAATTGAACTTGCTCTCTAGTATTAGCATGGCTCCTTTTGAGGCATTGTATGATAGGAGGTGTCGATCTCCTATTGGGTGGTACAAAGTTGGCAAGGGTAATTTACTTGGACCGATCTAGTTCACCAAGCCTGAGAGAAGGTAAAAGTGATTCGTGAAAGATTGAAAACCACTCAAAGTCACCAAAAGTCCTATACGAACGTGAGCCGAAGAGATTTAGGGTTTAGTGTTGGAAATTGGGTATTCTTGAAGGTGTCTCCCACGAAAGGAGTGATGCAATTTCACAAAAAGGGAAAACTTAGTCCCCGTTATGTTGTTCCCTATTTGGTTTTGAAAAGGATTGGAAATATTGCCTATGAGTTTGAGTTTACTTTTATATTGAACCCCATCTCCTTGGTTTTCTATGCCTCTATGTTACGAAGATGTGTGGGTGACCCTTCCTTGGTTGTTCCCTTAGAGGATGTTAGTATTTCAAACTCCTTGTCATGAGAGAAGGTTCCGATGAGGATCTTGGATCATCAAGTTCGCCGATTGAGAACGGAAGAAGTGGCTTCAGTGAAGGTTTTATAGAGGAACCAATAATTTGAGGAAGCTACTTGGGAGACGGAGGAGGACATGAAGTCCAAGTATTCGCATTGTCTCCCATTCCGAAAACTCGTGATCAAGATATATGTTAATCCTCTTTATTTGATGTATGTATTTGATATATAATGGGTTCAAGAACCTAAACTTCTAATTGATCAAGTGTTTTTGATAAATAATAGGTTCGAATCCCAAAGACAATGAAATGAATAGTGGATTAATGATGATCATGATAAATGTTATTACTTGTGGTATGCCTTGTTCTAACTTGATTAACAGGTTGGTTTGATGTGTGATAATGCGTTAACTTGTATTTATTCTTAACTTACCCGTCATTCGTGGATGAATGAACCAAGCGGGGGAGAATTGAAATGCCTAGACTTTAAACCATTGAAAAAAATTCCCTCATTTGGTGTCTCTAAGTTAGGTACGACTAGGGGTACGAGTTTTACCCCTTGGATATGAGTCGTATTCTCCTCTACCTCCCATATTGTACCCTAGGTAGTATGGTGAGGGTCACTTACTATTCTAGGTATGAGTGAGCCTCCAACCAATTCTACCTTAAGATACGAGTAGTACCAAACCCAATTGTATAGAGTGAAGTCTTACCTTGGAGTGGATTGTTTTTGGTATGGTGATAGATACAGATTAGGGCATAAGTTTTACCAATTGTATATGACTTATTGAGGGGTAGTCATACCCTAACCAGTGTGTATGACCTAGGAGAAGCCTAGGGTAGGAGTTAGGGTACCACTCATACCCTAGGGTACGATTCCTTAAGTGAGTCATACCTAAGGACGGGTTTATTTTCTAGCTTTTGAATAAGGGCCTTGTGGTCATTTCCTATACCCAAAAAACCTAAGTCCCCTTACTATATAAGTGTTTGTAGCCTTCTAAACCTCTATATTGATGGATCAAACACCCTAAATACTTCCTCAAACTCATTTATGAAGAATTAGAGGCTAGGGTTTTAAGGGAGGCAAAGTGAAATCAAGGTTCTTGGTGAATCAAATTGTCTAAGGCACGTATCTATTCCCCTTGATAAATAAGTCTAAACCCATGTATTTTACACTTGAATTAGTAAGTGTACATGGTGATTTTGATATAAAACTAAGAGGGTTTTATTGATGATGCATAATGTTGACTTTTTTTTAGACTTGTGTTTATACATGTTAATGATGATGATTTTTACATATGGGTGCTTTGTTGTATGTGGTATAACATGTGAGTCTTGAGTAACTCTAATCTTGATGATTTCTACCATGAACTTGGCCTTGATAAAGGTATGAAAATAAGGTGTTTGTGAAGATGTCTAAATAAAATGTCTTGTCACATGTTAATGTTGTATTGAACTATGGTATTGGTCTAGTGAACATGAATCAGGTATAATATTGTTATAATGAATGTGAATACATGATAAGTGGTTGGTAAAGGAATTGTTGGCCATGTATTGAGTCATAATGAATATGGATGATTGGTAAATGGTTGATAAGAACCTTGTTAATCATGTAATAGATTAATTATGATTTTAGATGGTGCGATGGACCAATAAGTATGAATGGTTGAGAAATAGTATTGTAATGGTGTTGTTAGCCATGTAATTTTTTAAATTATGACCATGTTTGTTGATGGATAAGAAAGGGGTTCATTTCCCAAAACATGAACATGAATTGTGTGTGGAACTAATGTGTGGTATAAAAAGGCTAATGAAGCTAGAATGGCTTGTAAGGGTCTTGAAGATTATAATTTGAGTTGAATGATGATTTGAATAAAGGCATTAGCCTAATAAAATGGTTAATTGATGAATACTCCCATGAAGACCTTATGGTCCCATATGGTGTTGATGTGGGTAAATGGTTCAAGCCCTTAAATATAAAATAGATTGAATGGATATTAATGCATGAACTAAAAGGTGTTAAGAGTTCAAATGTCATCTCATAATGGCAACAAAATGGCTTGTGGTTGGGGTCCTTCGTCCAACTAAATAGCTTGTGGCTGGAGTCCCTCGCCCAATGAAATGGCTTGTGGTTGGAGTCCATCACCTAATAAAATGGATTGTCGGTTGAGTGTCTCGCTCGATGAAATAACTTGTGGTTGGATTCCCTTGCCCAATGAAATGGCTTGTGGTTAGAGTCCCTCGCCCGATAAAATGGTTTGTGGTTGGAGTCCCTCGTCCAATAAAATGGCTTGAGGTTGGAGTCCCTTGCCCAATGAAATGGCTTGTGGTTTGAGTCCTTCGGCCAATGAAATGGCTTGTGGTTGGAGTCCCTCACCTTGGTTTAATTAGTTGAGTTGGTTTGAGGTTTAGATCCCCTTGACTAATGTAACGGAGAAGTTTAAGGTCCTAAAATTCATAAGGTGAAAGGTTGAAAGTTTTTAACTCCATGTCTCATAAATGAATGCTTTAAGAATGACTGTTATGACTCTTTCCATGACTTGGTATGCTGTATATAAATATGTGTATGTGTCTCTTCATCTATGCCTATGCTAATGTAAATGTGATTTCATATGATGGTTTGACTTGGATCAAACTAATGCACAATTTTTTCCTTATCCTAGAGATATATGCTAGCGCTCCAACCGCTAACCGTCTCTGAAAGGTATGTCCCCATGCGACATAGGTTTTGGAGCTTCTTCTTCTTTTTCTACGCAATGACTAAGTGTTCAGGCGAATTGTGTGTTGACATTGAAGTGGTAAGCTTCCATTCTTCGAAAGGCATACATTTCATAGTTTTTTACTTTAAGCCATAGATTTGTATAGACTTGGTATTAGATATTGTCGGGGGTATGTCCCGACATATGGTTGACATCGCTTTGTTAGAGGCTTTGTGGATGACTGTGGACTTGGGTATATTGGCTAGATTGTTGTCATTAATGAAATGTTAGATATTGTCTAAGTATTGACTATTAGCTTTATTTTTCTCTACTTTGATATTTGGTCGGAGTTCATCCGATACTTATGAATTGAATAGATGGTTAGGTTGGTTTGACAGGGCGATCTTTGGTCCATGCTGGGCTTGAGATACCCATACGACATGGTTCGATTTTGGGGAATGTCATTTGATTTGCAATTTCATTTGTTTTTCAATTTAAGAGTACTGGGTATTATTTGATAGATGAATTATTTGATTTTATTAGAGTTATTGAAATTTTTTTTATATATATCATGTCAATTTACTACATAAATTTGATGATATTGGAAATGATATGAGTAGAAATTGTATGTTTAGGGCTTCAAAAGGAGTTGATTAGCATAGTAGAATTGAAGAGATCATACTTAGATTTGCGCTTGATTTTCATTTCTATGATCTAAATTTGATTTGAATTAAATGAAGGGTTGTAAAACATAACCAAATCAATTGTAGTGCGTATCCTTGTGAACCATTTGGTTCGTTATGGTTTCCTTAATGTCCATTGTTACAACAAATCAATATTTTAGCAGTGCAAACTCACTCAATAATAACAAGTGGGAGTTGTGGTGTGTATTCACTCAATCTAGGTCTAATCAAACCTATGAACATGCTTAAAAGAAGGAGCAACATCAAATTGGACAAATTTTATAAGAGATAGGAATGTGGTAGGATGTTCAATGTTTTTTTAGGTCATTGATTACACCAACTACTTCCTGAATTTAGGTCTCATCATGATACACGATATATTTTACTTTAGTGACTTCTTATTTTCATCAGTCTAATTTTGAATTTATCAATATGGTGTTTAGCCACGAAGATTAAATTTAGTTTTTCATTACATTGATCTAAATTTAATATTATTAAAACCAAGTGCAATGATACACAAAATCAAACCAATTATAGTTCATATGCACATGACTTAATTTGTTCATTTTGATTGCATTAATTGGTGCATTTTGGTTGGTCTAAATACTCCTTTCATTTCAAAATAACTGAATTGTTGGGGTATGATACACTCTTAAGGAAAAAAAAAGTAAGAAATAAATTAGTAATGTTTTTTTTGGACTTTTCAAACTCCAAAACATTAATCATCATGTTTATCACTCTCAACACTCGAATTATTCTAATAAAATTTGGGAAGATAAATTTTTAACATAATTCTTATTTCATCTTCAATTGGTGTCTTGAACCATTTCAATTGAGTGTTCAATGATTTGAACTATTTAAACCGAGTCTTCATTAACAATAGGGTTTTGATATTTTTTGAACGACTCTGTAACAGTAGTGTGTTGAACTTTTTCAACTGAGTCCTTCATGATCTTGTCTTTAATTATTTCAATCAAATCTTCTAGTATTATGAACTATTTCAACCAAATCTTCAAAATTCAAATTCATAAAATCTCTAACTCTCTTTTAAGATTTGTTTTTCATATTTCCTATGAAGATGAATGAGAAAAGATTGGAAGATATAAAGTGTTTTAGTCAATGCAAATTTAAGCCACATTAATGTAAGAAACTTTAAACAAAATTAACTCTTGAAACTCAACCTAGAAAATATAATATAAAGGGTATAGGTGAAGATTTTTTGCAACATGTATTCCATCTTAAATAATGAATAATTTAATTATTTTGAACGTTAAAAAATTACTCAATGTTATAATAAATTTACAATGAATGGAGTAGTTCTTAAGTCGTGCTAACTCACAAACTAGCTAGATGTGGCACGCTTCACTCAATATTCGCATCAAATTAATGAGCATGCATAAAAATTGAGCTATCAAATCCTTCTGATTTACTATTCTACTATCACTCATAACATGGGTTAGAGTATTGATTGTGTACTGAGGTGATTGGTCAGTGTAACTAGGTAGTCAAATTTGCCAACTCTTTCAATGGTCCAAAAGTTTGTTTTTATATTGTAAAAAATGCAATGTCAATTCATTTTAACTCACCTTTTTTTTGGTTCATTAACTCCGCTTTCTTATTCAATTTGTAGTTATACATGATGTCTCAGACCTCTGAAACATCCAATGCAACAAACATACATTATTTTTGTTATTATGGTAATCCAGTTGTGTTGAGAAAGTCACACATCGATTCAAACCCACGACGATAATTCTTTAACTGTTCGGTTGGGTAGGTGGGTACTTTTATATATGTGATTTATAATTATTTTGTTTTATTAATGCAATCTAATTCATGTAATTTGATCTAGTATAATGGTGGATGCTCTTTTATTTGAGTGATTTAAAGGGGATTCATCGGTGAGCAGCCTTTCTACATGTAATTTGAAAGGAGTTGTCGAGTTTGAAGCCCTCCAAAAGCTTTAGGAATCTAAAGAAAATAGAAATCTTCTAACGTCAATGCTCATTGAAGCCGAAGGGCGAAGAGATCACTTGAAAGGATTGCTAAAAAAACCAAAATAGAGGGGGATAAAATAAAATAAAGGTGATTTTCATCCAAGAAAAAGTGAATGCATTAAAAATTTATTGTATGTTTTGGTGTTGGGATTGTTTTTTTTTTTTGGAAATGTGTAATAGGAATGTACTGGGACTGAATAAATAAGTATTTCTCCTACAATGTTACAAATTATGTAAACTTATTATTCGAAATCAACTATGGGACATGTCTATAATTTGAATAGATGCTTCGTAAATCTATTACAGGTAAATTGGTTAGCATGCTAAAATAAAAATAAAAGGTAAATACAAAACATTCTAAATAACCAATCCACACACAATCAATAAATGTTAAAATATGAATGATTTTAACTTTTGGTCAAGGGCAGAAAACTCTCCAAACTTTTAGTGATTCTACCAAAAATTTGGCAATTAAAGCTCGGAGGAAAATTCTAAAAGTGTTTAAATTTTTTATGATGAATTAAAAATTTCATGTTGTTACTATATAAAAGCATTGTTACTTGTGATAAATCATAGTGGACTCTTATGATACGTCTTCTCAAAGTGTAAACTTGAAAAAAGTATAAGTATACATCACTCTATTTTTGGCAACTTGTTTTATCTTTATATTATGATAATAATTTTCCATGTTTAATTTTATTTATGCAGCGTTAAAATGGAGATTCGGCAAATAATTTTTTTCACTGAATATTTAAAGGAAAGAATTGAAAGTTTCCCAGATTGTGAAGAATTTGATAAAAAATTATTGGTATTATTTGATCGAATTCACATACTGGATAGTATGCTAATGGGTTTACTCAGTAGCATGGACATTGATGCTGATGAATTCCTTACTCCTCCATCATCACCCCTAGTCAATGAATATTAGTTGATAAGTGTTTAGCTTATTTTAATTAGCTTCGACCATTATGGATGCGATTTTGTTTTATTGGAGCATTAATTAATTAAAATCTTGCCTTCCTTTATTGTCGAAGTATAATTGTATTTTTTAACCCGATATTTGCCCAGCAGTTTACATCAACTTAATTATTTGCGTCCAAAGTATGTGGAAGAGTACAAAGTAGCATAACAAAGGGATCATTTTTCAATTTGCAATATCCTATCTTATGAATTACTTATGCGATAACCCTTACTTATGAATTGCAATATTCATAAGTGCTATATCTTTCTTTCACTCATCATTTATATATATGGCCCTAGATTTGGGGTATAGTATTTATGTATATTGAATGTATATGTAGTAGCATTGTTCACCCTGATGCTTCCTTAGTCTTGTTATGTTAGATTTTGGACTTGAACAGGATAGTTGTCCTTTATTATTCTCATTTACTTGTTATATAAGCTCTGGACACTTGGGTGTAGTTTCCATTCTGTTTATATGCTGTATATATTTGCTTTATCTTTGGAGTACTGATAAATATATTTATTTTGTAAAGTCAGAAAAATTATAAAAAATAAGCAGAATAGATGATAAGTGACATAGTATGCTGACAAGGAAAAAAGAATTTTCATTGAGAACAATTCAAAATTAAATAATAATATAAAACATAACAAAATTTAAATAAATAAATGACACATGAAAATTCACCACAAATTGTCGTGCCTTTGTCCGCCAGCAATTTAACTAATGTGCTGGAAAAACTTTTGCCCGATGAATAACATTTCTCGTCGAAGTTCATCATTTCATCGACTGATAGAATCCATAATTTCCCCTAGAAGTTTTATTTCTTCTCTAAGTTTTGTAGTTTCAAGGGTTATAATTGAAGCCCCGCCAACATCAGTGTTATGGAATGACCGTTTGCAAGACCGTTAGCTTGACATTGGCGTGAGAGTTGTTCACATTTGCATGAATGACTTTTAAAATAATTGAAAGTTTTATGAAATTGTAAGAAAGAATGATGATATAGAGTTGTGTTATATAGCCTAAAACTTATGAAACCCAACCATCACCTTCTGAAAGTTGCGTTGATTCAACTTAAAAGTTACGACTCTTCATTTGGTGAATTAATTTGTAACGACTCACAATTATCTTGTTTTAAAAATTATGCTTGATAATTGTCATTTATTTCATTTAATAGCCGTGTCTGTTAGTTTTGAGATGGTTTTTACTTAAATATTCATGTATTCTTAGCATAATTTGTAGATTAATTTTATAGAAACCTTTATTAGTTTTGAACATATAATTATTTTGATTGATTAGCCTTTTGTGTGAACGTATGTTTTGTTAATATAGTTCTGAAATACCAAAACAATATATTTTTTATTGATTCATAACAAAAAAGTAAAATAAGTCGAGCAACCACAAAACAATATTACTTAATTTTTTTGGGTTCGAGGGGTGGGTAGGAACAACTAGCAAGCTATTTTTCTTGAATCATTCTCTTAATTTTACAAGAAACAACTTCAATACGCATGAATATCACCTACTGATTGTCGCCAAAGCTCTACAAGCAGCGAGTTAACACTAACATCTCCACTCTCATTTCATGAACCTTAGTGTATAATGATTGAAGTAGATTAATAGCATCATACTTGTATTGAGAGAGGGCATGCGATGGGTAAGATACCTTTGGGGTGGTGGGTGAGTTACTCATTTTCACCTGAAATTAAATAACAACAATAAAAAATAAAGAAGAAGAATGGAAGTATAAAAATGAATGCACACATGATCTGTATCTAGCCTTATCTTCTATTGAACAATGTTCATAACATTATGCCTGTGTTGTGCTAATTCCTCAAACTGTCACTCAATTTATAAAAGTATCTCAGCAAAGTAACTTTTGAATTTTTCGGACAATATTGTCAATCAATTTGTAGAAACTTCTCATAAAATATTTTTCAATTTTTTTTGGATAATATTGTTACTGAACTAAACTTATGGCGAAAACTAACAAAATACTTGAGTTTTTATTGAATTTTATTCATTCATATGTTAATCTATAATTGTAGATCAAATACACATAATACAATTTTTCGTTAAAAAGTGATACATGTATCTTTTATTTTTAACGATTGTTTATCTATTTTATCTATTATTTTATTTTTTATTTTTTGTTTAAAGTCCAATATAATTATAGAAATTATTGTACAAATGTGCAAAGAGGTATAGATATTAAGCATCACTGATGTTAGATTTTTGGCTAATCTTTATTTTATGTTACAAGGAACTTCTTAAACATCAAACCTTTTTAATTCCAAACTTGAGATTACCATATACAAGATATAAGGAGTTAAAACACTATAAATATCAAAGATTGATCTTTGAAAGATTTTGAATAGTAAGTTGAAATGATAAATTCATGCTATCCTATGGGCCCTAGCAACTTCTTAGAGTGTTGGTGTCATGACCCAAACTGTGGCCTGGCCGTGACGGGTATCTCAAGTCCACCAAGGAACGGAGACCACCCTTTTGGCTAGCCAAACAAAACATAGTTCAACTAGTAGTGGATGAATTTTGAACATATAACAATATATAATAAATATAAGCTTAAAGGAGTCTAAGAATATCAACAATGATACCCAATCCACAGTAATTCACAAAGCTTCTAAACTACCGAACCGACAATCAATCTAAGTTCGGACATGCCGCTGATAATAGCCAGAAATCGACCAAAAAAAAGTATATAACATAAGAAAACCAAATCATGAAATGTGGTCTTCCAAAATATGGAAGCTCACTGCTTCAAGCTGACTCACGATCTATCCAATGATCACCTATCACTGTGCAGGAATAGTAGAAGTGTTTTTGGTACCTGCACTAAAGATACAACATCTAGGGATGGTTAGAGGGTTGAGTGTTAGCATGTAACTCAGAGATACAAAAATAAAATAATTCCATGCTCAATAGTTCAAAATCAGTCAAATCCAATGCTTATAAATCGACACATGAACATATATACATATATCATATATTGGGATAGGGAACAAGGCTTAGCATGAAGTAAAACATTAATATAAATTGTTTAGCTTCACCGTCATAGAACTACCCATGGGTTGTATGGGTCTAGTTATCTCCCCCTAGTCAGGCCCTAATGCGTGTTAGCCACACGTATAGGAGATATCATAGAAGGTCAGGGATTTCTTGTACCCCATGCCATCCATGATATAGGTATATATTGTGTGACATAATCATACGACCATCAAGAGCAGACCTCACATCGGCAAATGTAAGTTTCTAGTGTCGGCCTTTCGGAACCTCCACCTTTACGGCTAGCTACACAACCCCTTTTAAGTCCAATTAAAACTTTTAACACATAACTCAACCATTACTATAAGGATTCAAACATTAAGGCATCATTAAGTGGTATCATCATACTGAATATAGCTTGCAAGTAATGTCATAAAGCCAACACTTTGGGGAATCCTTGTACCCCGCAGACTCTATTAAATCACTTGGGGAATTCCTTGTACCCCACAAGATTTTCAAGAAAATCATTAACTTTGGGGAATTCTTCTACCCCACAAGGTTGTAGAGACCATTATTATCCACTTGAGGGAATCGTTGTACCTCACAAGGTTTTCAAGACCATTATTATCCACTTGGGGGAATCCTAGTACCTCAAAAGGTTTTCAAAGTCATCCTTAAAGATGTTGCCATTTATGAAATGTATTAGTTTTAAAGAAATAAGTCAAGCCAACTAATAAATCACATTCCAAAACTAGTTATGCAAGTGGGTTGGGGTTCTTGCAAATTTTAATACAAAAATCCAATTATTTGGGGAATCCTTGAACCCCTAATTACATTGTTCACAAGTTTGAGGAATCATTGAACCCCTAAATTCCTTCTTCATTTCCATGAACCCCAATGAGTGTCAACAATTCAATGCATAATAAATCAATAGTAATCATGAAAAAAATATTCAAACAAATTATATCCAAAACCCTCCACCCATCATTCAAAACCCAACATCGAAACTATGTGAATAATAAACCAATTTCATGACATTAAGAAAGTATTAGTGTAGGGAGAGAGATACATGCCATAATCATAAAGAAACTTAAATAAGAAAATACCTTTAGAACACTAGATGACCACTTTCCATGAAACCTATTGAAACCCTTGGGGGTCGCACCATACTGTCAGGGACCAAGTCCTCAAAGTCAATCACATACAATAGAATAGTAAATGACCAAGAATCATAAAAGAGTAAAGGAAATATAAAAAACACAGAATTTAACGTGGAAACCCTCTTGATTAGGGGCTGAAAAAATACGTCTTCGCCTCACAAGCTCAATACAATCCACTGTAACCAACCTCTTCATTAGAGACTCGACTATGAACCTAAGTTTAGGTTCCTTCTACTTTAAATACCTCTATTACAAGCCCACCTTGACACCTATGCCAAGATTTTCTCAAAACTGGTTAACTCTAACTAGCAACTAGCTTAGACAACTCTACCTAAGCACTTCTCTTAATAGTAGAAAACACTACTCTTATTTCATGAGTAGTTTAATTACAAATAAACATTTGACTCAAGAACACTTTATATTTAAGCTCACACACTCACTAAGAACTTGAACAATATTGAAATGGAGTTTTTGCTGCCTTTCTTCACTCTTTGTATTTTTTTAAAAACCGTTTGATGAAGTAGCATCTTTTTCTTTTTATAGATAGTGATGATTAGGACTAAAATATCATTGGAACAGGTGTCCTGTTCAGTACAAGAAACACTTGCAAGTTTGTTACACAAGAGGAAAAAACTGTGCAGGCACGCATGCCAGCTGTACTATACTATGAACATCCAGGGAACTGGTCCTTTGCAGTTAGCTGCTCAACATCAAAACTACATATAGCAATTTTACCTCATTTTGATGATGATAAATAATGCATATGACATTGAGCACATCCATCACACATAATTAGTGTGATTACCACTCTAAAGGTGAAAATTCCCCTTATCATCATACTTCCTCCATCATGCAACACATGGACCTGGTCCATTTTTGTCATTTGTAGGAGAAACTCTGAGCACACTTGCTCCCTCCTATCACTATGAACCATTATTTATTCATTTTCTCATTTGCTTCCCCCTATCAATATGCATCATATGAGCACACAACACACATATATATCTGGGCACACACCTGACACATGAAGTCAGTATATCCCCTCTTGGCATCATTAAAAAAGAATAACAATAAACAAGATTAAAATAGGCACAAATTAGTTAACGTATGGCTACTTGGGCAACACTAACATGTAAAATAATTTTAAATGAGAGAACAAGTTGAGCACACAATCAGAATTTATTCATTGTTAAGCAGTTAAGTACCAAATTAGTGTACTAAAATAATCAACAAAAATAATTGTCCTTAAAATCCATTTAAGAACAAGGAGTGGAACTGGCACAAGGTTGGGTAAGAGAATATGGATAGCAAGACTTAAAATGAAGGAGGCTTAGGGGAAAGGAACTTAATTAATATTTATTTTCTAGTATTTTCAGTAGCATGGGCATCCAATGACTGCTTAGTGATTTTCTCTACTTCTGCATTTAATTCATTAACTTCACCAGTTAGTTTTGCCACTTTCTCATAGAGTTTTTCATTTTCTGGTACTAGAGTTTCAGAAGCACCTGGTCTCTCAGAAGCTAATTGCTGATTTTTCAACTTTAAGTACATTGTTTCAGTATCTTTTGCATCTAACTTAATCCTCAGTTTCTCTATTTCTATGTTGAAGCTTTCCTGCGCAACCAAAAGTTCAGATATTTGGGACACAATTCCCATATTTCTTTCTATGCACTCATTTTCTACCAAAGTAGTTAGAGTGAACTTTTTTTTGGCTATTCTAGGAATCCCTCTAGTCCCAAAGACTCCAAAATGATCAAACACCCTATTCAACAAGTAAACATAGGGCATTCTATGTCTCCCCTTTTTCTCAAGAATTACTTTCTTCGTGTGTTCAATCATAAAAGCAGGCACGCTGATCGGTTCAAAATTACTCAAACATTATATCAAGAACAGATCAGCCCTAGATGCAATGTTCATCTTCTCTGATATTGGAATTAGGACTTTGTTGATGAATTCAAATACCAGCTAAAACTAATATGTCAGGAATTTCCTTTTTACAACTGCTATAGATGTTCCACCCACCTTAGAGGCATTGATAATAAAATAAGTTGTGGACCGTTGCTTTACAACAGTCCTGACCCCAATAACTGGTATATTTAATATTTTTTCAGTTTTTCTAAGAATTCCATAGTGTAGTAAAATTCTCTAACGTTATTTTCAAAGACCATGGGGGCTGATTCCTCAAACAAGTGTAACCAACCTTGATGACTGACATATTCAACCAATTCAATCATTCCAGGTTTCTCATATATTTTGAGATTGACAACACTCGAGAGTGCACACAAGTGTATGTAATCTTATCAAGTAGTAAAGTGTCCTTCATGAAGCCAAGTATTGATCTTACAGAGACTTGATTTAATAACGATTTAATTCTAGTTTAACTTCTCAGATTAATTTATTGTGAGAGTAACACAAAAGAGAGTTTGTAATTTTATAAATTAAAAATAAAGTAAATAATGCATAAAATAAAAGTACTTGGAACAATCAATGGAATAAATTCCAGGGTTAAAGCACTTCGAACAATCATACTATGTTATTGAATTTTATTCATTAATTTTCTTATCTTAGTCGTTGATTTGTAGGGTTAATTGCATAATCATGGTTTACCAAACTCTAATCTTTTATCTAATTTGGACATTACAACTACATCGTTGAGCAGGGATGTAATAATCCAATTAAGTGAATTAAAGATAACATCCTACATTTGAATCAAGTAAGGTATCTAAGTACATCCCTGTCCTAGACGCTATGTTTAATTCGTTATTTTATAAAAGAATAAAAATCTAAACTTTATTTATTCCCATATTTTATCTCCCTATTCCCTCTCCCGAGATCAAAAGGTCGACAATATATGTATTTTATGGGTGATCAATTCATAAAATAATTAAAACAAGAATAAACACACAACCAATAATGATAAGAAAAATTAAACAAATTTAATCCAAAATAATAGTACTCATGTTCTTGGCTTTAACCCCGGAAAGAGGAGTTTTAGCCGATAATATTCATAGTCAAGATCCAAATTATTGAAAACATGATATAAAAAATTAAAAGCTAAATAAATAAAATATTAGAACCTAAAGTAGTAGCAGCCACATAACATTTTCCACTGTCCCAACTGTCCAAAAATTATCCAAGCACAAAATTTCTTCCAGTCTCTCCAGGTGTAGTGTGTATATATATTATATTATATTTTATTACATTATATTACTAATAATGGTGGGATTAGAGAAAAGTGTAAAAGATTTCCCCCACAAATTTCCATAAGGCCCTTGAAATACATGCAATTCAAATATAATAATAATGGGACAAGCCCATTCTGTGTCAGTAGAAATTAAATTGGCTTTGCGTGGATTACAACAATGTGAAGCAATGTTAGCAGCGTTGAGAACATCGATACGATGTGATAGTATCACTTCGGCTCACTGGAATTAGCTTCTAAAATTCTTGTGAAGTGTTGAACGTCCCTCCTTTTTTCCATGCCTTTTATAGTGTATTTCCGATGACTTAAAGGCCTTTTTATCATTCATATATCACCTTATTTAACTCAGAAAGCCTCCTCCATAATCACAAACAACAAATTAGATATTAAAACAACACAATATCCTCAACGGTGAATCAAAACAAAAGCTAAAATATGGCTAATTCACAATGATCTTCACTTTTATGTTCTGACTCCTGACTTAATTAAATAAGCTTTGCACATTCTAAATAATTTATTCCATTTATAATTACACATTTAAACCATTTGGAATAAATTAAACATATTAGAATCCATCGTAACCAACTAGACGCACAACTAGCTCAAGCTAGTAAAACTAGTTTTTCGGGTTGAACTCAAAATGACTCAATTAAGCAAAAATTTATTTGAAAAATACTTTCAAAATTGTAATCACATACTTGGACACTTTAATTCTTATTTATATCAATATGAAAATGTTAAGCACACGAATTGCTCTCAAAACAAGGCGAAATAAGCTAGAATAATGATACCGAAGTGTATAAAACCACCTTAGATCATCACCCCACGCTTAAAATCTTGTTCATACTCGAACAACTCTTTACTCTAAGCATAAAAATCTGAGGTGATGCTGCCTTTTGACTAAAACAAATACACTCAAGCTAGTTCTACAACGACTACAAGGAAAGCAAATTTCTACATAAAGCACGTTATTTACACAATTGATAGCTCATGAACACTACCACAAAACATTGTAGCCTCAATAATTAAATCAAAAAGTGTCAAACTAACACATATTGATCTCAAAGACATCATACAAATCATCCACATTCATCAAACATGTGCCTCTCACAACAAGAGAGATACCTATAATTACTCACAATAATGCAATTTATAACGTAATGGGTACAAGATTCAAATTATGCTCACTCTCACAAAGAATTCACAATTTACACTCAATGAACCATAAACTTGCCCTTGGTGTAATTATAATACCCCGCATTTTGAGCTAGAATAAAAACCATTATTTCTATGCATAGATAATCAAAAAGCAATAAATTCTATGCAAATATGGCTTGTTAATTGATTTAGTAGTGTGGAAAATTGAATGAGCTTTCCGTTGATATAAGATTCGCCCAAATCTAATACCCGGGCAAGATATTATGGCTAATTTTAGTCCTAGTCAAAAAACACCGTCATTTTGGTACTTGGTGCATTGCAGAGGTGGTATATTTAACAATTTTCAAATTCTAGTAGCCTAGCATGATTGTGAAGCATCGCGTTGAAGATCCAGGTACCAACCAATGGGACAACGCGATGGCTCCACATCGTGGTGACCCCAAGAATCCCATTCGTCATTTTCCAGTGAGCCACCGCGATAGTGGCGCATCACAGTGGCCCATAAAATTGGGCTCCTAGTTATATTTTATTCCATCTCATTAAGGGTATGTTGGGTAATTTCCACCCCCTTATCAGCTTAAACATGAGATTTTTCTCCCAAGTGACCACATTATTCATATTTTCTTCAAAAATTTTTGCAATAAACTCTTTCTAGGGTTTCAAACTAAAACCCAAATATCCTAAGATTTCACCGTGGGTTTTTAATAATTTTTTGAGATTTGAAATTCTCATTGCGGGGGCTACAAGAAGCACCCATCAATTGTTCGAATAGCATCCCTAAAGCATGAGTTCATTCAAGAGTCATAAATTAAGGTACGCGGGGTTTTCCTAAAATCTCATGGGCATAAAAATCATGATTTTAAGAATGAGGTTTTGGATTTATGAATATAATCATGTTTTAGAAGTTTTGATGGTATTGCTTTGCTCTTTAGACCTTTCCCCAAATTGATTGGAAATTGTATATATATATATATATATGTAAGCACACATTTTAAAGATTGATGATTGAATTGAGAGCATGACTCATGAAAAATCACTCTCTTGTTATAATTTTCCTTTACTCATGATATACTATGGATTATTTTGAGTGCATCTTGAAAAACATATTATGAAATATCTCAAATAATGTTATATTTGGATTATGATTTTGATTCCAAAAGAGAGAGGGTTGTTTATGTTGATGAATGTTGAACATAATCATATAATGAAAATAGTTGCATGATTTGTTAAAGATTACATGACCACCACTTGATTATTGAAAGCATGAGAACTATTTCATAACTTTGACTTATATTTTCGGAACATGAAATCTCTTATGCGAATTGCATGTTTGGGTGGTCTGAACTATGTTTTAATGAAAAGATCATGCTTATTGCATTATGGCTTAGAATTATGACTTGCAATTCTTGGTATAACGATACCAAAATAGACAATGCCATAACAGACTCAGACAAACATAGAAACCAGATTTCATGACTTAAGATTTTAGGATGATATATGTTTAGAAATGGATAAAATTGGGCATAAAAAGATGTTAGGTGGTCCCGTGAATAAGGCACAAGTTTAGACAACTCATTGCCCAAAACCGTGATTTGTTGATCCAGGTATATTATATTATGATGACCTAGTGCCCTGTGGCGTATTAGACTCAGATACTCCAACCCTTGCGGCACACTTGGGTTGGGGGCTTCCCCACCAAGTCAATGATGGACTCCATATAACCCATGGGGTTTTAGACTTGTAGGGGCGTACCACCTAACTCAGAAGTAATATGAAGATTAGAAATTTAATTAACAGAAAGGTTTTTATGATTATCAAAACAATGCTCATGTGTTTTGAAAACTATTTTATGTATGATATTTGGATAAATTGTTCTCCATTATTTTATTTATATAAAAGTTTTATTTTGGATTACTTTGGATACCAGTACATTTGTATTGACCCTCCTTCCTCCCAGGGTCTAAAGCTCACTTTAGAGGTTCTGCTAAGTCGTAGAGTTTTCAGGCAATAGTGATGTGTGCAGGTTGTGAGCCTTCTTTATTCCAAAAGGCCTATGTTTTTTAGATTATGTTATTTATTTTGGTTTAGGTCCATTGGGGGCTTTGTCCCAATTTCAGACAGTTGTCATTATCAGATGTAGTAGAGATTTCACAGACTGGTTCAGATATTGTGTAGTTGATATTGGATTTCATTTTTTATAGTTTAATTGAACTTAGAGTATGACCATATTTCTGTAATGATTTACAATTGTGTATTTTCTATTATAACTTATGAATATTGTGCATGATTACCAGAGAGAGAAGGGCGTCTGAGCCTTCATGGTTTGGGATGCTCATCACAGCTAGGGCCCTAGTTCAGATCGTAACAAACTTGGTATTAGAGCACGGTTTATGGTCCTAGGGTGTTTGTGAAATCGCATCGGGTAGAGTCTTATTTATGGGTGTGTAGTGCGCCACACTTATAAGCAGGAGACTATAACGCATTTAGGAATGTCTCTCTTTCTTCATGATCTTGTTCGTGCAATAGAGTCAGAATGTTCCTCTTTCATACTCTAATTCGTGCTATGGTGTCGCCCATACGAAAGTAACAGTTATCCCAATTCTTTCATTACTCTGACGTTCTTAGACATATCTTATTATTGGGGTGATTCAAGTACAAAAGTTTAGAGTCTAAATGATATGGTTCTTTCTAATTGAGCTATACAAGATTTTGAAATTATGCAAGGACTTGTGAAGATTCCGTTACTTTAATTATGATAAAATCGTGCTTTTCAGCCTATGGTATTAAGTGTAATTAACCTTTTTTAGAATTTATATTGCAGATGTCACGCTTAAGGAGGAATGATGTGTAGAAGAATGTTGGAACTGTATTTCCACCTGAGTAGTAGTATGAGTTAAGTGTCGGTGTCATGACCTATTGGTCGATGAGTGGTGTTAATTTTAATGCCCCTGAGGTTGCAAGAGGGAGTTTAGTTGGGACTTAAGGAGCCATGAACTAAGTTTAGCTGTATAAAAGGGGTAGATAGTAATGATGTGTAGAAGAAAGATGTGTTAATGGATTTTAAATAAGATAGATCATAGGATTGTGATTGATCCCTACTGTTATGAAGTTTTGGCAGATTAATGTTTCTAGACGTTTTGGCATGTAAGAATATTATATGAAGTGGTGTTCATCATAGCTAGAACTAGACACTAAGTTGGAATAGTAGATTATGATCAAGGTGGATATAATAAATTGATATGGTGGGTGTTAGTTGTGTGAAAGTGATCTAGTAGGATTGAACATTGTATACAAGGGCTTAAGTTTATTTGATTCGTAATCAAGTCTGATGTTATAAGTATGATGACGAAGTACGCCCAAGGTGCTATGGGGCTGCATTATTTTTTGAAGATCATTGCATGTTGTGTGGTTAGTAGTATCGTTGAGTTATTAGGTGGAGAAAGACTAGTTAGATAATATGCGATGTTCTTGATAGCCAAGTTATAGAGTTATGATTAATGATGTTGAGCTTTTTTGCATAATTGTGATTCTCATGGTTTAGAAATATAAGTTTGGAGTCTTGATGCTGGTAGACTATGACAGAAGTGGTATGGTCCATCAAAGGTTTGGAGATATTGATTATTAGTGTTAGAAGAATCCGAGTAGGTGAATGTTTAAGATGTTATATGATGACTCTTGGGGCTATATAAACCTAAGGGGTTGAATTTAAGAAGGAGGTATTAGCATTGGTTTCTATACATGAAGATACCATCTTACAGGATAAGTTTAGTTTTATATGTATTGTTATATCCCTGACTCTAGAGTAAAGTGATTTCAGTTTATACCAGAGTGTATATAGTGGTTCACAGACTTAGAGTAATGGCTTAAATCTAAGGGGGAGATTATAGAACGAGTAACCAAGTCAAGTTTTCAGATGATAATAGATGTGCTAGTAAGTTGTAGAATTAGCCGTGAGAAAGAATGACGCTTAATCTATTTTTATTTCAGCAGTTTACTTTAGTTATTATGATATATACTCATGCTTTATGTTTCAACTTCATGATCATAACTCGTGTTCATACATATGATAAGGAATCATGTACTCTCCTAGTTCCTAGTATGATGAGTTCCCAGTTTGTTCAATAGTCAGAATCACTTTTCGTAAGTTACGAATTTCAAAAATTCAGGTCATATAGTTCATGACTCTTGTGCACATGTGATACTCTTAACGATCAATGAGAATTCAGATTTATATCAGGTACGTCCTCATATTAGATCTCTGTAATGATTCCATGCTGTGAGTGCTCTATTCCTCACGCCCCAGTAAGGTATCAAGTTATGCTTAGTACTCTCCTCATGTTTTGAATTTTGGTATTCCAATTTTTTCAGTGACCTTTTCCCTTAGGTTGAGATAGTGATCATGAACAATTATTTAGATGGGAAAGAGTAAATATTTTTTGTTGATGAAAGATGGTTGTATTCTTATTTGAGTTACGGTAGTAATTGTGGAGTAAGATTGAGGCTAAGTCTTTGATACATGTCAAGGTTAGTTGAAGTTTTATGTGTTATATTTGGAAGAAATTGTTGTGTGCTTGTTTTATGTAAGTTTTTAAATTTGAAAGAATTTTGACGTGAAGTTTCGTTTATGGTGTAGTTAGTTGAGAATATTTTATGTTTATCATATGAATTATGTAGGGAAGTTGTTATGGATATAAGTTCGAGAATATGAGAAAGATGCTTTATGAGTCTTTGTTTAGAAGTGCATATGTGGGTATGAAGATAGGTTTGAATGTCATGTGTGTATACATACGAATGGATTCTTCGAGTGTTTGTGAATGTCTAATGCAAAGTTAAAAGTGATTGCTAGAGTGGCAATAATAATTATGCGTGAGATGAGGAATTGTGAAATACCGGGTGTGCTGAATTCATGATTAATCTAGTACTACATTATTATGTGGTGCGTCTTGTGGTTTTGAGTTAGGCTTGAAGATGGTGAGGGGATTTAGTTTAGTTTAGACATTAGTACATGGAAATATTAGCGACCATGTGAGAAAAAAATAAGTGGAATCAATGAGCATGGTGTTTAAGGGAAAAGTATAGTTGAGAGGGTATTTTAGAAGTGTGGCTAATCTCGAAAGTAAAAAGTTGCAATGCCTAAGGTTTGGTAATTCTATCCTAATTTAGGAGTTATATGTTTATATTCCATCCTATAGAGTAGTGTCATTGCTATGATTCCTTAGTTGGATGTCTTTTGTAACTCATGTCAGAGATTTCTTGCTCCCAGACGCTACTAGAACTTCTTTAGAAATAGTGTTGAAGAGAAACTCCAGTTAAGTATAAGTGTCCCGTATGATTCAGTTTAACAGTCAGGCAGACAAGTTACTGTGGTTTTTCACCTTTTCACCTAGTCCTACTATCTGAAATCCAATACGTATGACCATCCCAAAAGATAATCTATTCCATCCATGTAAGTTACAAACTCAGTTCAGTCCAAGCATCATGTTTCAGATTCAATTATTTAGTCAAGACTCAGATCATAAGAGTTCAACACATTATCTTAAATTTTTCCAGCTATTTTAGCTCAGACAGTGTAATGTCTTCGTACAATCTAAATCTTATTATCTCATGATTTGTACCTGCATAATTTATCACTTCCAAATCCAATGTGTGTGATTTGAGCATAAAAAATTCGGTGGGAATCATAAACCTCAGCATGAATCAGCTCTTTGAAGCTAGTAAAGTCAAGTCAGCTCAGAATTCAGTTTCGCGATAGAAGTTTAAATATTTTAGATCAGTTATATCCTTTCTTAGAAGACACATCAGTTCTGCGTTATTCCATACCTTTAAGATTCAACGTTCCTACCCAACATTCGGGGACGAATGATCCCAAGGGGGAGATAATGTAACACCCCGCATTTCGGGCTATAATAAAAACCATTATTTCTATGCGTAGATGATCTAAAAGAAATAAATCCTATACAAATATGGCATGTTAATCAATTTAGTAGTATGGGGGATTGAATGAGCTTTCCATCGATATATGATTCTCCCAAATCCGATAGTCGGGCAAGATGTTATGGCTAATTTTAGTCCCAGTCGAAAAACACCATCATTTTGGTACTTGGCACATCGCGGAGGTGGTCTATTTAACAATTGTCAAATTCCAATATCCTAGCATGATTGTGGCGCATCGCGCTGAAGTTACAGGTCTCACCCAGTGGAACAACGCGATGGCTCTGCGTCGCGGTGACCCCAAGAATCCCATTCGTCATTTTCTAGTGAGCCACCGCGATAGTGGCGCATCACAGTGGCCCATAAAATTGGGCTCCTAGTTATATTTTATTCCATCTCATTAAGGGTATGTTGGGTAATTTCCACCCCCTTATCAGCTTAAACATGAGATTTTTCTCCCAAGTGACCACATTATTCATATTTTCTTCAAAATTTTTTACAAAAAACTCTTTCTAGGGTTTCAAACTAAAACCCAAATATCCTAAGATTTCAGCGTGGGTTTTTAATAATTTTTTGAGATTTGAAATTCTCATTGCGAGCGCTACAAGAAGCACCCATCAATTGTTCTAATAGCATCCCTAAAGCATGAGTTCATTCAAGAGTCATAAATTAAGGTACGCGGGGTTTTCCTAAAATCTCATGGGCATAAAAATCATGATTTTAAGAATGAGGTTTTGGATTTATGAATATAATCATGTTTTAGAAGTTTTGATGGTATTGCTTTGCTCTTTAGACCTTTCACCAAATTGATTGGAAATTGTATATATATATATATAAGCACACATTTTAAAGATTGATGATTGAATTGAGAGCATGACTCATGAAAAATCACTCTCTTGTTATGATTTTCCTTTACTCATGATATACTATGGATTGTTTTGACTGCATCTTGAAAAACATATTATGAAATGTCTCGAATAATGTTATATTTGGATTATGATTTTGATTCCAAAAGATAGAGGGTTGTTTATGTTGATGAATGTTGAACATAATCATATAATGAAAATAGTTGCATGATTTGTTAAAGATTACATGACCAACACTTGATTATTGAAAGGATGAGAACTTTTTCATAGCTTTGACTTATGTTTTCGAAACATGAAATGTCTTATGCGAATTGCATGTTTGGGTGGTCTGAACTATGTTTTAATGAAAAGATCATGCTTATTGCATTATGGCTCAGAATTATGACTTGCAAGTCTTGGTATGACGATACCAAAATAGACAATGCCATAACAGACTCAGACAAACATAGTATAACGCCCCGAAATTTCTATTTTGAGATGTCACACGGTGCTCAGGGCTACACGTAGCCCCAAGATAACCCTCGGAGCAAGACACTACCTCAAGGAACTCAATTCAGCAATAGTCATGCATAATACAGAGATATATCACATTGGGTTCAAGAGAGATACTGGAGAATACTAAACTGTACAACCAAAATATATATTGAATGTCTGTACATACCATCCCTCTAGTCTGACAAAGCCTCTATACATCAAAATCAAGGAGCCTTTGGGACAAACCCCCAACTAACTCATCAATACTAAAAGCCCTAACAACAAAATGATATCACAAAAATATAGACACAGTCCTTGAACTATGAGGACTCATCACTGAGGAAACATAGTGAGGCACCCGAATAGCACTAACGCGGCTGAGGCTGAGTACCTGAACCTACATTATGAGAAAATGTAGCCCATAGGAAAATATGTGGGTCAACACTTTAGAATGTACTAAGTATGTGGGGGTGCATGCAACAATGTAAATATCATCATCAATTGGCTTGAGTTAGATTGAAACATACTTTTCATGATCTCATAGTAAATAAATCATATGATAAAAACCTCGTAAATCATCATAAATTACTTAACTCTTCAACTCAAGACTCGGAGTGACTCGGTAATTCAAGAAACTCAACTCTTATGGACATGGGAGTGTCTTATAACCGACATAAACCATGTGAGCTACATAGAGTCCAACATTTTTCCCTCCTAAGGAGAGAACCTCACATTGGCGGGAGCATCGTACTCTTGCCAGGGAGTACAATATCAATTTAGTGATCACAATCTCAGACTCGGCCTCTGGCCCAAAAATATTAATATCAATCCTATGGTGGTGCGTAGTTTTGGGGGAAATACCACATTTCCCACTCGGTGCTAAATACTACTCCCAGACACAAGCTCAGAACGCATTAGAAAATCCACCACAAACATCACAAGGGTCTATTATGACGATCAAATCAAATATCTTTCTCATTTATCAAATCATAATCAATTTGTGGATTCCTAACTTGACTCAAATCAAATCAGTCTTTCTCAATATCAAAATGTATCATGTCATTAAATCATCGCAGCATCAATAACTTTGAGGAAATATCATGACTCATTGTAAAAACTTAATCTCATAAATCAATATACTCAATAATCCAATTTGTCATAAGGAAGCTTAAAGTTTGACATATATCTTGAAAGCACTTAAAATATCAACTCATAGTAGAAATATGAAATTCACAATATTAACTATCAAGTCATAACTTGAGAATAGTAAAATAATCATGTATAACAAAGCTTAAACAATTTATATTCTCATAGTCTCATGATGAAGTAATTTGGGTATAAACTCACTTTCAAAATCATATAAATCCATAATAGAAATCAAAGCTTTGGGCATAAGAATGAAAGGATTGCTCTTGTTCAAAACCCCACATACCTTAATCTTTGAAATTGGATGAATTCTAGTGCTTGAGACTCTATCCGAACTTGTAATAAATGATTCTCAAAGCCCACACTATGAGGAACTTGGTTCTTGTAGAAATCTTGAAGATTTATGGATGATTTTTAGAAGATTATTGTTCTTGAATGAAACCCTAGATATATTTTCTTAAGAGAATTGGAAGAGAAAATGAAGAAATTAGGGTTTGGAGGGGGATTCTCATATATATAGGGGCCTCCAAAATATGGGAAAAAACCAAAATATCCTTGCAAAACATCCTTTAATTGTTGAAAAAATAGTTGACGACATTTGTGACAAGTCGTCACGAAATGTCATTACAAAAGGGTGGAATTTATGACTTTCTGCTTAAGGTTGATAGCATTTTGTGACAAGCCATCAGACTTGTGATAAGTCATCATAAGATGTCATCACAAAATGTTGGAATTTGTGACTGGCTGCTTAAGGTGACGACATTTTGTGACAAGTCATCACTAAATGTCGTCACACAGTTTCCAGGCTGACACGCTGGAGTAAAATAGGTATAACTTTTTGCTTCGATATTGTATTTAGGTGAAATTGGTACCGTTGGAAAGGTAATTCAATTATATATCTGCTGGTGGGTCATGAGATCAAAATTTCTTAGTGTAACAAGAGATATACGTGTTTGAAGTTGACTATGCCAAAATTCTTCTCAAGAATTCAATCGGTAGGGATGTTTTGATTCACCTAATCTCTAGGACATCTTTGAGGCCTTAATACACATCACCCTTGATCAGAAAACAAAGAAAGCACTATAATTTATTTCTTATGAGATTGAGTCATGGTGGCACCATTGGTTAGAGTTTTTGGGGTATTACAATATCTCCCCCTTGGAAATATTTGTCCTCGAATGTTGCCAGTTAGGCCTAGAACAAGAAAAAAATGAGGACGTATAGCTGGAACAACTCACTTAAAGGACTTACTTCACTCTATACCTTCAAATACTTTTCAAAATTCACGAGTTCGTGATGGAAGTAGACACACAGCTAATCTTTAATAAGAAGAGGATGGAATTAAGAAAGAATGGTACCTTTTGCTCGCTCCGAACTTACAAAAAAGAGGTGAGGGTACTTGGCTCGCATACCAGCTTCGGCTTACCAAGTAGCACCCTCAATAGATTGATTTCGCCAAAGCACTTTATCCAAAGGAACTTTTTTGTTCCTTAGCCTACGGATCTGAAAATCCAAAATCTCAATTGGAATCTCCTCGAATGAAAAGCTATCCTGAATATCTAAGCTTTTGGAAGAATCAACCACGATAGAATCACCAATACACTTCTTAAGCATAGAAACATGGACTACCGGATGACTGCTAGACAACTCCGCAGGAAACTCCACTTCATATGCTACTTTCCCAACGCGGCTCAGAATCCTATATCGACCAACATAATGGGGACTAAGCTTTCCCTTCTTCCCAAATATCTTCACCCCTTTCATGGGTGAAACCTTCAAGTACACCAAATCATTAACATTAAACTCAAGATCTTTTTTTCTCACATCCGCATACGACTTTTGGCGACTTTGAGCAGTCTTCAATCTTTCTCGAATCAACTTAAATTTTTCTATAGCCTCAAACACATCATCAGGACCAACCACAGCTACTTCTCCTACTTCAAACCAACCTATAGGCGATCTATATCTTATCCTATACAAAGCTTCGAATGGGGCTATCTGAATACTAACATGGAAACTATTGTTATACGCAAATTCGATCAATGGAAAGTGCTCATCCCAACTACCTTTGAAATCAATCGAACATGCCCTCAACATGTTCTCCAAAGTCTGAATAGTCCTCTCAGCCTGACCATCAGTCTGCAGATGAAAAGCATAACTCAAATGAACTTGGGTACCAAGACTCTTCTGAAAGGCTCTCCAAAACTGTGAAGTAAACTGAGTATCCCTATCTGAGATGATAGACAAAGGAAATCCAAGAAATCTGACTAACTCACGGATATACAATCTAGCATAATCCTCAACTATGTAAGATGAATGCACTGGAAAGAAATGAGCTGATTTAGTCAACCGGTCTATAACAACCCAAATCGAATCATGATGACAATGAGAAGAAGGCAACCAATTAAAAAATCCATACTTACTTCTTCCCACTTCCAAGTAGGAATGCTAAACTCTTGCATTACACCACCGGGCCTTTGGTGCTCTAACTTAACCTATTGACAAGTAGAACACTTATCCACAAATCCTGCTATGTCTTTCTTCATACCGTTCCACTAATAGATTTCTCGCGAATCATGGTATATCTTGGTAGCACCGGGATGAATGGAATATCGCACGCCATGTGCTTTAGCCATAATTCTCTTCCTTAAATCATCAATATCGGGAACACACAATCTACCCTACAATCTCAACACACCATCTCCCCCTTGGGAGAAAACCTCTACCTTTTGGTCCTTAACTGACTCCTTCAGTATGACCAAACTAGGATCCCTGTCTTGCTTCTCCTTTACCTCCGAGACCAAAGAGGACTCGGAACTACTCTGAATTAACACACTCCCTTCAGCGGAATCAAGCAATCTAACACCCAACCTATCCAAACAATGCACATCATGAGCCAATTCTTTCTTATCATTCTCTACATGAGCTACACTACCCATAGACAACCTACTAAGAGCATCTTCCATAACATTGGCCTTGGTCAGATAATACAACACACTCATATCGTAGACTTTTAGCAACTCTAACCATCTTTTTTGCCTAAGGTTCAACTCCCTCTGAGTAAACATATACTGCAGGCTTTTGTGATCAGTAAACATATCAACATGAACATTATACAAATAATGTCTCCAGAATTTCAAAGCAAAAACTACAACAGCTAATTCATGATCATGGGTTGGGTAATTCTTCTCATAAGGCTTCAACTATCTAGATCATAAGTTATAACTTTACCTATCTGCATCAACACACAACCCAAACCAATTCTAAAAGCATCATAATACACCATAAAAGCATTAGTACCATAGGTTAAAGCTAACGCTGGGGCTGAAGTGAGTCGAGTCTTCAACTCCTAAAAACTCTTCTCACAGGCATCTATCCACTGGAACTTAACTTTTTTTTGGGTCAATCGAGTTATGAGAGACGCAATGGAAGAGAAGCCCTCACCAAAACAATGGTAGTAACCAGCTAGACCCAAGAAACTCCTAATGTCAGATGGGGAGGTAGGTCTAGGCCAATTCTTTATAGCTTCTGTCTTTTGGGGATTGACTCTAATGCCTTCGGCTAAAACAATGTGACCCAAAAAAGAAACTGACCTTAGCCAAAATTCACCTTGCTAAATTTAGCAAATAATTGATGATCTCTAAGAGTTTGCACGACAATTCTAAGATGGTTGGCATAATCATCCTCTCTTTGGGAATACACAAGAATATCGTCTATGAATACAATGACAAACATATCAAGATATTGCTTGAACACTCAATTAATAAGGTCCATGAAGGCTACTGGAGCATTGGTTATCCCAAAGGACATGACAAGAAACTCAAAGTGACCATAACGGGTTTGGAAGGCTATCTTTGGAATATCACACTCTCTCACTTTAAGCTGATGATAGAGGGATCTAAGGTCTATCTTTGAGAAATAACTTGCACCCTATAGATGATCAAATAAATCATCGATTCTAGGAAGAGGGTACTTGTTCTTGATAGTTACCTTGTTGAGTTGACGGTAGTCAATGCACATACATAATGTACCATCTTTCTTACGCACGAATAGAACAGGTGTACCCCATAGGGAAAAACTGGGTATGATAAAGCCTTTGTCTAAGATATATTTGAGTTGCTCCTTCCACTGTTTATGTTCTGCAAGAGCCATATGGTACGGAGG
Source organism: Capsicum baccatum var. pendulum (assembly GCA_030864225.1). Taxonomy (NCBI): domain Eukaryota; kingdom Viridiplantae; phylum Streptophyta; class Magnoliopsida; order Solanales; family Solanaceae; genus Capsicum; species Capsicum baccatum. The sequence continues at coordinate 177,421,953 of CM061561.1, read as the reverse complement.
AATAGAAATAGGCTGAGTGCCGGGAAGGAGATCAATCCCAAATTCTATTTCTCTATCAGGTGGTACCCCTGGGAGATCTTCCAAGAAAACATCGGGAAACTCATTAACAATGCTAACTAATTGAATAATCGTAGTCTCGAACTTGAGGTCTTTAACTCAAACTAGGTGATAGATGCAACCCTTGGAAATCAACTTTCTAGCTTTGAGGTAGGATATAAAATGGCTCTTTGAAGTTACAAAACTCCCGAACCACTCAAAAATGGGCTTATTAGGAAACTGAAACTTGACCACTCAAGTACGACAATCTATAGACACATAGCACGAGTGAAGCCAATCTATACCCAGAATGACACCAAAATCAACCATATCTAGCTCAATCAAATCAGCACATGTGACCTGATGAAGGATAGGGAAAGGACACTTCTTATACACTCGCATAGTAATAATAGATTCTCCTACTGGGGTAGAAACCAGAATAGGAAATTTATAGCAACCAGAGGTGTCACATAAGATAAACTCAAACCGGCGTCCATCAATACATACACATAGAAATGAAAGACACAGAGCATACCGTTGACAACATCTGGAGAGTCCTATTGCTCCTGATGAGGTGGTATAGCATAGAAGTAATTCTGACATGAACCGCCAGCAGTACTAGAAGAGGCACCCTGAGGAGGAACTGGGTGGACTACGGGAGCGGGGGCACTATTAGCCTGACTCTGGGGACGAGCATCTCGAGTCCCCTATCTAGCATACGAAAAATCTCTAAGTTGGTGGCCCAACTTGACACAACCAAATAAACACCTCTGATCAACAAAACACTCGCTAAAATAATCTCAACCACACTTGGCATATAAAGAAAGATGAGGCCTGTTACTTACACTTTCCCGATACCTGGATGGGGTAGGATTATTCCCCTACTCCTGCCTGCTTCTAGGTGCCAGAGCACTAACTGAGAAAGGTGCGGGCATAAATGGACGTCTCTGGAATTAAGGGTGGTTCCCTCTATTGAATCTAGACTGACCGAATTCCTGCTGCTCTGATCTAGCTCTTTTATGCTCTCTTACTCTCTCCCTCTTTTTCACCTTATTAGCTTTAATCTATTGGGCATGCATCATCAATCGAAAAAGGTCCATCTCCCTATGAAGAATAGAAGATCTAAACTCTTTCATAACGTAACTCGACACGCTGGTCACAAGCTTGCTCATGATTATCCTGGAGTCAGCCATCATACTAGGAGCATATTTGCATAACTGATTGAATCTAAGACAATACTCCTTAACAGTCATGGAGCCTTATCTCAAATTCATGAATTCCTCTATCTTTCCTTCCCTCATCTCAAGAGGAAAGAATCTGTCCAAGAATACATCCTGGAATAACTGCCAAGTCATGGGAGTGGTATCCTTCCCTCTACTCTCCCTCCATATCTCCACCCAATCATCTGAAACATCTTTTATTTGATAGGCAGCCAATTCAACACTTTCTTCCTCAGTCACGTGCATATTCTGGGTGATCTTTCTCACCTTATCCAAGTATATTTGTGGGTCTTCACCTACCTTCAACCCATAGAACTCAGGCAAATTCAATCGCATAAAGTCACAAACTCGAGTTGTAGTAGAATTATTCTCTTGTAGAGGTAGAATAGTAGCCTGGGCGTTAGCTTGAGCATTGGTGGTAACTATCTGGGCTAGCGCCTGAAAAGCTGCCTGAAATTCCGTATGAGACACATACTCGTTCAAGGGATCAATGGGTTAAGGTTGCTTGTTGTTTCTATGAGCTCGACGAGGAGGTATTTTCTGTTATAAGAGAGCACAAATTAATCGCAGATAAAGATATAGTTGTAGGCACGATAAACTTTACAAAGAAAGAAATGAATTTTCGTAAAACGTGCCATAGCCTCTTTCTCATAGATGCGGCGAGCTACACACCGATGATTAAGACTCTACGTAACGCGGCTTGTCAAACTCCCTAGGACCTAGGACTTCTTAAACCTTAGGCTCTGATACCAAGCTTTGAAACGCCCCAAAATTTCTATCCTGAGATTTCACACGGTGCTCAGGGCTACACGTAGCCCCAAGCTAACCCTCGGAGCCAGACACTACCTCAAGGAACTTAATTCAACAATAGTCATGCATAATAAAGAGATATATCACATCAAGTTCAAAAGAGATACTGAAGAATACTAGACTATACAACCAAAATATCTATTGAATGTCTGTACATACCATCTCTCTAGTCTGACAAAGCCTCTATACATCAAAATCAAGGAGCCTTTGTGAAAAAACCCCAACTGACTTTACAATACTGAAAGCCATAACAATAAAATGATATCACAAAAATATAGACATGGTCCTTGAACCATTAGGACTCACCACTGAGGAAACGTAGTGAGGCACCCGAATATCGCTAACGCGGCTGAGGCTGAGTACCTGAACCTACATTATGAGAAAATGTAGCCCATAGGAAAATATGTGGGTCAGCACTTTGGAATTTACTGAGTATGTGGGGGTGCATGCAACAATGTAAATATCATCATCAATTTTATACAAATATGCATATGTACAATGATGGCTCACTTGACTTGAGTTAGATTGAAACATACTTTTCATGATCTCATAGTAAATAAATCATATAATAAAAACCTCATAAATCATCATAAACAACTCAACTCTTCAACTCAAGATTCGGAGTGACTCGGTAATTCAAGAAACTCAACTCTTATGGACATGGGAGGTTCTTATAACCGACATAAACCATGTGAGCTACATGGAGTCTAATAATTTACCCTTCTAAGGAGAGAACCCCATATTGGCGAGAGCGTCGTAATCTTGCCAGGGAGTACAACCTCAATTTAGTGATCACAATCTCATACTCAGCCTCTGGCCCATAAATATCAATACCAATCCTATGGTGGCACGTAGTTTTGGAGAAAATACCATATTTTCCACTCGGTGCTAAATACTACTCCCAGACACAAGCTCAGAACGCATTAGAAAATCCACCACAAACATCATAATGGTCTATCATGAAGATCAAATCAAATCACTTTTTGATTTATAAATCATATTCAATTTATGGATTCCTAACTCAACTCAAATCAAATAATGTATCAATTCATTAAATAATGGCAACGTCAATAACTTTGAGGAAATAGCAAGACTCATTGTAATAATTAAATCTCATGAATCAATATACTCAATAATCTAATTTGTCATAAGGAAGCTTAAAGCTTGACACATATCTTGAAAGCACTTGAAATATCAACTCATGGTAGAAATATGAAATTCACAATATTAAATATCAAGTCATAACTTGGGAATAGTAAAATAATCATGTATAACAAAGCTTGAACAATTTATATTCTCAAGGTCTCATGATGAAGTAATTTGGGTATAGACCCACTTGCAAAATCATATAAATCCATAATAGAAATTAAAGCTTTGGGCACAAGAATGAAAGGATTGCTTTTGTTCAAAACCCCACATACCTTAATCTTTGATATTGGATGAATTTTAGTACTTGAGACTCTATCCGAACTTATAATAATTGATTCTCGAAGCCCACACTATGAGGAACTTGGTTCTTGAAAAAATCTTGAAGATTTATGGATGATTTTTGGAAGATTAATATTCTTGACTGAAACCCTAGATATATTTTCTTAAGAGAATTGGAAGAGTAAATGAAGAAATTAGGGTTTGGATGGGGATTCTCATATATATAGGGGCCTCTAAAATATGGGAAAATATCAAAATACCCTTGCAAAAACATTCTTTAATTGCTGAAAAAAATAGCTGACGGCATTTGTGACAAGTCGTCATGATATGTCGTGACAAAAGGGTGGAATTTATGACTTCCTGCTTAAGGTTGACAACATTTTGTGATAGGCCGTTAGACTTGTAACAAGTCATCATAAAATGTCATCACAAAATGTTGGATTTTGTGACTTGCTGCTTAAGATGATGACATTTTGTGACAAGTCATCACAAAATGTCGTCACACAGTTTTTAGGCTGACACACTGGAGTAAAATAGGCATAACTTTTCGCTCCGATATCGGATTTGGGTGAAATTGGTACCGTTAGAAAGGTAATTAAATTATGTATTTATTGGTGGGTCATGAGCTCAAAATTTATTAGTGTAATAAGAGATATGCTCATTTAAAGTTGACTATATCAAAATCCTTCTCAAGAATTCAATCGGTAAGGGAGTTTTTGATTCACCTAATCGCTAGGACATCTTTGAGGTCTTAATACACATCACCATTGATCATAAAACAATCAAAGCACTATAATTTATTTCTCATGAGCTTGAGTCATGGTGGCATGATTGGTTAGAGTTCTCAGGGTATTACACATAGAAACCAGATTTTCATGACTTAAGATATTAGGATGATATATTAGAATCAAACACTCCAACCCTTGCGACACATTTGGCCTAACGGCTTCCCCACCGAGTCAATGACGGACTCCATACAGCCCATGGGATTTTAGACTTGTAGGGGCGTACCACCTGACTTAGAAGTAATAAGAAGATCAGAAATTACATTGACAGAAAGGTTTCTATATTTATCAAAATGATGCTCATGTGTTTTGAAAACTATTTTATGTATGATGTTTAGACAAATTGTTGTCCATTATTTTATTTATATAAAAGATTTATTTTGGATTACTTTGCATACCAGTACATTTGTATTGACCCCCTTCCTCCCAGGGTCTAAAGCTCAGTTCAGAGGTCTTGCTAGGCCGTAGAGTTTTCACACAGCAGTGATGTGTGCAATTGGTAAGCCTTCTTTATTCTAGAAGGCCTATGTCTTTCAGATTATGTTATTTATTTTGGTTTAGGTCCATTGGAGGCCTTGTCCCAGTTTTAGACAGTTGTCATTTTTAGATGTAGTAGAGATTTCGCAGACTGGTTCAGATATTGTATAGTTGATATTGGATTTCATTTTTCATAGTTTAATTGAACTCAGAGTATGACCATGTTTCCATAATGATTTACAATTCCGCATGTTCTATTCTAACTTATGAATATTGTGCATGATTACCAGGTAGAGAAGGGTATACCGGCCTTCATGGGTCGGGATGCTCGTCACGGCCAGGGCCCCGATTTGGGTCGTGATAGTACTGCTCCACTAATATCGGAATGATGAACTTAGGATCAATTAGGTCTTTTTTAGGCTGTAATGTAGGCTAAGGGATGGGTAGAAACTATTTGAGAATAGTGACTCACCTCTCTAAGAGCTTTAATACACTACATTATACATTTAAAATCAATCTCCAACAACCAAATTACATTTTTTCATCCACCCATATCTTTTGCTTTTTCCCCATCTCTTTTAAGCATTTTCACAAACACTTGGTGGGCGCATTGTATTCCTTCAAGATTCAATTTTTCTCGTTTTCTACAATCATGGAAATATTTCTAACACCATTTATAACTCACCCATCCCCCACACATCAAATATAAACAGCAATAACTATTACCTTGAGGCATCAATTTCACCTTTTTCTTCTTCAATTTCTCAAACTCCTTACAATTTTTTTTTCTTAAAGCACTTAGGAGCTTTTTGGATCAAATTATGATCTGTCAAAGAAGGGGATTAGGCTACATATGAGGCTACCAAAGAAAAGTCTAAAGACTCAATGGGGTTTAACTAGGATTATGCACAAGGGTCGATCAAAAAGAAGGTAAAAACATGGCTATCAAAAAAATGCCAATATCATCTCCTAAATCCACATTCTTTATTTTGCTTCACACACACACCAGGAAAGTTCTAGACATAATATGCAACAAGGAATATACAAAAATTCTCTCACACACATGGCACATGCTCAACTCAATAGGATCATCATAGACTTTCAACCAAACAATAACATGAATTCCAATTTAAGCCAACAAATAAAAAAGCCATAAACATGAGCCCAAGAGTCTCAAAAGTAGCAATTCATTCAATCACATGCTTTTACAAACAAACCCACTTGCATCATGTAATAAAAAATAACACTAACTCAAATATCTAACATAAAATTTTCTTAAATTGAGCCAAAATTTGGGAATTTCCCTACCTCACACTTAAAAATCCACTTTGTCCCCAAAATAAATTTTAAAGATAAGATATAGAAATACTCCCTGAGGCCTATAGGCCTAGCTAGTAGCACTTTACACATAAATGAGGACCGCGGGAACCTTACACTCATTCTTTGCCATGCTTCAAGCTCAAGTTTATGGTACTCAGACTTCCCATTAACTTGTGACTCAACCAAAAATAAAAACTACGTGAAATAAAAACTAAAAAAGTGAAAATAAAACATACCTAATTAACTTGGATTGCCCCCAAGAAGCGCCTAATTTAGTGTCGCGAAATGATCCAAAAATCTCAACCATATTCCTTAACCCTTTTACTCTCTCTTTAGGAGACATTTTTTTCATTCATTTATGACCTATTGAGTTTGCACTCTCAAAGTCAATATTTTTCTCAACTCCAACCTTTATCATGTTGGGAAACAGTGATTTCATCTTAAGCCACTCAATCAGGTAATCTGAAAAGGTCTTTGGTAGATTAACCACCCTACACTTTTTCTCTTCAATAACATTGATCACACATAAACCTTTATATTGGGAATTTATGATGGGTGCTTTGTAAACATAAAATACCACCTCTTCATTATCTACCATCATTTTAAATGTGCCTTCTCTAACATCAATTAATGCTCCTATAGTTGCTAAGAATGGATTCCCCAAGATGATTGGTACCTATTCATCTACCACAAAATCAAGAATAAAAAAGTCAGCAGGCATAATGAATTTACCAACCTTTAACAGTACATCCTCTATTACTCCTTCTGGATACGTCATGGATCTGTCTGCGAGATGTAAAACCACGGTGGTCGATTTAAGCCCTCCCAAGCCTAATATTATAAATAGTGATAGGGGCATCACATTTATGCTTGCCTCTAAGTCACTCAGTGCATGAACCACTTTACCCCTAATTTGGATGGGGAGACCAAACTTCCCTAGATCTCTCAATTTCTTGGGGATTTTTTGTGTTATCACAATGCTACACTCTTTAGTGAGTGTTATAGCTCCCACATCCTGCAATTTTACCTTATTATCCACCAAATCCCTTAATTACTTTGTGTACTTGGGCATACTCTGCAAAACATCTAGCAAAGGTAAGTTAATGTGAATTCCTCTAAATGTATCAAAGAATTTTTTAAATATAACATCATCCTTCAATTTTGTGTGACTTTGAGGGAAGGAAAGTGGTGGCATCTTCTTCACTTATTCTGCAACAACTTTTTCTTTCAAGTACTCAGACTTTTTTAAATTGTTAACAACTTTTTTCATTTACCTGTTGGGTCACCATATCAGTATCTACCTCCTTTATTGACTTGGGAGGTTCTCCTTGAAGTTCTTTACTACTCCTCAAGGTGATTGCCATAACCTATTTTGGATTCTCTATATCTACTGGCAGACCACCTTGAGGCCTAGTGTTCAATGCTTGTTGTAACTTCCCCAACGGCAACTCTAAGCTTCTCTGAGCCGCTTTCTAATTTGTTAATTCTGTTGGTTGATTTTTCATATATACAACCATTTGTGCTTGACCACGGAGAAGCTATGTCAATATCTCTTCCATATTGCTAGTTAACTAATTAGTTTGGCTCTGTGGTTGTGTAATTTGCTGTTGTTGTGCGTTCCAAGGCTGAGTCTGCCACTTTATGTTGTAGGTGTTACTATAGTTTGGTCTTTGTGAATTGCCCATATACATTATTGATTCTAGATTTAAAGCACACATGGCTGCAGAATGGCCATTATTTTTGCATACCTCATACCAACCACTAATTTGCTAAATTGCATTGACTGCTGTTGTAGGTTGTGTAGCTCCAACTTTCAAGTTTCTAAAGTGAGTACTTATCATGTTTTGCAATGCTGCAACCTGAGCTGATAAGGTTGTAAAATGGTCCACCTCTAGCATACCTGTAATTTTTTATAGAACTTCTAGAATTTGAATTCCATTCTAGATTTTCTTGTGCAATGTGGTTCAATAATGTTTACAACTCATCATAAGTTAGCTCCAATGCTTGACCACCTACGACTGAATCTAGTAAAATCTTCGTATTATGATCAAGTGCTTCTACAAAAGTATGAGTAAGTAACTCATTAGACTATTGGTGATGTAGATTGTCCTTAAAAAGAGCCTTAAACCATTCCCAAGCATGATAAAGGTTCTCGTCTGGCCTTTGTTTAAAGCTCATAATCTCACTGTGAATTTTTGCAGTCTTACCAGATGGGAAGAATCTGATCAGGAAATTTTTAGCCAAGCTGTCCTATGATGTGATTAATTTACTGGATCAGAATTCAACCACTTCTTAGCTTCCCCAATAAGTGAATAAGGGAAAAATGTCAGCTTCATATAATCAACATTCACATCTGCCGGAATGAATGTGTTAGTGAGCTCAATGAAATTCTGCAAGTGGACCTATCGATCTTCATGTGCCGTCCCGGTGAGTCCACTACTTATCAACAATTTTACCATATTATATTTGAGCTCAAACCCCCATCCAGCAGCTGGTTTTCTAAAAGGTGAAGTCAGATTTGTCAGAAGTGGGATTGCCACTTCTCGAACTATCCTACGTGTTTGTTGTTCCAAGCCATTATAGCAGGATTCTCTTGGTCTCCTTGGATTTGTAGAGTTCTCGGGAGAAGGATTTCTTCTCTCCTTCAGTGATGGTAAAGCTGCTCAGGTTCTGGGTTTGGTTCAACTGAGTCCCGATCCCTTGCCAGCTTACTACTTTGTAAACCTTATTCCTGCAAAAACAAAACAAAGAACAAGCATAAAAACACCAAATAAATCTAAAGTAAAACTAAAATAAAAAATTGCTAAATTACAAGTCCTCAACAACGGCGCCAAAAACTTGACAGCGCCCGAGCGCACATGCAAGTGTACATGGTCTTATCAAATAGTAAAGTGGCCTTCAAGAAGCCAAGTATCGATCCCATCCCACAGAGACTTAATTTAACAACGATTTAATTCTAGTTTAACTTCTCAGATTAATTTAGTGCGAGAGTAACCCAAAAGAGAGTTTGTAATTTTGTAAATTAAAAATAAAGTAAATAATGAGTAAAATAAAAGTACTTGGTATAACCAATGGAGTAAATCCCATAGTTAAAGCACTTCGAACAATCATACTATGTTATTGAATTTCATTCATTGATATTCTTATCTTGGTTGTTGATTCGTAGGGTTAATTGCATGATCATGGTTTTCCAACCTCTAATCTTTTATCTAATTTGGATATTACAACTACATCATTGAGAGGGGATGTAATAATCCAATTAAGTGAATTAAATCAATCATCCTACGTTTAAATCAAGTAAGGTATCTAACTACATCCCTATCCTAGATGCTAAGTTTAATTTTTTATTTTATAAAAGAATAAAAACCCAAACTTTGTTTATTCCCATGTTCTGTCTTCCTATTCCCTCTCCCGAGATCAAAAGGTCTACAATATATTTATTTTATTGGTGATCAATCCATAAAATAATTAAAATAAGAATAAACACACAACCAATAATGATAAATAAAATTAAATAAATTTAATCCAAAATAATAGTACTCATGTTCTTGGCTTTAACCCCCAAAAGAGGGTTTTTAGCCGATAATATTCATAATCACAATCCAAATTATTGAAAACATGGTATGAAAAATTAAAAGCTAAATAAATAAAAAATTAAAGCCTAAAGTAGTTGCAACCACGTACAATTTTCCACTGTCCCAGCTGTCTAAATATTGTCCAAGCACCGAATTTGTTCTAGTCTCTCCAGGTGTAGTATGTATATATATTATATTATATTACTAATAATTGTGGTATTAGGGAAAAGTGTAAAAGATTCACCCCACAGATTCCCATAAGGCCCTTCAAATACGTGCAATTCAAATATAATAATAATAAGACAAGCCTATTCTGTGTCGGCAGAAATTAAATTGGCGTTGCATGGATTACAGCAACGCGAATCGATGCTAGCAGAGTTGAGAAAATCAACGTGATGCGATGGTATTGTGTTGGCTCACTGGAATTAGCTTCTACTATGCTAGTTAAGTGTTGAATGTCCCTCCTTTTTTCCATGCCTTTTGTAATGTATCTCCAATGAATTTTCGGTCTTTTTATCATTCATATATCACCTTATTCAACTCACAAAGACTCCTACATAATCACATAACACAAATTGAAGATTAAAAAAATACAATATCCTTAACGATGAATCAAAACAAGAGCTAAAATAAGGCTAATTCGCAATGATCTTCGCTTTTATGTTCCGACTCTCAACATAATTAAATTGAGATTTGCACATTCCAAACAAGTTATTCCACTCATAATTACACACTTAAATCATTTGGAACAAATTAAACACATTAGAATCGATCGAAACTAACTAGACATATAACTAGCTCAAGCTAGTAAAACTAGTTTTCCGGGTTGAACTCTAAATGACCCAATTAAGCAAAAACTTGTTTGAAAAACACTTTCAAAATTGTAATCACATACTTTGACACTTTAATTCTTATTTATATCAATATGAACACATCAAGCATATGAATTTTTCTCAAAACAAGGCGAAATAAGCTAGAATATTGATACCGAAGTGTATAAAACCACCTAAGATTAGGGATCAACCACTCTTCCTAATAGGATTCTCTGTGTTCTTAGTATTTTATTTATCTATTTTCTAGCCATATATTTTTCTTTATTCTCCTATTTGCTTCTCTTAGGACTAATTCTCACTTCTCCAAAACCAGTTCTTTTTCTCTTGGGACCAGGTCTCTTAGAAATTTCCTTCCTTGTTACTGCTATATGTTTCTGTGTCATCTCAGTAGGACTACCAGATTTTGAACTGGAGGATCTGGTCCTTCCAGTAATATGAACTTTCATCTTTCTTTTCTTAATTTTTTCAGCAGCATATGCAATAATCTCTTTTCCTCTCCAACCTCACCCACTTTAATATTTCCTTTTTCCTCAAGAAGCAACATTCCTAGGTGTTCTTTATTTAGTGGTGGACAACTTACAATCCTCAATAGCATCAACTATCAATCACTTTTCAAAACTCTAGGTATACCAAGATTTAGCCACTTTTACCTCAGAGTTTGCCATATTTTTCTTGCCCCTACTTCTATTTTGTTTCTTTTCCGTACATCTCAAGAACACTCTATCCTAAACTTCCTTATCTTTACCATTTGGAGGAGGTAACATTTTATTTCCTTTATCCACTTATTTATTTCCCCTGTAACCTATTTTTCTCCTCTAACTAAGGTGTCATATGTATACAGAAGTAAGTTCTCACCCACCTAATTCTTATTGCAAGAAAGATCATCTCTTTTAACTGGTATTCCATCCCTATCTATGTGATCAAAAATTAGGTTTAAATCTGTGAAAGTAGGAAAATCAGGTACTTGTGGGATTCCATAGAATTCATCTTTATTGAGTTCATCAAACAAAATAGGGTTTTGAGATTCTACATGTGGTTATGGGGCTTCAAAGAAAGAAGGAATTATGGTTTGAGAAGATTTTTGGTCAATGTGATAGCCAAGACTTTGACTTGAATTGTCTATCATGAATGGCTGACCACAAATTTCTAAATTAGAGAAGAATTCTGTGGGGACTGATACATTTATAGGTTTTTGATTTTCTAAGGCAGGAGTTAGCTTAGGTTCTTATTAGAAGCTCAATAAAGTGGTTGCTTTGGTTAATGATGAGTCAGAGTATTCAATTAATGAATGTTTAGGTTATTTATCTGGATTTTTATCTACTTTAAAGTGTTTAGCAAGATAGTGAAAGTAGGAATATTAACCATTTTGGTTGTGTAAAAGGAAAAGTGAGGGTAAGGAACCAATTTAGTTTATAGTACATGATCAATTTAGGAATATAAATTTAATTAGTTAAAGAATAATGTGAAAGAGTCTGACTTAGTAATTTTACAGAAGAGATCATTTTCATTGAAATATGTTCCTTATAAAATAACATATCTGATTCTAATAATTACAACTCTTCATTTTTCATAGGGGTTTCTGGCTTATATATAGAGATGAGAAAACACATGGCCCTTCAGACAGTATTTTGAGATTGTTAAAGCATCCTGCAATGGTACTAATATGAGAGATAGGACCAGGTCTCTTTCTTTCTCGAGTGAATTTTCAACTTATGTTAGATTCAATTGTTTTCTCCCAATACTGTCTCCATGGATGTATACCTACAAGGATATGATACTGAGTTATATAAAACTACACTTACCTTATCAAAGATACCTGTCTCATAAACATATCCAATTTTGGAAAGAGAAACTAATTCACATGACAGGTCAGGTTAATTTGATCCATTTCTTTCTTCAGCCTTTTGCCTCTACACACCCTTCTTTCTTTAATTCAAAGGATTCCTCCCTTTTTGGTTCATTCTCTAGAGCATTCTCACTTAGATAATCCAAGGACAAGGTCCTTGAAATCAGCTTTTCATAATAAGACACCTTTACCTAAAGTGTCTTGAGAGAGAGAACACAATTAAACCTTCCTGTATTAATCTTTACTTATACATTATCACAGAACATCCCTGACTACAATCCCATATCTCATACCTAGAATCATGATCACTTGATGAATTTGGGAATTCACTTAAGTTTGAGCTCCTAGTAAGAAGATAATGGTGTGGTCAGAACCTTTTTGGCCCATCTAGGTAGAGAATTTATTCTCATATTTCTCAAGGGTTTGAGACCCTTAGGATATGGATTTTTCTACTGAATATATCTAGAATCATTCATCCTTACTCAAATCCATCTTTGATAATTTTCTTTCATGTGCCCTTCTCTTCCACAGTGAGTACACAATAATTTGTGAACCTTGTTTCTGGAATCATGAGAAAATTTTCCTCTTGAGATAAGAGGTTGTGATTCTCCTTGATAACCAATCCCCTTCCCATTATTTGTACCTTGTCTGGTTATATTAAATAGGATCTGTGAAGATGCAGTCCATTTAATAGATTTGTTAAGCTCTTCTCTTAAGCAGACCAGGTCCCTTACTAACTCTTCATTTTTGTGAAGTGCAGACATAAGGTGTTTTTTTAGAATCCTTCAACCTTTTCTCAGGATCAATTTGAAACATTGAAGATTCTTTTTTTCTTTTTTTATCTCCCTTATTTACCTTCTTAAGATTACTCATCAGTCTCAGATTTTTAGATTTTAGAAATTTAGAGGGTTAAAAAAGTTAGTTCAAGCTCTTGATTTTTAACTTTTTCTACCACAACCATTTTCTTAGCAGTCAGTTCACATATAGAGTATATCAAGACATTAAAAAGCCTTTTTATATTTCTAGTAGTGTAGTTATCTAGGTTATCCTTAATGTAAACAGAGTTACCTGTTTTTCTTTTTCATCTTCTATGTTGGTCATAAAGGCAAACAAGGAATCATAGATAACTAGACTATCTTCCACAGCTAGCATGGAAACATCTTCATGCTTTTTATCTACATCTGATTCACTGAAAGAGTCTCCCCATCCTACTAGAGCTTACTTTATTGCGTGATCAGTTACAGGATTCCTTCTTGAATTTTTATGGACCTGGTCCCTGATCTTTCCTTTGTCACTTACAGCCTTGAGGTAATCCTAATGATCCATTTTATGCATGGGATAGTCCTTGATGAAATGCTCAAGACTTCCACATTTATGACATACTTCAATATTTCTTTCTCTCCTTTTGGAACTGACCACTCTTTCCATGGCTCTAGCAATCCTATTTTCCAAATAGGAAACATTAGAGTCTTCATCACCAGCTGGATCATATTTAGAAGCCTTCAATCTAAGGATTTTTCTCTTTTTTTCTTTTTTTTATTTAACCCTTACTACTTCTTCAGCTCATTCATATCAAGGGTCTTCAGGTTCTTTGATTTAGTTATGGCATCCACTTTGCTTTCCCAAGACTTAGGAAGAACACCAAGAATTTTTCCCAATTATTTGTATAAGGGAATCACTTCAACTAAGCAGTGAAACTCATTTGTTATACAAGTTAACCTTGTATGCATTTCTTGGATTGTTTCTTCTTTATTCATAGTAAAGGTTTCATACTGAGTAGTAATAAAACACCCTAGGTTTTTGACCATTAGAAAAATTTCTCAGCTTTTGGCCTCTAGACATTATATGACTAAGGGGTACAAGTCATATGATAGGGTACTAGTCAATTGACCCAGTCTTATGTTTTCCAGTATTGGGTGGTTTAGTTTATGGAATGGGTATGACTAGATGGGTACGAGTTTTATGTTTAGTGATGGGTCATTGGTTTGAGTTTTCCTTCACTTAATCTGAAACTTAGAAACTTAATTTAGAAATGAGTATGAGTGGCTCATCATGTGTCATGAGGATAGGGTATAAGTCGTATAGTTCTCTTTGTCATCTTTATAATATAAGGCATATTACTCCTCCTTCATTGTTAGTACCAACTAAAGGCATGTCTTATGAATTATTTTCATGGCTTAAATGTTGTATGGTTTTGGATTTTCAAATACATTTTGGGGGTTTTGGTTACGATGGTTGGTTATGGTTTTTCCATGTCTTTTACTTATGGTTTTTATATTATTATGGTGTTTTGGACATTTGATTGCACAGGAATGGCTAATTGGTACATGGTTGTGGCTTTCGAAACACTATGCCCCCAACTTGTTTGATAAAATTCCTATGAGAATGTTTTTGGTTAAATTGTTGGACTTTCATTAAACTATGCATGGTATAACTTTGTAATGGAACCCTAAATGGTTTAAACAATTTAAATAGTTTGGGATGGTTAAATGGTAAGGTCTTGGTGGTTATGGTTGGTCTAATTGAAAGTGTTGTGGGGTACAAGGAAATCCCCCAAGCAAATATTATAATGATCACTTGTGGGGTAGATGGGATTATCCCAACTCAATTTAATAATGTAATTTATGGGTACAGGGGAATCCCTTCTTAAAAAGAATGGCTAAGGACATTGCTTACAAGTTATAGTCAGTATGTTGATACCATTACTTATAGCCTTGGTTAATAATAAATGGAATGGTGGTTTGGTTATGTGGTAATGGTTTTAATTGGGAAATAATGGTGGGTTATGATAGCTAACCATAAATGTGTGAGTCCAATGGACGGACACTGGAAACTCATATTTTCTGACATGAGAATTGGTCATGGCGATCATATAAGATACTTATGGGGTACAAGAGAATCCCCTAAGTTCACTTTTACATATGTATCATGAAAAGCGAAGGGTACTCAAGAATACCCTAATCCTATGGTATATCTGGTTCATGCGTCTACATAGATCAGGGCCCATTCAGGGGGTTACACTGGACTCATATAGCCTGTGGGTGGTTCTAGGATGATAAAGCTACACATACCCGGGTTACTAGTTTTAAAGGCATGCTAAACGTGGTTCTCTTTCCCAGCATGGTTATATATATGTATGTATGGCTGCGAATGCATATAGTTGTCTTACTTGGTCTTAAAGGTTGGCATTATTTTATCCTTATCCTGAGTACTTTCTAGTGTTCACCCGCGAACTCGCCTTCGGGTGGTTGTTCCCCATGCGATGTATGAACCAACCATTCTCTTCCTCCTTCTTAGTGATTAGATTTAGGATCAACTCAGTTGGATTAAGGTGGTGAACTTTCATATTTTGAAAGGCTCCATGTTATGTCACTGATGTTTTTACATACTTTGGTCATTTTATAGACATTAGTTCTGGCTATGGTTGGGGGCATGTCACAACCGGATATTGTTTTACTTTCTAATGGAGGCTTTGTTGAACTACTGTGGGTTGGTATGAAAGGTGTTAGTATTGGTACCAACCTTATTATTGGCATTAGTATTGGGGTTGATACCATTTGACTATATTTATGATTATTCCATCCTCTTATGTTATGGACTCATACTTGGTTATTGTCTTGGTTTTGGTATGGTTATTTGTTGGGTATTATATGGTTAGAATTTCTTGGGTTGTTCATGGTAGTAAAACTATCCCTGAGTATGGAATGGCACAAAATGTTATCTTATTATATATTTGAAATTAATCTGACTAAGGGTGTGCATTTGGATGGTTGGGTGGGTATCAGGGGTAGTCCCCAATTCAAGTTAGACTTGGGATGCCCATTATGACAAGGGCCCATTTTAGGACATGACAAGTTGGTATCAGAGATTTTGGTTCATGGCCAATTGGGAGTCCACAAAACCGTGTTGAGTAGAGTCTTTTTTAAGGGTGTATAGCGTGCTGCACTCATAAGAGAAAGGCTGCAAGGCATTTAGGAATTGTTTCTCTTCTGTATGTTTTATTTTCAAGCTTGGAGTCTAAGCTCTTGGATTCTTCTAATTTTCATTTGCTTGTTTTCAAATCATGCCTCGACGATTTGATGCACACGGAAACTCCTTTGTCCCATCTGGGGAGAATATTAATGGGAAACGCTCTACTCAGGGGATCCATACTCATTCTAAGGGACCACTCCCTAATATTTTTAGAGTTCCACCAATTCCTTTTAGTCCTCCTCAAGATCCTCAACAGATGTGACGAATGTGGAGTTTTGTCAGTCGATCTATGTGATTGCTTAGTTGGTAGATTTTCAGGCTGATCTTGGTGCATCTGGTATTACATCTTTAAAAGCCACAAGGGTTTCTAGTTCATGAGGTTGAATCCTTTAAATTTTACTGGTGGTAAGGTGGAAAAAGATCCTCAGGGTTCTTTGGATAAGATGGGAAAGATCTTCAGGGTCACGTAGGCCACGAATGTAGAAAGGGTGAATTTTGCTGCCTATCAGCTAAAGAATGTGACATACCAATGGTATGAGTAATGGGATCACGCACGGGGTGATGTTGAGGAGTCATCTCTGTAGGAGACTTTCTCCAATGCATTTCTAGACTGTTTTTTTCCTTATGAGTTAAGGAAAGCAAAGGTGGAGAAATTTCTTAATCTGAAATAGAGAAAGATATCGATCAAGGAATATGCCTTGAAATTTCACCTGTTGTCTAGGTATGCTCCATAAATGGTATTTAATATGAGGTCCAGGATGAGAAAGTTTGCTTCAGGATTATCTCGTGAGTTGATCCTTAAGAGAAAGACTGCATTAATGATCAAGAACATGGATATGTCTAGACTGCATTAATGATCAAGAACATGGATATCTCTAGGCTAGGGGAAAGACAGGGTAAAAAGTTTAGATTCTCTGATTAGGGTGGACAAAAATAAAGTATTCAGGATGGTGGCAAGTGGCAAAAGAAAAAGTATGTGAATACTGGTTCTTTCTCCAAACCTAGTTCTCCTTACCTGATGCAGTTAGGAAAAAAACATCAATAGGGTGGCGATAACTTAAGGTCAAAGGGTGCCATATCTTAAGCTAGTGGGGCTCAGTTAGCCTCATTATGTCCTTCTTGCAAGCTCTATGGTTGATTACATCTGGGCTTCTATGATGAAGGGAGGGATAGGTGCGTCAAATGTTTTCAACTACGCTATATACTTAGAAATTATTTAGTTGGTAAGGTTGCTTCGGTAGCAAAAATATTTCTATTGCCTCTTCATTTGCTCCCACACCAAAGGGTGCTACTTCTGCATCTATTTCTGCTTTTTGTACAGACATAGGACAGAATAGGTTATATGCTCTTGCTACCCGACAGGAGTCTGAGACATCGCCTAAGGTCATGACTGGTATGTTATAACTATTTTCTCGTGACGTGTATTATCTACTTGATTCGGGGGTCACTCTATATTATGTGACCCAATTTGTGGCTATGTATTTTGGTTTTGATCTTGAGGTTATTTCAGATTCTTTTTTTATTTCTATCTCGGTAGGTTACATTGTGTTTGCTAAAAGAGTCTGTAGGGTATGTGTGGTATCTATTAGTTGTAAGGAGACTTTGGTGGATTTGTTTGAATTAGATATGGTGGATTTTAATGTTATTTTGGGTATAGAATGGTTACACTCATGCTATGCATCTTTAGATTGTCAGGCCCATAATGTTGTCTTTAAGTTCCCTAGTGAATTGGTTATTGAATGGGAGGATGGTTCCCTAGTTCCTAAGGGGAAGTTTATATCATGTCTTAGAGCTCGGGGGTTAATCTCTAAAGGGTGTCTCTGTCATCTAGTCTGGGTTAAATACTCTAAATGTCCTTCTTTGCATTCAATTCCGGTGGTGAATGAGTTTCCTGAGGTCTTTCCAAATGATCTTCCTAGTGTTCCTCCGGATAGGGATATTGAGTTTGGTATTGATTTAGTTCAGGACACCCATCCAATATCTATTCATCCTTATAGAATAGCTTCATCTGAGTTAAAGGAACTCAAGGAGCAACTTAAGGATCTTTTGGATAAGGGTTTCATCAATCCTAGAAAGTCCCCGTGGGGTGCACTAGAGTTATTCATACGTAAAAAAGATAGTTCCCTTTTGATGTGTATTGACTATAGATAGCTAAATAAGGTGATGGTTAAGAACAAGTATCCTCTTTCGAGGATAGATGACTTGTTTGATCAGTTGCAAGGTGCCAAATTCTTTTCAAATATAGATCTTCGGTCTGGGTATCATCAGCTTAAGATTAGGGAGGTGGATGTCCCTAATACGGCCTTCCGTACTTTGTATAGCCACTTTGAGTTCTTGGTTATATCATTCGATTTGACTAATGCCCCGATGGCATTCATAGATTTGATGAATAGGGTCTTTCATCAGTTTTTGGATTTGTTTGTTATTGCGTACATAGATGACATCTTGGTATAATCTAAGAGTAAGGTGGATCATGCCAGTCACCTTCGTGTTGTATTGTAGACTCTGAAGGAGCAACAATTGTATACCAAATTCTTGAAATGTGAATTCTGGTCGAACGCTGTCGCTTTTTTGGTTTATATTATTTATAGTGAGAGGATCATAGTGGATCCGCAAAAGGTGGCAGTAGTTAAGAAGTGTCCTAGGCCCATGACTCTAACCAATATTTGGATTTTCTTGGGTTAGGTTTGGTATTATAGAAGGTTTGTGTAAAGATTTTCGACTATAGCTGCCTTATTGACTAAGTTGACTCAGAAGAGGTGAAGTTCTCTTGGTCGGATGCTTGTAAGGGTAGTTTCGAGAAGTTGAAGGATAAGCTGACTTTGACTCCAATTTTGAATTTGCCTAAAGAAAATGAGGGGTTTGTAGTCTATTATGATGCGTCTTTGGTGGTACTTAGTTGCGTTTTGATGCAGCATGGTAAGGTGATTGCCTATGCTTCTAGGCAGCTGAAGGTGCATGAGAGGAACTATTGATAACGCTCAAACTACAGCTCTCGTAAGAGTGTAAGCGGTCGTTGTCAAATATAGAACCCAACTGGGTTGGGCATCGATCCCACAGAGAATAGCCGGTCAATAAGTAAGCAAAGATTATTAGACTTTTGGTGCAAGTTTCGTAATAAGGGGGGGATTTTAATGTGCAAATAATGTAAACAAAATAGTAAAGTAAAAACAGAAAATAGCAAAGTAAAAAGAAAGAATGTTTAGTAAGATGTAAAACAATGAGAATTGAGAGTTAGGGTTATGTCCACCTTATGAGTTATACGTCTCTATTGGCTATGAGTTATGCGGAATTCAGACATGCATGTGCTTATAGAGAATTGTATTCTATGGTAAATCCAAGCGTCTTTCGACCTTAACAAGGACTATTTCACTTTAACTCTTTCGAGCTTAAAGCGTGTCTAACGGTACAAATTCTCCAAGAGGTTAATCCAGTTACGGCACTAACTTTTTAACAGGGGTTGGTGCCCTATTACCTTGACATTATCTCTTTTCCAGACATATAACTTTTCTTTCGAACAAGTTAATGCTATACTGGCGTTATTCTATGCGTCTGCAGCCACAAGAATTTGCATGAAGATGAAGAGAATAATGATATAAGCAATACACGTGTCATGAATTCACATGCAAAGTAACGTTTCTCTTGTTGTGGAAATTAAGAATTGAGTAGATGAATAGAAGGAGAATAAAAAGTAGAATTAATTGAAGAATTATAATTCGAGTTGTAAGTTGTGGAATAAGAAGTAAAATGAAAATGATAAAAATCTCTAGCAAAATAGGGTATTTATAACACCCATATCCTATTCCTACTAAGTTAATGCATTACTTAACCCAATCCTACTAGGTTACTGCATTATTATCCTAATCCTAATAAGTTACTGCTAGTCCCCAAAGTCTTTAGAATTGCTGTTTTTGCCCGGGAAAGATTTTCAATACGTCACTTTTGGTCCTTGGTATCCAAGATTTCCATTCCTTCTTTCGTGAAGCTTCCTTTGGCATCAAGTTATCCATAAAATGCTGAAATCTGCATCATTTATACCTGAAAACTTGCTAATCACGTTTGTTAGCTCAATTATAGGAAAAAAGACTAAAAGTGCATGAATTATATATTTTGTCCTCAAAACTTAGCTAAAATATGGGTAAAATATAGTACTTTAGGCGTGTAAATTCGTCAATCATCAACACCCCACACTTAAAGCTTTGTTCGTCCTCGAATAAAATATCATGTCCTTCTAAACATTTACTTAGGGTTTCACAGTAACAACACAAAATAGTCATCAAGACAGGCATAACAATCATTAACAAAGAGTAGTTTTTCTGATCACTACTAGAAACAATTTTAACCTCTAATATAGACTCGTGATGATGGTTAGTTTGTATTCAAAGGTTAAGGTACAAAGAATCATACAAAACTACCCAAAACTCATCAACCATGTGTGTCTCACAATATATTACCCATAATCACTCACAAGTATAGTATATTTATTGAAACATGGGTATACGAGTATCCTTGCTCTCGCTCTCACAAAGAATTCATATGCTGCAACTGATGACCATAGGCTTGCCCTTAGTGTAATGCTCCACTAAATATCAGAATGCTAAGCTTAGGATCAAATAGGTTTTTTGCTGGTTGTAATGTAGGCTAAGGGACGGGTAGGACTATTTTGGCCAGAAATAGTGACTATGTTCCTAAGCGCTTTAATACATCACAATATGCCATTTATGCTTTCTTTCAAACAACCTTTTTGCTTTCTTTTAATCTACCTCCCTTTGTCACCTCTTTTGTTTTTCAATTTTTGAACATAACTAACTTCATAGTTTTCCTTTCCTTTTTTTTTCTTTTCATAACACACCTCTTATGATAGCAATTCTTTTTCATAACCACTTCAAGTACCAATACATTCTAAGGCACTATTCTCACCCAATTTCCTCTTATTTTGTCACATGACTTTACAATTTAAAGCACTTAGGAATTTGGATCAAATTATGGTCTTGAAAAAATGGATTAGGCTTACATATGAGGTTGTCAAAGAAAATAGGCTAAAGGCTCAAAGGGGTTAACTAGGATAATGTCCATGGGTAGGTAAAAAGAAGGTAAACAAGTCTAGGTTGCCAAAGAAATGCCTAAATCATCTCCTAGACTTGCACTCCTTATTTTCGCTTTACATACATACCAGGCAAGTTCTAGCATCAGCCACAAACATAGAATATACTATCATCTCACACACACAAGGCACATGGTCGACTTTATTGGGAGTAGCATAGACTCTTGACCCAACAGATGAAGGAATTGAACCACATAATATCACATAGTGAGTCACAATTAGAGCCTAAACATCTCAATAGTCATGATTTTAGGACAAACTCTTGTCATAATCTCATGCTGCCTATTAGAATAATTTCATGCGAAGTTAAGTAAAAAAAAATTTAACTAATAAAAAGAAAAACAAAACAAACATAAATGCAAATGCAGATAGAGAAGTATAGCATGCAAATACCAGCACCCCACACTTAGACGGGACACACTGCCCTCAGTGGAAAATAAATAAGAAGAACCTGGTTAGTTGGACTTCTCCTCTATGTCTGGGGTCATACCCCCTTCATCAGAATCATCATTGGAGTCGTCATCAGAATTCTCCTTCACATCGGAGTCTGGCATTCATCGATCATCATCGGTCGGCACATCGTCATCAAGAGGTTCCTCAAAATATGTACCTACTCCACATATTGCCTTCGCGTGCTCATTCATTGGGTAGTCATAGTCCAGCTGTTGGAGCTCTGCAGCAGTTGGAACACGGCCACCGCTCATCATTGTAAATCGAGTCATGCCATAAAGATGGCGAAAGAAACTCTCATCTCAAGAATGCCTTTCTGAAGTGGTAAGGTTGACTCCATGTGTGGTTTCAGCATCCTTAACCTTTGTGAGGTCAACCCTCTTTGGGTTGTGTGGAAGTTTATGATCAGCAGGTTCCTCTTCGATGTCTTCCTTCCTCAATATTGCGGTCAACAGATTGCCAAAACTGAAGTGGGACCTCTTGTGTAGCCTAGCTTTCCGCATTGTGGATCGAATAATTGCCCCAATGTTGATAGGGATATTTGTCATCAATACGTATACCAATCACACTCTATATCGTGTTATCTTTGTGTACTGAGTCCCTGAAATTAGGCAAGAGTTGACTATGCGTAACCATATTCTTGCTTCTCTATTCAAAGGAGCATATGGGAAGGTGTTGTGTCATCCGGTTTCCTTGTGTCTACTCCACCGTGCCATGGACCTTGTTCCATAGAGTGTGTGTCGAATGACTCTATATAGAGGTCTACTGTACAGCTCTTTGAATGGTGATGGATCAACAGCAGGCAAGCCAAGAAAGGAGTTGAAGAAATCCGCATTAAGTTGTAAAACTTGGCCCCAAATCTTGACCTCACTTTCTGTGGTTTTCGGTGACCAGTTGGCATAGAATTCTCTTGTTAAATCGAGATTGCATTCTCCCATGTCTCAGAAGATGAAATCAAGATGTAACGCCATGATCTTGGCCAACATGCGTGGTTCTTTCTTTGCTAGGCTTTCCTTGTTTATCAAGTCCACATGAACATATTTCTTCTCTTTGTTGTTCCTATACCATTCCTTCGCTTCCTCCTCTAAAACCCATTTAATTCCAAAGATGCGGCGTGGTACTTGCATCGATGAGGACTCTCCTTGCTCTTTGCGTCCTCTTTTCTTGCCCTTTTGGGAAGTGGTTGCCTTATCTTTGCCTTGTCTTGCTTTGGGTGCCATTGTACCTGAGACTAAACAATGTTCATATTAGCGTCATCTCGATGGATACAATCTATAAACAAGCAGTAGTGGCACCACCCCACACTTAGTTTGTTGGTATAGACTAGTGAAGTGAAAGTGGTCGATTACTCAGACTTCATCGGCATACTTTTTAGGTGCTATATTCCAACAATACAATAAGTGCAGTCATACTTCTTGTATTCTTAGCAATACTTTCATGTTTGATATATCAAGACTACTACATAGGGATCGAATCAAGGTATAGCATCTAGAAATGATCACAACCTCCTATGTTGGTAGTCAACCATAATTCTCATCTTGATGAACAAGTTATTCCAACATGTAAGCTTTCTATTGACAAGATTATGCAATTTTTGTGACCATGTCAATTCCGCAAAAGTATGACAGTGCATCAAAATCAAATTCAAGTTGGAAACATGTTAAGATCATTCTTATGTATTCTTTCACTCACTTAGTTGTATCACAACACATCAACCACATTCAAGTCACTTCTACTATTTCAAGATTTAACAATTCATAATAGGCGTAGTAGTGTAGTACTTACGGAATATAAATGAAGAACAAAGAAGTACTTACTTGATTGATGCCTTTGGATGATGTTCTTGTGAAGTAAAAGAGCAAAAGGAAAATTTTGGAGAGGATTTGGACACTATAGGCGGAGCTTATGCTAGGTTTCCAATGTGTTTTTGGTTCAAGCCTAAGTCTCTTATTTATAGGGGAAGGTTGGGTCGGGTTTTGACCCATTTAAAATCGGTTTTGGAGACAAGAAGTGACCATATGCAGCGCCTTTTGCTTTGCCTATGCTTGGCATAGGTGGCGCCTTTTGCATAGCATTGTTGGGCATAGGCGGCGTCTATGCCATGGCATTCTTAGGCATAGGCGGCGCCTTTCACTTAGCATATGAGATTCAGAGACAAAAGGCATTGGCATAGGCGGCGCCTATGCTATGGCATACTTGTGCATGGGCGGCGCCTATGCTATGGCACACTAGATTCCGAGAACTTAGGCCATAGTATAGGCCTTGCCTTGTTCGTGGCCTAGAGTTACATAGGCCTAGCCTTGTTCGTGGCCTAGTTTTACATAGGCCTAGCCTTGTTCGTTGCCTATATTTTCATAAGCAATGCCCAATCCATAGCCTTTTGCTTCTTCATTCCTAACTTACCACCTTTAACATGCAATACTTCCAAATCAAAATGTGAAACCAATCTCCTCGTTTACGCCTCTTGCACCTACATTTACTCAAAAACAACAAAGACGATTAGAACGATGGGTTGCCTCCCATCAAGTGCCTTAGTTTTGGTCGTGGCACGACTCTTCTTTTTGGATTTTTATTTATCAAAAGCAAACACGTAATAGAACAAAAGAAAGACAAAAATGAAAAACGATGGGTTGCCTCCCATCTAGCGCTTGATTTATTGTCGCGGCACGACATAGTTACCTCGAGTACTTAGACTTCGTCAAGATAAGTGGTGACCATATAATTTATCAAGTCAAGAGGACCGATATATGGTTTTACTCATTGGCCATTCACCTTGAAGACAACACCATTAGTGTCTTTCAACTCAACTACTCCAGACGAGTAGACTTGGTTTACTTTGTACGGACCAGACCACTTGGACTTCAACTTACCTGGGAATAGCTTTAATCTGGAATTGAAGAGAAGTACCATATCATCTTTTTGAAAGTTTCGTTGAAAAATCCGTTGATCATGATACTTTTTCATCCGCTCCTTGTATAGGTCTGATCTCTCATAAGCATATAGACGGAATTCATCCATCTCATTTAGTTGCTCTAATCTCAGATTCATTGCATCATCCCAGTTTAGATTTAGCCGCTTCAAAGCCCACAATGCCTTATGCTCAAGCTCAATGGGCAAATGACATGCCTTCCCGTAAACTAGTTGGTAAGGGGACATGCCAATTGGCGTCTTGAACGCAGTCCTATAGGCCCATAGTGCATCGTCCATCTTCCGAGACCAATCTTTCCTATTAGCATTTACTGTCTTAGCAAGGATTTGCTTGATCTCTCGATTGGAAACCTCTACCTGTCCACTAGTTTGTGGGTGATAAGGTGTGGCTACCTTATGCTGCTTGACACCATATTTTGCCAACACGGATTTGAATAGCTTGTTGCAAAAGTGAGATCCTTCATCACTTATGATAGTACGTGGTACTCCAAAGCGAGAGAAGATATTTCTCTTCAAGAATGCTACAACACGCTTTCCCTCATTGTCGGCCAACGCTACTGCTTCAACCCATTTTGAAACATAATCTACAGCAACTAGGATGTATTTCATTCTAAATGAATTTACGAATGGACCCATGAAATCAATACCCCATACATCAAAGAGTTCTATTTCAAGAATTTTCGACATGGGCATCTCATGGTGTTTCGAAATAGCACCTTGTCTCTGACATTGGTCGCATCTTCTCACAAAGTCGTAGGCATCTCTAAATATCGAGGGCCAATAATATCCACTTTGCAGTACCTTCTTTGCTGTCCATTACCTGCGTGATGTCCTCCAACTTGAGAAGTGTGGGAAGCTTCCAATATATTAGGCACTTCTACATGGGATATGCATCGCCGGATGACACCATCCGCACATCGTCGAAACAAATATGGCTCATCCCAAAAGTAGTGTTTTACATCATGCATAAACTTTCTCTTTTGATGGTAAGATAAGTTTGCCGGTATCACATTACTCACCATAAAATTTGCAAAGTCAGCATACCATGGTAACTCTTCCATTATCGTCGCTAGGATCTCCTCGTCAGGGAATGCATCATTAATCTCGATTTAAGGCTGCACTATATGATCATTTTCGAGTCTAGATAGATGATCAGCCACCTTGTTCTCGCAACCTCTTCTATCTTTAACCTCAAAATCAAATTCTTACAGCAGCAAGACCCATCGAATTAATCTTGGTTTTGCATCCTTCTTTGTCATTAAGTACCTCAGAGTTGCATGGTCTGTATGAACGATTACTTTGGTTCCCAACAAATAAGCACGAAACTTCTCAAACGCATACACAACCGCTAGGAGCTCTTGTTCTGTGATAGTGTAGTTCTTTTGGGCTTCGTTCAGGACCTTGCTCACATAGTAGATAGGATGGAATAACTTCTCCCTTCTCTGGCCAAGTACAGCACCTAACGCTACCCCACTAGCGTTACACATGACTTCAAACGGTAAAGACCAATCTGGTGCTACCATGATAGGAGCTTCAATTAGTTTTCATTTGAGACATTCAAATGCCTTCAAACAATCTTCATTGAGGTCAAACTTTGCATCTTTCTCCAGAAGTTTGAATAATGGACTAGCACTTTTTGAGAAATCTTTGATGAACCGCTGATAGAAACCTGCATGCCCGAGGAAACTACGAACTCCCTTCACGAAAATTGAAGGTGGTAGTTTCTCGATAAATTCAATATTAGCTCGATCAACCTCAATTCCTCTTTCGGAGATTTTATGCCCAAGAATAATACCTTCTTTAACCATAAAGTGGCACTTCTCCCAATTCAGCACTAGGTTGGATTCTACACATCTTTGCAACGCCATACTTAAATTTGATAAGCACGCTTCAAACGTCTCGCCAACCACTGAAAAATCATCCATGAATACTTCCAAAGTATCTTCGACCATATCAGAGAAAATAGACATCATACAACGTTGAAAGGTGGCTGGTGTGTTACATAGCCCGAATGGCATACGTTTAAAGGCAAACGTACCATATGGGCATGTAAACGTTGTTTTCTCTTGGTTTTTGGGAGCAATACAAATCTGATTATAGCCTGAATAACCGTCTAAGAAACAAAACCATCCTTTCCCCGCTAATCGATCTAGCATTTGGTCCATAAATGGCATTGGAAAGTGATCTTTGAGTGTCCATGAATTCAGCTTTCGGTAGTCCATGCATACTCTCCATCCGGTGACGGTTCTGAGTGGAATAAGTTTATTCTTTTCATTCGCGACTACTGTTATGCCTCCTTTCTTGGGAACACATTGTACCGGGCTTACCCATGCACTGTCAGAGATTGGATACACAACCCCCGCATCTAACCACTTGATAATTTCTTTCTTTACCACTTCTTGCATAAGTGGATTTAGACGCCTTTGATGCTCAATGGTGGGTGTGCAATTTTTTTCAAGCTGAATCTTGTGTGTACAAATCCCAGGTGGGATACCAATAATGTCAGTGATGGTCCAACCAATGCCTCTTATATACTTTCGTAGAATAGCAATGAGAGCTGTAACTTGTTGCTCACCCAAATCTGCCGCCACAATGACTGGAAGTGTGTTTCCGTTTCCTAAGAATACATACTTTAAATGACTAGGCAGCTCCTTCAATTCTAACGTGGGTGGCTCTTCAATAGATGGCTTAGCTGGTGGTGTGGGTCGATTTTTGAGATCGAGGTCCAGCTTCTTGGCAACGTGAGGATATGACCCTAATCCTGTCAGAGCACCAATAGTTTCTTCACAATTTTCAGCATCCTTACTCTCACCATTCATGAACACAGCTGCCAATGGGTCATTAATAATTTGCTCTTCTTCAAGTAATTCTTCCTCATCATCAAAGTAAACATCGGCCACCGAAAATACGTTCAGATCTTTGGGTTGCTTCATTGATTTGCACACATCAAAGCGAACTACTTCGTCATTTATTCGGAATGAGAGCTCATTTGCTCTCAAATCAACAAGCATACTTCCTGTAGCAAGGAAAGGGCGCCCCAAGATTATGGGAACTTCTGAGTCTGCCTCACAATCCAGAATTACAAAGTCTGCCAGAAAGATGAATGAAGAAACCTTTACCAATACATCACATAGAATACCAACAGGTCATTTCACCGACCTATCCGCCATTATGAGCCTCATATTGGTTGGAGTAGGATCACCCAACCCTAACTTTTTATAAATAGATAATGGTATCAAATTGATGTTGGCTCCTAAATCGCATAATGCTTTGGCAAAATTCAAAGATCCAACGGTGCAAGGAATAGTGAAAGCACCGAGGTCAGCCTTCTTCTGAACTAGTGATCGGGTAGTGATTGCGCTGTAGTGATGAACAGTATCCTTCAACTCATAGCTTTCTGCTCTCTTCTTTGTCAAAAGATCCTTCATAAATTTTGCATACCCAGACATTTGTTCTAGTGCCTCTACCAACGGAACATTAATGGTCAGTTGCTTTAACATATTCATGAATTTGCTGAACTTTGAATCATCCGCAATCTTCTTTAATCTTTGAGAAAAAGGTGGTGGTGGATAAGGAATTGTTTTCTCCACGGCTTTCTTCTCCTTTTGCTTCCGTTTTTCAGCCTTTTCAGGCTGCAACATACTCGGTGTGACGTCATGGACGTCGTGGGTGGTGTCTACGGCAGCTTCTCCTTTTGCCTTATCATCGATGTCTGCTGCCTCGTCAACCACTTGCTTTCCTTTGGATGAATTTTCCAGCACCTTACCACTTCGGGTAGTAATAGCCATGCATGATCCATCATTCCTTGGATTTTGCACAGTGTCGCTAGGTAAGGTGCCAGCCTTTCTTTGACTGAGTGTTGCTGAAAGTTGGCTCAATTGCTGCTCTATTTGCTTGATTGAAGTGGAATGTGAGTCAACCAATTGCTTCATTGAGGACAAATCATTTATTACCTCCGTTACTCCTGCGTTGGTTGCTTCCACTCCTTTCAACAGTTTAGCCATCATATCTTCCATATTTCCAGAACCAGATATGGTGGTGTCACATCTTCCTAGGGGAACGTATAAACCACTTTTTTCATTCTTGTTCTTCCAACTACCTTGGTCCTTGTTTCCAGATTTATCATAGTAGTTCCGACCTTGGTTTCCTTGGGTATTACCTCGGAAACCCCCCTGATTGTTCAAGTAGTTGGATTCTTCTTCTGAATCAGATTTGTTTCTTTCTTTTAACGCAACAGCTTTGACTTTTTCGGTCTTCCCTGATAATAGATGCTTTGTAAGAAGATGCACTTGCGTTTTCATGTGCGCCATATCTTGATCACGTTCTTCTTCTCTTCTCCTTTGTTCAGCAGTCATGCCAATAGATATAGTAGGGCTTGCTACCTCAGAATCCCTGGTATGCCAAGCTCTACTTTGCTTCGTCATCCGATCTAGCATATTGCTTGCCTGCCCAAAGGTGAGGTCCATAAATGATCCTCCAGCCGCATTATCCACCACTGGTTTAGTTATTGAATTCAAGGCTCTGTATAGTATCTCCATTAGGTGGACATTGGTCATGTAATGGTTTGGGCACCTCATAAGCTTCGTCTTGAACCTCTCCTATGTTTCATGAAGAGCTTCGGTTGGAAGCTGCCGAAAGTTGCTGATTTTATCTCTTAATTGTGCTCTTTTGGATAGCGGAAAGAATCTTTCTAGGAAAGCGTCTCTCAATTGCCTCCAATTTGTAATAGAATCAGGAGTCAGCCCATTCAACCATAGAGTTGCCTCCCCAGACAGAGACAATGGAAATAGGCGTAATCGAATTGCATTCTGACCAACGCCAGGATTGTCAAATGACTTGCATGTAGAAATAAAGTTGAAGAGATACATATTCGGATCATCGCCTGCTAGTCCACCAAATAATCCCTTGAGTTGCAATAACTGAATCATGGTGCTTGTGATGTTGAACTTGGCTCCGGGTGCCAATGGTGGAGGAATAATGGCTCCTGTGGCTTCGGCTCTATCAAGATCATCATCATCATCGTCGAAAGCTGGTTGTACAGGTCGGCGTTCATGCCTAAACCTTGCTTGACAATCTCTTTTGTTGGCAGGTGTTGTGATCTCAGCAGCATGCCTAGGGTTTAGTAACTCATCATCACCTAGGTCCTCGTCGCCAGGATTTATTGCTCGCCCGGGGTTATCAATATTCTGTTGATGCACTTGAGCGGCGGCTAGAGCAGCTAGTCTCGCCTGTTCCTGTTGAGCAGCCATCCTTTCAATTTCGTGTTGTGCCTCCATTCTACCAATACGTTGGGGTTCAGGATTGATGGGTAATAACAGTTGACCAGAACTTCGAGTATAGGGCATGCACTGAATAAAAACCTGCAGAGAACAAAAACAAAAACTAAAAGTAAAAGTACGAGAATCTTTGACCAAAGGGTCTAGTAATTATCACAAACTTAATTGACGCTCGTATTCCCCGGCAACGGCGCCAATTTTTGATAACGTTCAAACTACAGCTCTCGTAAGAGTATAAGCGGTTGTTGTCAAATATAGAACCCAACTGGGTTGGGTATTGATCCCACAGGGAATAGACGGTCAATAAGTAAGCAAAGATTATTAGACTTTTGGTGCAAGTTTCATAAAAAGGGGGGGATTTTAATGTGCAAATAATGTAAACAAAATAGTAAAGTAAAAACAGAAAATAGCAAAGTAAAAAGAAAAAATGTTTAGTAAGATGTAAAACAATGAGAATTGAGAGTTAGGGTTATGTCCACCTTATGAGTTATACGTCTCTATTGGCTATGAGTTATGCGGAATTCAGACATGCATGTGCTTATAGAGAATTGTATTCTATGGTAAATCCAAGCGTCTTTTGACCTTAACAAGGACTATTTCACTTTAACTCTTTCAAGCTTAAAGCGTGTCTAACGGTACAAATTCTCCAAGAGGTTAATCCAGTTACGGCACTAACTTTTTAACAGGGGTTGGTGCCCTATTACCTTGACATTATCTCTTTTCCAGACATATAACTTTTCTTTCGAACAAGTTAATGCTATACTGGCGTTATTCTATGCGTCTGCAGCCACAAGAATTTGCATTAAGATGAAGAGAATAACGATATAAGCAATACACGTGTCACGAATTCACAAACTCATAGCCTTAGATAGTATCTCATAAGGCTTCCATAACCCCAACAGAGGAGTTTAGTTACCCATGAGTGCTAAGGAAATCACAATAGACATTATTATTATACCACAATAAAGATCTCGTGTAATAAGGTGTGGTGTGGCGTTTTTAGGCGTGAATTCCCTTGCAAAGTAACGTTTCTCTTGTTGTGGAAATTAAGAATTGAGTAGATGAATAGAAGAAGAATAAAAAGTAGAATTAATGGAAGAATTATAATCCGAGTTGTAAGTTGTGGAATAAGAAGTAGAATGAGAATGATAAAAATCTCTAGCAAAATAGGGTATTTATAACACCCATATCCTATTCCTACTAAGCTAATGCATTACTTAACCCAATCCTACTAGGTTACTGCATCATTATCCTAATCTTAATAAGTTACTGGTAGTCCCCAAAGTCTTTAGAATTGTTGTTTTTGCCCGGGATAGATTTTGCATGCGTCACTTTTGGTCCTTGGCGTCCAAGATTTCCATTCATTCTTTGGTGAAGCTTCCTTTGGCATCAAGTTATCCATAAAATGCTGAAATCTGCATCATTTATACCTGAGAACTTGCTAATCACGTTTGTTAGCTCAATTACAGGAAAAAGGACTAAAAGTGCATGAATTATATATTTTGTCCTCAAAACTTAGCTAAAATATGGGTAAAATATAGTACTTTAGGCGTGTAAATTCGCCAATCATCAACTATCCTACTCATAGTTTGGATCTTTTAGCAGTGGTTTTTGCGTTGAAAATCTAGCGACACTATTTATATGGAGTGCATGTGGACATATTCTTAAATTATAAGAGTCTACAGTATGTGTTCACCCAGAAAGATCTTAATATCAGGCAGAGGAGATGGCTTGATATTCTCAAGGATTATGACATGAGAATTCACTACCATCCAGCTAAGGCTAATGTTGTTGCGGATGCTCTTAGCAGGTGTCTACGGGGAGCTTAGCTCATGTGGATAAGAAGAGGCGAGAGTTGGTGAAGGATATTCACTGCTTGGCTAATCTTGGAGTTTGCCTTTTTGACTTTGAGAATGGTTGTATGTTGGTATAGGAAGTGGTTCGGTCATCTCTCGGTGCAGAGATCAATGAGAAACAAAAGCTAGATCCTGTCTTGATGAAAATAAATGGTTATGTAGGTGGGCAAAAAGTAATGGTATTTGAGATTGGTGGTGATGGTACCTTGCAGTACCAAGAGAGGTTATGTGTTCCTGATGTCGATGGTTTTTGAGAAAGGGAATTGGCTGAGGCCCGTGAATTGTGCTACATTGTTCATCCCGGTTCAACGAAAATGTATTATGATCTCAAGGAGATGTATTGGTGGAATGGTATGATGAAGGATGTGGCTGATTTTGTGGCCAAATGTTTGGTGTGTCAATAAGTGAAATTTGAGCATATGAGGCCTGGAAGCTTGTATCAGGAAATTTCCTAAAAGAAAATGGGAAATGATCAAGATGGATTTTGTTATCGATCTTCCTTGGTCTCAAAACCAATTTGATTCATTTTGGGTCATCGTGGATAGGATGACAAAGTCTGATCATTTCTTGCAGTCAGGACTAAATTTTTGGCCGAGGATTATGCTAGGTTATATCTACATGAGATTGTGAAGCTGCATGTGGTACCTATTTCGATTATCTCTGATTGTGGTACGCAATTTTTGTCTCACTTTCGGCGGTCATTTCAGAAGGGGTTGGGTACTAAGGTTATTCTGAGTACTATTTTTCATCCATAATAAGGGTCTTCAGATTCCTTACTTCAGTTATGGAATCCACTTTGTTTTCCCGGGACTTAGGAAGAACATACAATTTTTCTCAATTGTTTGTATAAGGGAATTACTTCTCCTAAGAAGTAAAGCTCATTTGTGATAGAAGTGAACCTTGTATGCATTTATTGGATTGTTTCTTGTTCTTTCATAGTGAATATTTCATACTGAGTAGTAAAAATGTCTACTATTGAAAATTTCACATCAGTAGTACCTTCATGAATAGTCATCAAGCAATCCCAAATCTCCTTGGCATTTTCACTAGATGAGATCATGTTATACTTACCAGGACCTGTCCCACAAATAAGCAACTTCTTGGCGTTATTATTCTTTTCAAAAAAATTTCCTATCTTCATCATTATACTCCCTTCTGCTTTTAAAGACCATCGGTGTAACCTTTAATTCTTTGAATTCTTTAATAGACACATGAGGACCATCAAGAATTATGTCCATCAGCTCACTATCCTCAACCATAATGAAGTCAAACATCCTAGTTTTCCACCATCCATAGTATTGTCCATTAAATCTAGGTGGTCTAGTGGTAGATTGCCCTTCTTCCAGGTTAGGTGGATTAGCCATGATAACCAAATCACCATAGGTGTTAACCTTTTAGAGTGTTCCCGCTCTAATACCAATTGTTGAAACTTTTAGGGGTCGCACCACACAGTCAGGGACCAGGTCCCTCAAAGTCAATCACAGCAAATAGAACAGTAAATGACTAGAAATCATAAATGAGTGCAGGAAATGTAAAGAACATAGGATTTAATGTGGAAACCCCTTGCTCAAGGGATAAAAAACCACGGTTCGCCCTCGCAAGCTCAAAACAATCCACTATAACCAACCATACCTACCTCGAATGATGGGTCAAGGATTCCATTAACATGATGTAACATAGAGCACAACCACACCTACCTTTAACAAAGATAGAAAACAAAGATGTCAAGTAATACATACCTTAAGTACAATTATCCGCAACGGGGAACAAGAATGGATATTTGGACTTCATGTCCTCCTCGGTATCCCATGAATTTTCCTCCACTCCAAATAAAGTATCTGGTAACCCGCTCATATAACCATGCTCCTCCACTATGGTTTTAGCTATGAACATAATATTCCACCATTTCGATCTCCTAATTCCCCTGCAAAACACATAGCCATGAGGGCCTGAGTCTAACGACACATTCCTTCTACGTTCAAACCTAAATTAGAATTGAAAGTGATAGCGTAGGCTATGGAACCCTATACTTCACACTCCTCCAATAATACTACACCAACTTTTCTTACTATCGCAAGGGTTTCACTACATCTCCCCTTCTTAACTGTCTCATATAACAAAAATTTGCCTTATTCTTCCAACTTCATGTATAGACTTAACCCAAGTAGTCACCCCCAAAATTTTCATATTTGAGAACATCTACTCCCCTATCTATAGCACTATTACCCTTCCATATCCATTACCATACTACCAAAATAAGGGTCATTATGGAAATAGAGTACAAACATCAAGGATAGGAGTGTTACTTCTCAATTATGGCCCCTATTAGTCGTACTACTCAAGGTGAGTCCCATGAAAAGAGTTACATCACTATAGGAACAAATAATTTGTAGAAACCATCCATATCATAAATAGAAGGTCACTTTGGCGTAAACAATAGCATGAGTCATTCAAAATGGGCACGGTGATGAATTCATGTGCATATATTATGGATCATATAATGTAAAGTTGAGATTTATATATTTTCAAGAAATAAGGCAAGAGTTACCACTTGAAACTATTGCTTCTTAAAACTAAGCATAACGTTAGACATGATTTCATAGGGGTCATAACATAGAGCTTGAGCAATTTAAAGCTCAGATTCCAGTGAACCATTATTGCTTCTAATTCAAGAATTGGAGCATGGACATACGAGGCTTAGAGAACGCAAACCTTAGGCATAGGCACTATTGAATACGCACGACATTGGTAGAATGTCCTCTTAACCCAAATGGGAGAAAAATTACTAGAATAGGAATAGATTTACCCCGACTCCTCCGTGCAGCTCACTACTAGGAGAAAAATCTATGATCAGATTGAGTTTACCGTCCTATCCTTGCAGGCATACCCTCTCACTAAACCTATGAGCACAACACTCCGCTCTAAGGGAGTGGATAATACCAAGCACTTGCATACATAAAACCTCATCTAACGAGATACTAACTGGGGTCAAACATATTCTTATACACCTAATGATCTTATTTACCAAATGAACTAACCTTAATTCATCACTCTAACACTAAACTTCTAGTATATATATCATTATTACCCACTCCAATGGTTCCTAAGTTATCAACCTAACCTCTTTCACACATCCCATCAAGCCTAACAATTTACTCCTGCAATTCTTGCATCGCTACCCTCAAGCTAACATTTTTTTTGCCCCAATCAATATCTAAAGTTCAATCTTGGTGTCTAGAAATAAATCATGCACCACTAACAAAGCACCCTACATAATATCCTAAGCCACCTAATAGAGAGGTCACCCAAAATTCCTTATCCAATTGTTGATAGTCTATACAAATCTAAAAAGGCCTATATCTCTTACGCACAAAAAACACATGAGCACTCTACGAAGAAACACTAGGGTGGATAAAACCCTTATTAAGAAGATCTTTCAACTGCTCCTTAAGTTCTTTCAACTCAGCTGGAGCCATTCTATAAAGAGGGACGAGATAGGACAGGTATCCGATAGAAGATCAATCCCAAAATCTATCTCCCTATTGGGAGGAACACTGTGAAAATTATCAGGGAATACCTCGAGAAACTCACAGTTCACAGGGACAAATTACGAAGAAGGACCCTCCAAGTTAGAATCCTTAACCTAAACCAAGTAATAGAGACACCTCTTGAAAATTAACTTTTGAGCTCTAAGATAAGGAATGAACCTTCCCCTCGGCACTAAGAAACTACCTTCCCACTCAATCACTGGTTTATTTGGGAATTGGAAACTGACCTTCTAGGTCCTACAATCAAGGGACACATAACACTTATGGATCCAATAAATCCCCAAAATCATATCAAAATCTAACATGTACAACTCCACCAGATCCATTAGCATCTCCATACCATAGATAGATACCACACAATCCCTATAGACTTTTCTAGCCACAATAGAGCCACCCATAAGGGTAAACCAGAAAAGGGATTTGAAATACTCTCAGGACTAAACCCAAAATAAACAGCCACATAAGAAAGGGTAGACAAGAGATTAAGCAGATAATATACATCACGAGAGAAAATTTTTAACATACCAGTGACAACATCAGGGGATGCCTCAAATTTCTAATGGGTTGCAAAAGTATAAAGATGACTCTAGTCAAGAGATAGAAGTAGCACCCTATGGTGCAAGAGCTATTGACATAGCAACAAGGACCTTATTAGTGCCAATAGCAACTCTTGAAAGGCACTTCCACTATATGTGACCAAGTTTACCACACTTAAAGCACTTATTCCTCCCCTCACTATAGAAACCATGTAACTTACCACAAAATCGACAAGAAGGTTAAGGGGAGACTGACTGAGGTCCACTGGCTTAAGACTAGGCATCTTGTGCCCAAAACCCAGTATTAGTCCAAGAGCCATAATGACCAGAAGACCTAGAATAAGGAGGACCAACAGTAGTATATGAACTCCTCTAATTCCCCTTCTTAATACCTAGTCTCCCATGTTTACCATTAATTTGCTAAACCCCATCTTGCTTTGAATATCTAAAATTCTTCCTCTATATATCCCTCCTCTTTGCTTGATTCATTCTTCCACTAATAAGACCAAATTAGCTTAACAGAGAGGCTACTATCTGGGTTAATATATGAATAAAATGGAAAATTCGACATTAGAAGTATCTTCTTGAGGTAACAGAACATAAGTGATACCAACCAGAGAAGAAACAGTAGGGACTAGAGGAACTCCATAAGGGCATTCAGAAGTAGGGACCCTAGAATGGGTTCGTACCCTATAAGTAGGATAGTTCAATCCATATTATCCTCAAGCGAGACAAAAGAGTCTCTACAAGCATTAAATCTTTGATGATGCATGATTTGAAATGCAATTAATCAGAAGTTAGAGAGTTTTCAAGACCTTAGACTCTATAGCCCAAAAATAGAACACAAGAAAGGGAAAAATTCCTAAATGCCTCTTAGACTTTCCCTAATAAGTGTGGCATCATTCATAAAAAAGACTCTACTTGACACGGCTTCATGGGCACCTAATTGACCATGAACCTAGGCATTGATACCAACTTTTTCATGATCTAAACCAGGGCCTGTCCATGAGGATTTATCTCAAGTCAATCGAGGATCGGAGACCAACCTTTTTGCCTCACCAAATAAAATATAATACACCTAACAGTGGATAAATTCTGAACATATAACAAGATAGAATAAATATATGCTCAAAGGAGTCTAAGAATATCAACAATGATATCCAGTCCATAGTAATCCATAAAACCTCTAAATAGAACCAAACCAACAATTAATATAAGTTAGAACATGTCTTTGGTGATAGCTAAAACTAGACCAAAGAAAAGAATATGACTTAAGGAAACCAAATCATGTAATAAGATCTTTTGAAATATGAAAGCTCACTACTTCAACCTGACTCACAAACTATCCAACGATCATATATCATCGCACTGGAAAAGTAGAAGTGTTTTCGGTGCCTACATCATGTAGGGATATACGTGTAGAGATAATTAGCGGGTTGAGTGGTATCATGTAACTCAGGGATAAGGAAAGAAAATAATTCCATGCTCAACAGTTCACAATCACTCAAATCCAATGCATATAATCTGACACATATACATACATACATATATCTATACACATACACCCACACCCACACATATATATATATATATCATATGCTGGGATAGGGAACACGGCTTAGCATAAAGTAAATCATTAATTTGGATTATGTACCTTGACTATCATAAAGCTATCCATGTGTTATATGGGTATAGTTGTCTCCCCCTGGTCTGGCTCTAGTGCGTGTTAGCCGCACATACTGGAGATATCATAGAAGGCTGGGGATTTTTTGAACCCTATGCCCTCCTTGATATAGGAATATAAAGTGTGACATAAGTACATGGTTATTAACCCTTGTATTGGCAAATATGAGTTTCCAGTGTCGTCCCCATTGGACCTTAACCTTCACAGCTAGCTACACAAATCTCTTTAAACCCAATTAAAACATTTTGAACATAACCCAACCATTACAGCAAGGTGTCAATCATTAAGGCATCATTAAGTGGTATCATAATACCAACTATAGCTTACAAGCAATGCCATTAAGCCAACACTATAGGGAATCCTTGTAACCCACAGACTCTATTAAATAATTGGGGGATTTCTTATACCCCACAAGGTTTTCAAGCAAATAATTTACTTGGGGGAATCCTTATACCTCACAAGGTTTTAAAGACCATTATTATCCACTTGTGGTAATCCTTGTACCCCACATAGTTTTCAAAGCCATCCTTACAAATTTTGCCATTTATGCAATGCATTAGTTTTAAGGAAATAAGTTAATTAAACTGATAAATCGCATTCCAAAACCAGTTATGCAAGTGAGTTGGGGTTTTTATTATGACTTTTAGTATCAAAATCCAATTATTTGAGAAATCCTTGTACCCCTAATTACAATATTCACAAGTTTGGGAAATCCTTGTACCCCTAAATTCATTCACCATTTCCACGCACCCCAATGAGTGTACAAACCAATAATTCAATGCATAAACAAATCAATAGTAATCATTGGAAAAATATTCAAATAATTTATATCCAAAACCCTTGACCCATCATTCAAAATTCAACATCAAAACCATGTGAATAATAAACTAAATTCATGCCATTAATAAAATACCAGTGTAGGGAGAGATATAGATGCCTTAATCACCAAGAAACTTGAAGAAGATACCACCCTTAGAACCCTAGATAACTACTTTTCTTGAAACCCTAGCCTTGTTTTGAATGAAGGATTTGAGAGAGTGTAGAGAGTATTTGATATGCTAAAATATTAAAAATAACCTTCTTGTAGATGTCTTATGGTATTGGGGCCTAAGTGGGGAAGGAGGTAAATTACCAAGATACCCTTTAAAAAAGCTAAGAAATCCATCGCCCAATCACTACTGGTGACCTTATGACTCATAGGGTCACCCTCAACTTGTGGCCCTTAGTTGCAGGCTAGACAGTGTCATGGGCACCTACATTGGTTTGTTTATGAGATGTACCATACAACTTATATCGTGACCTTATGACTCACTGGGTCCAAGTCTTAGTCAAGACAGAACCACCACGGCCCTATACTAGTTACCTTACGAAAGGAAAATTACTATTTGTAATGAGTATTAATGACTCATGAGCTATAAAACTGTACTCGGAGTGGAACACAAGGCAAGCATATTGTACAGGCTATGATTGAGATCTCAAGACCCGTATAGAGACCCTACTACTCATAAGGAGAGTCGTAGTTAGGACAGTAAGCTAGAACTCAAGATTTTTCAAAAGCCAACACCTGGGGTGTTAAAGTTAGAAAATGGTACATTCGTTGCCTATCCAAAGAAAAAAATAGTTATGATAATGATCCATCAATTTTCCTTTGTCCACCGGTGTAAGGTACATAGTTCAGGGTGCTACATACATAGAAATAGTACTCCATCCATTTTTAAAAAATGACCTAATTTAAGACTAAATAAAAGATATTTTTAAATTTGGTGGTACTAAAAACTAACCTTTGAAATATACAATTTTTTTCAAAATTTGTAAAAAAAAAAATTCTTTGAAAAATCCATCGTTTGCTTTGTTGCAACGTTTCGTAAAATTGCACTGCTTTATATGATTACCCCATTTCATAAATGGAATTAACTTTGACAAATAACTATTAAATTAAATGACATTAAAACTAGTACAAATAGTTATCTTTATAGATTTGATAAATCCCTAATTTTTTTATTAATATAACAAGAAAAAAAATTGTAATAACGTCAAATTCAATTCAAAAAGCAAGTCATTGTTCATCTTCCAAACTCTTAGTTCTTTCAGTTATGCAATAACGTTCAATTTTTCTATATTTATTTTAGATTTTTTTTATCTCTTGTTCATTCATTTGACTTTCATGATTTGTACAAAAATTGAATGAAAAACCAGTGATAAATACCCCAATGCACTCTTGGAGAAGACGAGGGAGGACCATCTCATCGACCTACACTTTCTTTGAATTGACCTTGTCTTAAAACTAGATGTGATTTTGTCCCAGTAAGCTCAACTACATTAAAAACTAATGATATGGAGTTGTTGGTAAAGGCAAACGTGTAACGATAAACTTTTTGATGAAATAAGTGAATTCTGTATTTCTGTATGATTTGAAAGTTGTACCCCTCCCCATAGTTGCATTATGATATTTCAGGGTTGTAGGGGTGAGTGACATAATATTTGATGCATTTTGGTACCATACTTGCGATATTATAGTTTTTGATGGCTTTGAGAGTCTTATTTTGGACTTATGAGGATATCATTTGATCCGTGCAATGGATGACTAAATAGACTATATTAGAAGCTCAAGAATATTGATTTAGGATAGGTAGAACTTTTATTTTGGTCCTGATGTATCCGATCACATTTTGACCTGTTGGTCGGAAAGT
Source organism: Capsicum baccatum var. pendulum (assembly GCA_030864225.1). Taxonomy (NCBI): domain Eukaryota; kingdom Viridiplantae; phylum Streptophyta; class Magnoliopsida; order Solanales; family Solanaceae; genus Capsicum; species Capsicum baccatum. The sequence continues at coordinate 177,381,579 of CM061561.1, read as the reverse complement.
TGGAAAATTAGAAATATGGGTGTGGGACTCACATTTGGTTAAAACAGCTTCGGATGGAAAATCTGACTTCACCAGAAGATTTAGAATGTCTATGTTATGGTGGTGACATATTTGGTGTGATTTTATGGCTTTTAAATCTCATTTTGACCCTCGATTTGGAAAATTATGATTTCGTGTTTCGGGGGTCAACTCTGAGAAAATGATGTTCTTTGAAAATCCAAATTTGCCAACGCATTTGAAATATCAAATTTAGTGCGGTTGAATAGTTTATTTGTGTTCATTGTTCAAATAAATCCCAGACACCCCATCGGAGATCGGATCAAACTAAAAGAAAAATAATTTTTTTACCTTTTTTTTGGGCTCATTTTGTCCATTCTTTCACCTTGCCTCTTGAGAGTTAAACCCTAAAATAGTGTGGGAGCCTAAAAGTGAATCTTGTGGGATCTTAGATATCTAGATAAACATCTATTTCTTGATTTTATTACAGATTTAAGGTAAAAATTCATCCTTTTCTTAGTAATTTTTTGATTAATTTTTCAAAACTTCAAAAATTTAGGGCTTGATTTTAACCCAAATTTCATTCATTTTCACTTGAATAAATTTTAATATTATAATTAATAGTTTTTCATCAAGTTATCCTTTAAAACAACTCTGATTTTTAATTTTTAAGTCTGATTTTAAAAATTTTACCCGATAAAGCTTAAAAATTATTTTTCTTTGATTTAAATTTCTGACTCAATTTGACTTGGGTTTCAGTTGTAGGTTCCTAAAAATGTGGAAAACATATTTTTGAAGTAAAGTTACGATTTTTCCCTTCTTTTTTGAAGAACCCATTTCGGGGATCCGTTTTAAGCCCAAATCAAATGTAGTCAATATGAGGGTAGTTGGTTTATTTTGACACGTAGATTTCATATTTGATATTTGTAGAGGATTTCAAGATGGTTCATTGAAAGTAAGATCGTGGTTCAAAGTGTAACAAACTGGTTTCGGCTTTAAAGGTAGGTTATGGCTTAACTCTTTTAGACTGGATTGGATAGTAAATAATAGTACAAAATGAATGTTAAGGATGATAACTAATCATGAAAAATGGTTATTTATGTGTTTTGCCTGTGTTGAGGCTTATATGTGAATAATCGAAATTGAGTTATTATGTGATATTATGCGATATGTGTGACCGTGTGGGATCCTATGTGATATTGATAACCTTGACTACATCTGAATAATTATATTATGTTGTTAAGATGCTTAATATGGTACTATTGATATATTATAATTATATTCATACTTTATTGGCATATGAGACATATGGAAATTTATGGATGAAATTGAAATAATGAATGGATATTGATTCACGTGGTTATTAAACTATATCATTGTGGTTAGTTGTGGAAATATATCATATTTATGGTTGTTGAAGTATATCATGTGGTTGGATGTGAAAATGCTCATTGTGATTGGTTGTAAGCATTACATCCTTATATCATATTCTTTCATGAAACATTGGTACCACCGTGGCAACATTCGAGAAACACTGGCAATACCTTTTTAAAACCCTCACCAAGGGATGTGCCGAGGAGGAGATATTGTAAAATCTTATGAAACCCTTTTCGAGGAGTAAGCCATAAATGAGATATGAAATTGTCAAGGTTTGCCGCAACAAGGACCATTATGATCCTTATTTTTAGCTCGTGATAAATTGGTATCAAAGCAGACAGGTTTCATTGGTATAAATGGTGTAAGAATGAGATATTTAATAGAGTCTCACATATCAATAACTAGACGTCTATATCTATCTTTGAGAGGCTATCAGATGTCTTTAGGAAACTTTCCTTATTTTTATTCCTTACCATGCAAAGTTATTTCATATCTTGTGTTCTAAGTTATATTTCACTCTTTCTATACAGATGGTGTTGTCTAGGTCCCGCGATTATAGTGCTTTAGAGCTTTCACCTAGAGGGCAATCCTTAAATCGTGGACAGACTTGAGGGATGGGGAGACCCCGTGGGGCAGCCCCATCTGGGAGGAGTGGTAGGGGACTTTCCCTTGAGCCTCATGTTGAGTAGGTTGGAAGTGTGGGCCCTAATCCAGTTCTTTAGAGTTCGCCTGGCCGAGTGTTGGAGGGATTATTGGTGCATTTGCTAACCCGAGGGTTCTCTTTTGGTTATGTTGGGTGTTCTTCCAGTTCAGAGTGTGGATCCTCCTATTGCACCTACTTCTGGTTTGTGTACTCCTCATACTTCGAGTCCTATTCCACCTTCAAGGTCGACATCTGACTATGGGGTTTAGAGATCAGGGTTCCAACCGTCATTTATGTTACCTCCCTAGATGGGATCACAATTTGCCAGATTTACTATGCTTCCTCTTATGGCTAGTGCAGTGATGTTATTTGAGGATTAGAAAAGGTTAGAGAGGTTTACTCGATTGGGTCCTCCCAGATTTGGTGGGTCAGTAGGCGAGGATGCCTATGAGTTTTTGACTGACTACGAGAGAAGTTACACAATTTAGGTTCACTCAAATTTCATTGAGTTGCTTAAACGTCTTATCAGTTTAGAGATATGGTGAGAGATTAGTAGAGGTTGCTTGTTATTTATAGACCCCATGATTCTCCTGAGATGACTTGGGATTAATTTTCCAAGGCTTTCACAGAGAGATTTATGCCTTTCAGTATGAGATACTGTATGCGAGATGAGTTTGATAATTTAGAGAAGGGCTCTATGACAGTTGCTAAGTCTGAGGCATGCTTCTATGCCTTGTCTAGATATTTCTATGATAACATTTCTATCGAGTTTGAGAATATTCAAAAGTTTGTAAAGGGTTTGGATATTTTTCTTCATTTAGATACGTCTCGGATGGCTGTGTTTGGGGATTCTTTATAGAGTATTGTAGATCATGCTAAGATTATAGAGGGTATTCTTAGTGCATCCTAGGGAGGCGCAAAAAAGGCGTGAAATTTGGGAGTGAGTATCATTGTAGTAGGATCTCGAGGCGAGGATATTTTAAAGGCACGGATAATGGGTGTAGTTCAGTGATTTTATTTAGATATTTATTATTTCTTCATCGATCATGTAGCTATTCAGTCATCTAAGTTTACTGGTTACCTTCTGTGTAGCGTATCTGTGTGTTGTAGATGTTGACCACTTAGTCTGTTCATAGGTGGTTTATTACTGGTGTTTATATGATGTGTAGGGTCTATGAGCGATGTGGCTAGGGACTGTCCCCAGTGATTTAGACTACGTTTTTGGTCTTGGTTTCCTTGGTTTCGGTACCTTGCCATTATTGAGTTTTATCCTTGGTATTGAACTATGTTATGACTCATTAGTCATTCATATTATGATATGTCTAGGACCATAGTCATATGTTGGTCAGTGTAATATTGGTCAAGTTCTATCCAAGGTATAAGAAGACTCCATACGAGTCATATATTGATGTGACGAGAAGTATAAGGTCAAATCATATGTTGTCTAGTGTTTACCCTTTAATATTTTGCCTAGGGTATGACTTTAGGGTTTAGTCATATGTTGAGATACAAGTTAGGAAAGGGAGTCATATATCGGATAGAAAGTGGTTTCCAACTTTTTGATCAGATAATGAGTTAAGGGTACAACTCGTATGATGTGGATACGAGTTGAGGGGTTCAATCTCTCCCACCTGCATCCTTTTTATAGTTTAAGGTGGGGGCATTTTGGATATTTCCCCCCAATAACTCCTTTTGACGACATGACATAAAACATATTTGGAGGCTTCCTTAACCTATTATTCACAATCAAGTACTCTCTAAACACTCTTAAATCTTTCCCAAGCTCTTGATTCAAGAAAGACTAGGGTTTTCTTTAAGGTAATTAATTAAGGCTCTAAAGTGTGGTTTCTCTCCATCTTTCTTGTTGTCTAAGGCATGTTACTCCTCCCTCATTATTAGTTCAACTGAAACTATATTTTAAAAATATGGTTTTCATGGTATTAATGTGGATTTATTTTTGTTTTGAAATAGATGTTGAGGGTTTTTGTTGTTTATGATTGGATAATGTTTGCCATGTTTTCCTTATGATTTTTCATGTTATAATTATGGTTTAAGCATGTGGTTGCATGGGAATGGTAAATTGATATACGATGTTTGGTTCTGGAAATTTTAGGCCCTCAATATGTTTGATAAAATGTCTATGAGAATGCTTTTGTCGCATAGTTTGACTATTATTGAAAACTTTGAATTGAATAATATGGTAATGGAACTTAAATTGGTTTAAATAGTTTCAAATGGATTGGGAAGGTCTCGGTGTCCATGGCTTTGTTAAAATATGGTTTTAAAACCTTATGGGGTACAATGGAATCCCCTAAGTAAGTAATCTATGAAAACCTTATGGGGTACACGGGAATTCCCCAAGTGATTTTAATAATAGAGATTTATGTACCTGGGAACCCACTAAGTGTTGGCTAATGACATTGATTGCAAGCTATAGTTGGTATAATGATAACATATTTTAATGCCTTAATAGTTGACTCCTGGAAATGGTGGTTTGGTTATGTGTTAAATATTTTAATTGGGCAATAATGGGGATTGTGATAGCTAGCCATGAAGGTGTGAGTCCTAAAGGTTGACACTGGAAACTCATGTTTGCCGACATGAGGATTGATCTTGATGACAACATACTTGTGGGGTGCTAGGGAATGCCCCAAGTATATACTCGTATATATGTATTATAGAGGGCGAAGGGTACAAGGGAACCCTCGACCACCTATGGTATCTCTAGTTCATGCGGCTACACACTGGGGACCATTCTTGGGCTAACATTGGACCCATATATCCCGTGGGTGGATTATGACTGTAAAGCTACACAACCTAGGTTAAAGTTTTAAATGCACGCTAAACCCGCTCCTTTTTTTCCCGGCATTGTATATATTAATGTATGTGGTTGCATTTGGTTAGTTACCTTAGTTTTAAATAATGACATTATTTTATCCTTATTCTTGAGTACATGCTAGTGTTTATTCGATAATCACCTTTGGGCATTGTATCCCCATGCGATAAAAGAACCGGCCATACTACCATTCCTCCTGCTCAGTGACTTGGTGATTTGGGGACAGCTTGAGTCAATCTTAAGTTGTGAGTTTTCATTTTTTGGTAGGTCCATTTCATGTTATGGTTTATCTTATGTCTTTATTATTTCTTTGACATAGGTTTTGGCTATGGTCAGGGGCATGTCCTGACTAGATATTCTTTGGCATTTTTAGAGGCATTGTGTGGACAACTGTAGACTTAGGCATATTATGGTTTTTTTGGTTTGGGTTGGACGGTATGACTTGGTTAGGTTGGTCTCAGATTTAGACTTAACCCAAAGTCATCAAATTCTAAATGCTCTGTCTTATTATATGTTTAGAATTTATCCGACATGGGTTGTATACTAGTTGGTTGGATTGGGTATAGAGGGTGGTCTCTGGCCCTTGTTGGACTTAAGATGTCTGACATGACTAGGCCCTAGTTTGGGTCATGTTAGAGGGGCAGAGGTAATAGAGCTCATGGAGGTATGAGTGGGGCCACTTAAGTAGTTGGTGGTCGTGGGGATACCCAGGTAGCTAGAGGTTATAGGTAGTGTTATGCTATACCAACCAAATCTAAGGTAGAGGCTTTCAATGTTATGATTACAAGTATCATCCCCATTTGTTTCATACCTGCATTTGTATTATTTTATCCTGGATTAACTTTCGCCTATGTGTCTATGTATTTGGCTTCAAGTTTTGATTTTGTTAGTATGCCTTTTTCCATGCTTATTCATGTATGTACCTTGGTAGGTTATTCTTTAGTGGTGGATCGGGTGCACCGATCTCGTGTTGTGATTTTTGCCAGGCGTGAGACTTTGGTACAATTGCTTGTGTTTGATATGCTTGATTTTGATGTTATTTTGGGTATGGATTGGTTGGATCCTTATCATGCTGCCCTAAATTATTTTTCCAAGGTCGTGAATTTAGTTTCACCGATGTGCCAATGATATCTTGGAAGGGTGCACTTCATTCGGGTCCTAAGAGGATTATATTTTATGTTCAAGCTCATAATTAGTTGAGAGGAGATGTTTATCTTATTTGTCTTATATTCATGACACCAGTATTGTTTTGCCTCCTTCCTTGGATTCTATCTATGTTGTCCGTTAGTTTATGGATGTGTTCCCTAGGGACTTGCCTGGTATGCCTCCTGATCGAATATTAATATGCTATTGATGTTGAGCGGGCACAAAGCCCATTTCTATTCCTTCTTATAGGATGGCCCCAACAAAGTTGAAGGAACTGAAAGATCAGTTACGGAAGTTGTTGGATAAGAGATTTATCTGACCTAGTGTTTAACCTTGGGGTGCACTTGTCTTGTTTGTGAAGAAAATGGATGGGTTTATGTGAATGTGTATTGATTATTGGTAGTTGAATTAGGTGATGGTTAAGAATAAGTATCCTCTTTCTCGCATTAATGATTTATTTCATCATTTTTTAGATGCTGCACTATTTTTAAAGATTTATTTGAGGTTCGGTTATCACCAGTTAATGGTTAGAGCCTCAGTTATTCGAAAAACTGCTTTTTGAACACTATATGGTCATTATGAATTCTTGGTCATGTGCTTCACGTTGACCAATGACCCTACCTCATGGAGTTGATGAACCAAATATTTCAACCATAGCTTGGCTCCTTTATTATTATATTTATAGATGATATTTTGGTTTATTCCAAGGGTGAGGTTCGTATGAGTAGCATTTGCAGATTGTACTTCTAAGATTGAGGGAAAAAAGTTGTATGCTAAGTTCTCTAAGCGTGAGTTTTGGTTGGAGTTTCTTTCTTTCTTGGGTCATGTGGTGACTAAGGAAGGTATTATGGTTGATCTAGCTAAGGTTATAGTGGTTCATGATTTTTCTAGACCTACTTCACCCACTGAGATTCAGAGTTTTGTTGGTTGGATAGGTTATTATCAATGTTTTTTAGGGTTTCTCATTCATTGTATCTCCATTAACCAATTCAACCTAGAAGAAGATTTCTTTTTAGTGGTTTGATGCTTGTGAGGTAAGCTTTCAAAAGATCAAGTATTTGTTGACTTCAACTCCTATCTTGACTTTGCCCAAGGAGGGCCTGGGTTTTACCATCTTTTGTGATGCTTCAGGTGTGTTTAGATAGGTATTGTGTTGATGCAGTAGGGTAAGGTAATTGCTTATGCATCTCATCGGTTGAAGCCTCATGGGAGGAATTATGCTCCTCATGATTTAGAGTTGTGTGTAGCTGTGCTTTTCTTAAAGTTGTAAAGCCACTACTTGTATGGAGTCTGTTGTGAGATCTTCTCAGATCATCGTAGCGTTCAATACTTTTTCAACAAATGAGATCTTAATGAGACAGCGCCATTGGCTTGAGTTTTTTTAAGGAATATGACTTGACTATTCTCTACTATCTGGGCAAGGCTAATGTGGTTACAAATTCTTTGAGCTGAAAGTCAACTATCATGGGTATCTTGGCGTATCTTTTGACCCAGGAGAGGCCTTTGTCTTTAGAGGTTCAGTCTTTAGCTAACCAAATGGTTAGACTTAATATTTCGACACCTGAGAATATTTTGGCTTTTATGGAGTCTAGATCTTCTTTGATTGAGAAGATTCGAGCTCATAAGTTTAATGATGTTGGATTAAGGTTGAGTCGAGATATGGTGTTGAGTAGGGAGGATAAGTAAGCCTCACTTGATTCAGATGGAGTTTTTAGGATCGGGTGTCAAGTTTGTGTGCCAGGAGTAGGTGATTGGATTAGGTTGATCTTGGAAGAGGCCCATTGTTCTAGATATTCCATCCATCTATGTATGACTAAGATGTATTGTGATTTGAGGCAGCACTACTGGTAGGGTAGTATAAGGCGAGATGTGGTGGACTTTATAGCTCGTTCCGATTATTGCCAGCAGGTGAAGTTTGAGCATATGAGACCTGGTGGACTGATTCAAAGGTTGCCTATTTTCGAGTGGAAGTGGGAACGAATCACTATGAAATTTATGACTGGTTTTTCTCATACATCTCATGGTTTTGACAATGTTAGGGTCATTGTGGATCGATTGACCAAGTCAACTCATTTTATTTTGGTTTAGGTCTTATTCAGTGCTGAGAGGTTGACTCATATCTACCTTCGTGAGATTGCTCATTTGCATGGTGTGCTATTACCTATTATTTCAGATCGAGGTTTTGTATTCACATCTCACTTATGGAAGACTTTTCAAGATAAGTTGGGTACTCGCATTGATCTTAGCACAGTGTTTCACCCCCAGACTGATGGCCAGTCAGAGCGGACTATCCAGGTTTTGGAGGATATGCTCCACACATGTGTGATGGATTTTGGTGAATAGTGGGATTAGAATTTGACTTTTGTTGATTTTGTATATAACAACAACTACCATTCATTTTCGACATGGATCCTTTAGAGGTATTTTATGGTAGGGGTTCTTGCTCCCGTGTGGGTTGGTTTGATATTTCAGAGGTGAGACCTCGAGGTACAGACTTGCTTCATGAGTCCTTGGATAGAGTCTGGGTCATTCAGGATTGACTTAGAGCAGCTTAGACTAGACAGAAGTGTTATGCTGATCGTATACTTTGTGCCTTGAGATTTGGTATTGGTGATCGTGTCTTCCTTTGACTTTCACCCATGAAGGGTGTGATAAGGCTTGGGAAGAGGGAAAAGTTTAGCCCTAGGTATATTGGCAAATTTGAGATTCTTTGAACTGTTAGTGATGTGGATTAAGAGTTGGCTTTGCCCCCTAATCTATTAGCTGTTCATCAGTTTTTCATGTTTCTATGCTTCATAGCTATATTCCTGATGAGTCTCATATCATTAGCTAGGAGTCGGTTTAGTTGGATGAGTATTTTTCTTTGTTGAGAAGCCGATCTTCATTTAGGCTAAGGATGTTAGGCAGTTGTGCTTTAGAGTTATCTCTGTGGCTATAGTTCAGTGGCGACATCGACCTGTAGATGAGGTTACTTAGGAGGTTGAGTCTGATATGCATAATTCTTATCCCTAGCACTTCATTGATTCATGTATTTTTGCCTTAGTTTGAGATCAAACTCGATTTTTAGTAGTGGATGATGTAATAATCAACTTTTTGAAGAAATATGTGAATTGTGTATTTCTATATGATTTGACTATTTTACCTCTCCCCATAATTGCATTATGATATTTATGGGATATGGGGGTGATTGACATGGTTTTCGATGCATTTTGGTGATATTTATGCGATATTGTGGTTTTTGATGGCTTCTAGAGTCTTATTTTGGAATTATATGGATATCTTTTGATCCGTACGGCGGATGATTGATTGAACTACGTCAGTAACTTTGAAATATTAATTTTAGACTAGGTAGACCATTGGTTAGGGTCTTAGTGCACCCGAGTTTATTTCAAACTATTGATTAAAAAGTTGGAAAATTTGAAATATAAGTGTGGGACCTACATTTGATTGAAATGACTTAGGTTGGGAAATTCGACTTCACCTGCAGATCCAGAATGTTGATTTTAGGATGGTAACATATTTGGTGTGATTTTACGACTTTTCATATTTCGACCCTCGGTTTGGAAAATTGTGATTTCGGGTTTTAGGGGTCAACTTTGTGAAAATGATTTTTCTTTGAAAATCCAACTTTGTCAATGCATCTGAAACGTCGAATTTAGTGTGGTTTCATAGTTCGTTTGCGCTCATCTGGCTCCTAACGAATTTTGGGCACCAGTCGGAGACTGAATCAAACAAAAAAATAGTTTTTTCTAGCTGGTGCATAGTATTAAAAACAACTTTTTACCTTTTCTCGGCCTATTTTGTCCATTCTTTCACCTTGCCTCTAGAGAGTTAAACCCTAAAATAGTGTGGGGCTTAAAAGTGAAGCTTGTGGGATCTTGGATAGCTAGATTAACATCTATTTCTTGATTCTATCATGAATTTAAGGTAAGAATTCACCCTTTTCTTGATTAATTTCTCAAAACTCCAAAAATCTTAGGGCTTGATTTTAAACCCAAATGTCACTCATTTTCACTCGAACAATATTTTAGTCGTATAATTACTAATTTTTCATCAATTTAACCTTCAAAACACCTCTGACTCTTGATTTTAACTCGGATTTTAAAGATTTTACCCAGTAAAGCTTTAAAATAATTTTTCTTTGATTTGAATTTTTGACTCGATCTAACTTGGGTTTTCAGATGTAGGTTCCCAAAAATGTGGAAAATGTATTTTTGAAGTAAAATTATGATTTTGTCCTTTTTCGAAAAACCCATTTCGGGGGTCCATTTTGACTTTGTATCAAAAGTAGTCAATATGAGTGTCGTTGGTTTTGTTTTAACGTATAAATTTCATATTTGATGTTTTTAGAGGAGTTCGGGATCATTCTTTGAAAGTAAGGTCGTGGGTTCAAAGTATAACATATCAGTTTTAGCTTTTGAGGTAGGTTACGGCTTAACTCTTTCAGACTGGATTGGGTAGTAAATGATGGTACAAAATGTATGTTAAGGATGAGAACTAATCATGAAAAAAGGCTATTTATGTGTTGTTCTCGTGTGGGTGCTTATATGTGATGTAATTGTTGAAATTGAGTTATTATGTGATATGTGTGACCGTATGGGGTCCTATATGATATTGATAGCCTTTAATACATGTGAATAATTATAATATGTTGTTAATGTGCTTAATACGATAACATTTATGTATTGTGATTATATTCATACTTTATTGGCATATGAGACGTATGAAAATTCATGGATGAAACTAAAATAATGAATGGATATTGGTTCACCTGGTTATGGAAATATATCATTATGGTTGGTTGTGAAAATATATCATGTGGTTGGTTGTGGAAATATATCATCTGGTTGGTTGTGAAAATACTCATTGTGATTGGTTTTTGAGCATTACATCCTTATATCATACTCATTCATGAAACATTGGTACCACCGTGGCAACATCCGAGAAACACTGGCAACTCCTTTTTAAAACCCTCCCCAAGGGATATGCCGGGGAGGAGATATTGTAACACCTTATAAATTCCTTTTCATGGGATGTGCCAAAAAAGATATATGAGATATGTGGATTGTATATGGCTTGACAACCTCCTATGGGTCCTATGCCGGGAAGCTTTCGCTCCGTAAGTGTATACAGGGATTGTACAAAGATCCAAGAGGTTGTGCGACTACCTCGTGCATCATCATTATCATATACATTGCACTTACTTTATTGTGTTATGTCGTGTTGTATTGACATATTAACTTGTCGTCTATGTATTTGTTGTATCTTCATTTACTTGTATTTGATGATCTTGTTTATACATGTTCTACTTATATGTGATATAATACATACTCATGTCCTATTATGGTATGATGTTGCAATATATGTGATATATTAGAAATGGTAGTGCAAGAGGTGTGGGCTACCATTATGTGTATTTTTCTGATTGAAGGTGACATTCCCTTAGTGTGTATTTTGTATGCTTTATTTTCTACTTTGCTCTGTTGGCCTATGATACATACTGAGTATAAATGGACCGTACTCACTCCTACTTCACCGTTTCAGTGCAGCGTTATGTTTGGGTGTACCTCAGACTGATTGATTTTGGCCCCCTTTAGATTACTCAAGGTAGCGGTTGGACATTCATATGCCCAGAGTTCACCTCTATCTATCTGTATTAGTTATGTCTTTATTAGTATTAAGAGACATATTATTTCTTTGTGGTTATTTTCTGATTTATTTAACTCTTGGATAGTATTAGTAGTTCTTGCACCTTTGACACCAGGTTTTGGGAGTTATGGTTGTATGTGTTGATTTTATTCTTTCACTTTTATTATATCAATATGGTTCGGCTTCGTTCTAGAAGTCTTACCTTGGGGGCATTTTGTGTTTTCCCTGTGTATGTTAGTTTAGTGAGAGGCTTACTTGTCAAGGTTTTCTGCGGTAAATGCCATCACGACCCTTGTTTTTGGGTCGTGAAAAAATGTTCGTGCTTCTGGCCTTGATGATCATGAAATCCTCTCCCTTTCACCCTCGAGCTTTAAAAAAATGAGGGTTTTTTAGCACCTTATCACCACTTATAGTCATTTTTGTGAGGTGGTTTTCTTTGTAAATTATTGAGTAATAAAGTGGCTATTTTGAAGTTACTATGTTAGGTTGTAATATTTTATTGCTAATTATTTTTCCATTTTCATTAACTTTACATTATATGCACGGTCATTTTTAAGTAAATTAATAATCGAATTAAAGAATGAATAAGAAATACTATTCATTTATTGCGTAGATTCGATTCAGAAGGAGATAGTGTTCTAAATTTTCTTTTTCTTTTTTCATGTATATATAATAATTGTTAAATGAGAGGATGAATGATAATGAACTTAAAAGATGTCATTAGCATTTCTAAAAGGCTTAGCAAATGGGTTAAAAAAAAGAGCTCTACTAATGAGAAAAGTCATAAAATCCCCTTGAACTTTTCCGCATAACTTTCTTTAACACTTTAACTTCACAAGCAATTATTTACCCCCCTAAATTTTTTGAAGTGAATAAATATCACCGTTAATGCTGACGTGGCATTAAAAAAATAAAATAGAAATAAAGGCCCATTTTTTGTGAAAAAATGGTCCCACTAAATTATTTATTAAATAATAAAATTTTAAAAAATAATTAACCCTACCCCACCCCTTTTCCTCTTCAACCCTCCTACTCTCTTAATCCTTATGCAAACAAACTCTATTTTTCTTTCTTCAAATTCCTCATCCATCTTCTAGCCCCCACCCTCATCTGTACACTTCACAAATTTGTCTAAGAAAAACAAAAAATATATATGAAGAAGTGGCGAATTTTAATGCCCCTTTTCACGAACTCCATTATATAAGAAAAATAATTATTTCTTTTCTTCTATTATTGAATTCAATTTTCACAAGAAGAATAATTTTTTAAACTTTTACAGTCTCCAAAAACTTAGTTTTCTAATGGAAAAAACTATGGGCAAGCCTTATTTTTCTATAGACTTGTGAAATGTATGAAATTTGAAGTGACAAAATGTAATGAAGAAGACCTTGATTTTCGAAAGAAAATATGAAAATAAATACATAATTTTTACTCACACATAATCACAAGAAAACACAATTACATTCCTTTTTGTTTTGAAGATACTCGAATAATTTCTTGCTAGAATTATTTCTTCAAATTTGACGGCTTTTCTTATTTGTTTTGCTTATTATTGCAATGAATCAGTGAATCTATCTATTGAATTTTCTTTTTTAAGATTTTTGAATTCTACCGTATGTGCACATTTTTAAATTGTAGAAAGAAAAAATAGAGATTTTTTAAAGAGAAGGATGAGGGTTGAAAAAGAAAAGAGTGGGGGTGGGGCTGGGGGTAATGCTGAAGAAGAAAGAGATGGCATGTGGAGTTTTTCTTTTTTCCTTTTTCTTTTATAATATAATATAAAAATTACTACTTTTTAAAAAATAACTTTTGATATGGCAATGACATGGCGCTGATGTGGTGATCGTATAGCGCAAGTGTAATACACTCTCCGTTATGAGCCTGGACTTGTATTTTTAGGGAGGTATTTATTAAGTTACAAAAGATTTAGGGGATAAATAATTATCTGTAAAGTTAAAGTGCTGAAGTAAGTTATGCAGACAAGTTCAAGGAGGATTTTATGACTTTTTTCCTCCATTAATCGATATCATCCTTATTTCAAAAAGATATTTTTGACTCATCAGAATAACTAAAATCTCTTCTCCTCCTCCTACCAAATCTAATTTTATTTAGTTTTATTTTAATCACAACATTTTTGTGAAAGAAACAAGTGTAAACCTTTATTAAATATTCATTTATTGGTAATTTTGTTGAATTCAACGTATTTACGTATAGTTTTTCTGAGATAAATGAAAAGTTTAACAATCTGCAATTTAGGGTTAGTGGTACTTCTTTATTTTTTTCTATAACAATATAAATGTAAACGGAGGAAAATACTCAATTGAAATATAAACTTTAGTCAATGGAGGGAAATCTTAAAAATTTGAAGTTCTAAGTGAAAGCTAAACTTTTGAAAATGGAAGGAAGTAGTCATCATTTTGAAATGAAATTTAATTTGCCGATGCATTTAAAGGTGATATTGATTTGTTTTCAAAATAAAGTCATCCACTATTTATCATCTTCCAAAGTGCTTCACGATAAGGTATGTAGAGACATTAATATATTCTAACTTTTCAATATTTGTTGCCTTACAATCACAATGACTCATCATCAATTTTACTATCTTGTTAGCTTGAAAATCGACATCGTTGAATAGATATGTGTGAGCCTAGAAGAATTAGAGGAAATAATTGAAGCTTTACCAGGTCATGAAGAATTGGAAGACAAGGTATTGAATTTATCAGAGTAAATTCACGCATTGGACAGTCTTATGTTGAGTTTACTTAATCGATTGGACATCGATGTTGATGTATACCTCGAGACTCCATGTTCATCCCCTTGAGAATGAATATGTGTTTTAATTATTTTCATTCACCTTGACTACTTATGAAGGAATCATTGTTGTTATTTGAAGATTAAGGAAATTGCTGCATTTATCCCATTTAGAGCGTATTGTTTAATTTTCGTCACTGCATTTCTTATTGCAAAATACGAAGGGAAAAGAAAAACTTTCAAAAGATTATCAGAAAAACATCCAGACTGTGTATAATTACACAGTTAGTCCTTAACCCACTAAAGGGTCGTTAGGTGCCAATTTTCCCTCCTAACTCTTAACTTTCCCTCCAAATCTCATTTTACATATTACTTAATACATTTAATCAGTCTTTACAATGAGATTCTCTATTAGTAAAATAATTTTTATGCAGAAATTATTTCTCTATCACCAACCTTTAAGTAGATGTAATAATTATTTGTAATTTTCTCAAGCAAAGCAAGCTATTAGGGAGGTCCAAAATCAATTGAACGTCATGATTTTTTTGTTTATGTTGAGAAATAATCAAGTATAAAATCTCTTAGAAACACAAATGGATTTGGTTTTGATTTCTTCTTTATGATCAACTTTATCTTGATTAATTATCACGCATTCCCAAAGCAATCTGATGGAAATTCAAATTATCTCATTTGAGTGTTCCATGGTGCTTTCAATTGCACTATGTAAACTCTAGTGACATGCAATGATTTGATTTCCTAAATACTATACTCCTTTATAATATCAATTTGGTAATACTTAAGATATGAAAAGCACCCCACCAAAATGAACAGAGACATTAAAAATCAATACTTACTTTGCCCATTTGCCTATGAAAAATAAGGTTCTTTTTTTCCAAAATTTTATTTCACTTTGTTTCAGATAGAACTCCAAGTTAGTGTTTGGCCATGATAATTGGAAATACAACTCTGTGTTTGAACTTTTTTCACTTCCACTTCTATCAAAAATATTTAGAAACAACTCTAATTTATATTCATGGATAAACACAATTGCATCTCCAACTATAAGTCCAAATCCAACTTCATGTTTGATAAATTTTTAATTTCATGGCCAAACGCCTACTAAAGTTGCCTTACTCAACTCTTACTTATCCACTATATAAATAGGTATTACCATTGCCACTAAACTCCTCATCTACTCAACTTCAAGTTTAGAAAACTCTATTTCAACTAAAACCGTTTTTTCTTTCTAGGCAAAATTCTTCAACGTGAGTTGAGGTAATTTTTTTTCCTTTTTCTAACATGACAAGTTTTAAATTGGATTCATTTTCTTTCTAACTTTGCCATTCATTTGTTTCCTTTTAAAATTGAAGTATTATCTTTAGGACTTTGGTTATTGATATTGCATGTCTGGTTTTGATTTTACATATGGAAAATTTTCTTTTATTTAGTGCTAAGGTTTTTGTTCATCTATGTTATAGTGATGGCAGATCTAGTATGTGACATGGGTGTTTTGATGAACACTGTCATGACCCAAAAACATGGGTCATGATGGAAATTATCATGGCGAACTTTGACAAGTAAGCCTGTCACCCAAAATGATACACAAAGGGAGAAAAGATAGAAATACCCCCAAGGTAAGGCTTACAGAACGAAGCTAAACCATAACAATATCACAAATGCGGAAAGAAATAAACCAAAATACCATAAATTCTCAAAAACTGGTGTCAATAGTGAAGAACATATCTAATACAAATCGAATCCAAATGAAATATATAAGATGTTAAAAATACAAGACAAACTCTGTCTCAGAAATGAAAGAACGGATATATTCTATAGAGAAAGGTAGTAGAAGACATCTGAATGCCTGAAAATCACCAATTACCTTGAAAGCTCCAATAGTCGCCTAAATCAACCAAACTGGGGTGCACTCGAGCTAGGACCTGCATCAAAAAGGCATAGTAGGCATGACTGCGATCCACTTATACTCAGTAGATATCATAGGATGATCGAGTAAAGTAGAAAATAAAATATATAAAATACATACAAAGGGTACATCACCTGCAATGAGAAAATATTCCACACCGCTTGCACTAATATTTCTATAATATCGACATATAATACATAAAGAACAAGACAAGACACGAGTATACACTTATACCACATATAAGAAAAGGAACAAAGAGAACAACATATACGAAACAACACATAAAAGTAAGAGAAGATAGAACATTGTATAAGTGACAAGTCAAAATAGAATATACACTCAGATCACAAGAATAATGACTTAAATACAATAAATATCACGATACTGATACACGAGGTTGTCTCACAGCCTCCGAGACCATTGCATAGTCTTCATATACACCTACAGATCAAAAGTTTCCCGACGTAGAATCCATGGGTGGTTCATCAATCCGTATAAAATTCATATATTATATCTCCACCCCGGCACATCCCTTGGGGAGGGTTTTATAAAATGTCTCTTTTTCTATCATAAAAAATTGTTGCCAGTGTTACTAAGTATTTCCACAGTGGTACCATTTGTTTCATGAATGAGTATGATATGAGGATGTAATGCTCACAACCAAACACAATAAGTATTTCCACAATGAATGACAAGATACTCATCCATTAAGTAACGAGAAAGCATAGAATCGTGAAAAACTAGATGAATATCTATAAAACTAGGGGTAAAGCTAACTTATAAACCATATCACCAACAGTCCAAAGAATATCAAATGGACCAATATACCTGGGGCTAAGCTTGCCCCTCTTCTCAAACCTCATCACACCCTTTATGGGTAAAAATCAAACGAAAACATGATCACCAACATCAAATCTCAAGGCACGAAATCTATGATCATCATAGCATTTTTTCCTACTCTAAGCCTCTTGAAGTCTATCCTCAATGATACGAACTCTATCCAAAGACTCACGAAGCAAGTTCGTACCTCGAGGTCTCACCTCAGAAATATTAAACCAACCAACTAGAGAGCGACAACTCCTACCTTACAAAGACACAAATGAAGACATATGAATGCTGAAATGATAGCTGTTATTATAAGCAAACTCCATTAAAGCCAAATGCTACTCCCACTAGCCACTAAAATCCATATCACATGTGTGGAGTATATCCTTTAAGATCTGGATAGTATGCTCCGACTGAACATTAGTCTGGGGGTGAAATATTGTGCTCAAGTTAACCCGAGTACCCAACTCATCCTAAAAAGTCTCCCAGAAGTGTGAAGTAAACATAGAACCTTAATGTAAAATGATAGATACCAACATACCATATAGTCACATAATCTCTCGAATATAGATACGGACCAACCTCTTAGCACTGGAAGAGACTTGCACATAAATAAAATGCACAAACTTGGTCAATTGATATATGATGACCTAAACACTAAAAGATCCAAAGAAAGTGCGAGGTAATCCGATCATGAAATCTAGAGTGATTCGCTTCCACTTAGATTTAGGAAAGGGTAATCTCTGAAGCAATCCACCAGGACACAAATGCTCGTCCTTTACCTTCTGGCAACACAGGTAACGAGTTTTAAAATTTGCTACATCCTTCCTCATACCACCCCACCGATAATATTGCCTTAAGTCACGGTACATCTTAGTCACTCTCAGATAGATAGAATACCTAGCATAATGGACCTTCTCCAAAATTAATCTAATCTAATCACCTACTCTCGACACACAAACTCAGCCCCCAATACTTAAAACACCATCAAAATCAAGTGAGTCTTCCTTAGCCTCACCATTTAACACCTTATCTTAAATCAATCTCAACCCAACATCATCAAAATGATGAGCCTGAATATACTCCATAAAAAAAGACCTAACCTCCAAAAATTCCAAAAAAAACAAGATATTAAAATATCAAGCCTAACCATCTAGTTGGCTAAAGACTAAACCTCTAAGGCCAAAGGCCTCCCCTAGGTCTAAAGACGTTCCAATCTACCTATGCTAGTCCACTTCCAGCTTAAGATATTTGCCACCACATTAGCCTTGACCGAATGATATAAAATAGTTACGTCATAATCCTTAAGTAACTAAAGCCAACAACGCTGGCTCATATTAAGATCTCGCTGAGTAAAGAAGTACTGATAGCTACAATGATATAAGAAAATCTCATAATAGACTCTATACAGGTAGTGCCTTTATAACTTTAAAGCAAAAACAACCGCGCACAACTCCAAATCATGGGTAGGGTAATTTTTCTCATGGGGCTTTAACCGGCAAGAAGCATATGCGATCACTTTACCTTCTTACATCAATAGGATACTTAAACCGACACCTGAAGCATCACAAAAGATGAAAAAACCCATGATCTCCTTGGGAAAATTTAAGATAGGAGATGAAGTCAATAAATCCTTGAACTTTTGAAAGCTCGCCTCACAAACATCAAACCACTGAAAGAAATCTTCTTTTCAGTCAACTTAGTCAAAGGAGCTACAATGGATTAAAAAAACCCTCAATAAAACGCTGATAATAACCTGCCAAGCCAATAAAACTCCAAATCTCGATGGGCAAAGTAGGTCTAACCCAATCATGAATAATTGCAATCTTGACTAGATCAACTATAATACCCTCTTTTGTCACCACATGATCCAAAAGAAATAAACTCTAACCAAAACTCATACTTAGATAACATTACATTCAATTTATCATCTCTTAATCTCTGAAGCACAATCCGTAAATGCTCTTTAAGATCAACCCCACTCTTAGAATAAACCAAGATATCATCTATACATATAATAAAAAAGAGTCAAGATACAATCAAAACACCCAGTTCATCAACTCAATAAATGTTGCAGGGGAATTGCTCGGCCCAAAGGATATAATAAAGAACTCACAATGACCATATCCAGTCCGAAAGGTCGTCTTTAGAATATCTAAACTTCTAATCCTCAATTGGAGATACCCGAACCTCAAATAAATCTTTAAAAACATTATCCCACCCTGAAGCTGGTCAACTAAACCATCAATACAATGATGAGGATACTTATTCTTGACTGTCACCTTATTCAAATACTGATAAACAATACACACCTATGTAGACCCATCTTTCTTCTTTACAAATAAGACAGGTGCACCTCAAGGCTATACACTAGGTTGGATAAATCATTTATCCAACAAGTCCCATAATTGACCTTTTAATTCCTTCAACTTGGATGGGGCCATTCTATAAGAAGGAATAGAGATGGGATTGGTGCTTGACTCAACATAAAGGAAAAAATCAATATCCCGATCTAGAGAAATACTAGGAAAATCCACAAGAAACACATCTATCAACTGACAAACAAAATCTAGAGAAAGAGGTAAAGCAATACTAGTATCACAAATATCAGCGAAATATGATAGACATCCACTCTTAACCAATTTATGATCCTAAACATAAGATGTAATCCTCTTAGGACCTAAATGAAGTTCGCCCTTCTAAGATTTCCTTGACATACCCGACAAAGCTAAACTTACATTCTTAGCATAATAATCTCAGACATCATGATGAGAAGCCAACCAATCCATACTAAAATGACATCGAAATCAACCATATCTAACAAAATAAGTCTACCTAAGTTTCATGCCTAGAAAAAGTCACAACACAAGATCGGTACGCCTGATCCATCACTAAAGAGTCTCCTACTAGGGTAGATACATAACTAGGCATGGCAAGAGGCTAACTAATAAAATCAAAACCCAAATAAGAATATGCAGACACAAAGAAGAAAGTGGATTTGAGATCAAATAACATAAATGAAGATCTAAATCAAATGGGGACAATACCTATGATCATAATATCAGAAGCCTCTGCCTGTATTCTAGCTGGAATACACTGGAACTCTCCACGACCACCAACTGGCTAAATGGCTCTACGACCACCACCATGGGCTCCACTGTCACTGCCTCTCATATATTTGGTAAAACCCCTACCTCTCATAGCTAAAATGGAAGTTTCTCTAATCACACGACAGGAACCATCCTTCGGCATATGGCCAGTCATATCACACACAAAGCAAACTCTATGGTCCAACTCAATAGGAAAAGGTTACACAGGGCTTGATTAGACACCCTAAACTACTAGATCGAAAGATCCACTACCCAAACTCTGTAAGGCTGCCTGCACTGGTCTACTATGATACTGATGAGAACCTCTAAAATATTTACCTTCAGAAGGCTGACCTCTTGGTGCTTCAGTGGAATGCTAGAAGAATGCCCTCGGTCATCTTAGCATGATCTGCTATACTCCAAAAGTACTCTCTAAATACAACTATCTGAGATTTAGCCATCTTAAGGAAGATATCTTACCCCTTTACAAACTTTTAAATCTTCCCAGACTCAGTGGAAATGCTAGGATAGGAATATTCAAACAAGGCATAAAAGTATGCTTCATACTCTGCAATAGCTATGAAGCCCTGCTCCAAGCGATCAAACTCATCTCTCACCTAATCCCTCAAACTATAAGGCACAAATCTCTCTAAAAAGGCATTGAAAAATTGATTCCACATTATCTCAGGAGAATTAAAAGGACTACAACCAACCAAGAACCTCTACTAATCTCTAGCAGTATCTCTCAACTGATAGGTACTATAGGCAACCCCATGCGACTCAAGTGAACCCAAATTATGCAACTTCTCTTGATAATCAATAAGAAAATCATAGGTATCTCTATCCATATCACCAATGAATCTAGAAGGACCCAAATGATTAAATCTCTCAAACCTCTTCTAATCCTCAGAAAACACAATCATACTCACAGCAAGAGGAGGCATAGTGAATCTAGCAAGCTGAGATCCTACTTGGAGAGGTAACATAGATAAGGATGAACTCCCAAACTCAAATTACCATACTTATATGTCAGCGTTGATAAAGGAATTACACTCGAGGTCTAAAGAGTGTCCAAAATAAAAGTAGGTAGAACTAGAGGATCCACACTATGGACTGGAAGAATGCCCAATATAACCAAAGGAGAACCCTCTAAATGGGATAACAAACACATAAAAAACCTCTCCAAAATGAGGGAAGATGAAATCTAAGGAACAAAAATGGAACCTACACTCCCAATATACTCAGCTTGAGACTATGTGGAGAGTCCCCTAGCACTTCTCATAGGAGGGGATGATCCACTCGCCCGTACACTCCTTTGAGACCTTTTATTACTTGAGGATTTCTTTCTATATGAAGGATCTTCATCACCACTCTTGTAGGACCTAGTCATCACTATCTGTGCAAAAAGAGTGAAACATAACTCAGAACACAAGGTATGAAAGAAATTTGCATGATAAGGAGCTAAATAAGGAAAATTTTCCTAAAGAAATCCTATAGCCTCTCAAAGAAAGATACAGACGTCTACGTACTAATTTGCAAAACTCTATTAGATATCCCATTCTTACACTATTAAGACTAATGAAACGTAAATACTCTAGTACCAATATTTCATGACCCAAAAATAAGGGTCATGATAGAACTTATTGCGATGAACCTTGACAAGTAAGCCTATCACCCAAACTAATACACTTACTCCAAGCAGACGATTCAGGTTTTGAACGATATGCTCCACGCTTATGTTATGAACTTTGGAGGACAATGGGAGCAACATCTAGATTTGGTGGAATTTGCATATAATAATAGCTTTTGAGGCTTTGTATGAGAGTTATTATCGCTCTCTAGTTAGTTGGTTTAAGGTTTTTGAGATTAGACCTCTAGGTATGGACTTACTTTATGAGTGTTTGGATAGAGTTTAGGTCGACTAGGATAAACTTTGAGTGGCTCAGAGTAGGTAGAAGTGCTATTTGGATCATAGAATTCTTGCTTTGCGATTTAGTATTGATGATCAAGAGTTGCTTTCAATAGCCATTATTAGTTCTACTTGTCTTTTTTTTCACCAGCAGATAAAAATCAATGATTTTCCATTTCTTAGGCGACAAAGGGACCCTGAATATATGATTTGTAAGGTGTATGCTATAAAATCAATTCTTCTTAAGATACTCTCCTCAGTTACAAGATGCATTCCTACTAAAAATATGTTAGATTTCTTGCAATTTTCTTTTAGTTAAGAGCCTGCCTTCATTACATTAGATACTGATTCTATTGTTCTTTTACAAAAGATCATTAAATTATTTGCAAACTAAAAAAGTAAGCTTAGTGACTTCACACATAGGTAAAATCTAAAATAAAAAAAATCACTTATTTTTTTAACATTCTGGATAGGTACTCATCACTAGCACTATTAACAACGTATATATAAGGTCACCTTTCCTCAATCCCTTTTTCCCTTAAAGTATCTATGACTAATTCCATTTACTCTCACATTAAAATTTTAGTTGTTGTTACACAACTAATAACTAACTGGATAAATGCTAATGGATACACGAATCCTCTCAAGGCTTCCTCTAAGATTTCCTAGCTGACCATGTATGTCTATGCTTTCTTCAAATCTATCTTCATTAAATACTTGGAGATGTATCCCTAGTGTAGTGTCTCATTAAACCATGATAAGTCAATATATTATGTGAGTGAATTCTTCCTTCCACAAAGGCTGCTTGATTTTTTTACCAAAATAAGATTTAGTGTCTTTTTCAATCTCTTATAGATCCTCTTAGAATAGCATTTGTTTAAGACACTATAATAGAAAATCGGTCCAAATTAGATAGCATACTGAGGAGCCTGTACTTTTGGGATATATGTTATAATAGTAGAGTTGATGTGGTATGACAACTGACCATTATAAAAAAATTTCAATACTGCTTTAGTTATGTCCTTTCCAATAATACTCTAAGTACCTTGAAAGAACCCACACTCATATCCATCTGGCGTTAAGACTTTTACGCTAATCAATGCTAAATATTGCTTCCCCCCACATCTTTGGTTGTATAAGGCCTCAGAAGTTCCAGTTATTCATCCACAGTAAATACATAACCATATTTTAGAAAAATACCATGATCTGAATTTCTATTTGGAACTTTGGTATCCAGTAGAGCCTGATGTGAAACAAAAACACTAGTTATTGCCTTATGTTTAATCTGTAATACATCCTACTTATCTTGTAATTGTATAATATCTTGTTGTAGCTCTTTGTGTTTTAAGACTAAAAATAAATATCTGGTCTTGTCATCCCCCAATTTGATCCACTAAACTATGCTTTTTTGTTGCTTGAACATCTTATCCAGGGAAATTTGGATCAAAATACTATTAAATGAGGAACAATTCCAATAAATAGGTTTGTCAAATTTTTCATAATTAAAATGGTGAAAACATATGGCAAGTAGAGCACCTCCAGTGTGCAATTTTCACATTAAGAATAGATAAACCATTAAATATATTTACACTGAAGGTGCTCTACTCTCATGAACCTTTAGTGAATCTTTTGCATTTTAAATAAAGGCTCATTAATAGTCATGAGTCTTCAATATTAATTTTACTATTCAAGAATCTGAAAAAGACTGTCATTTCTAAACTAAAGGTGCAATTCTTTTCATGAACCTTTATAGTATGCAAAAGTTGTCCTTTATTGTCCCATCAGTTCAGAAAATAATAGCCCTTTTCAGATTTATGAACAATAAAATTAATATTGAAGGCTCATGACAATTAATGAGCCTTTCGTAAAAATGCAAAAGATTCACTGAAGGCTCATGGGAGTAGAGCACCTTCAGTGTAAATATATTTAATGGTCCGTCTATTTATTAACGTGAAAATTGAACACTGAAGGTGCTCTATTCTCCTTGCATTTTCACCATTTTGGTCATGAAAATCTAATAAACCCATTTTGTTGAAATTATTCCTCATTTAATACTATTTTGATCCAAAATTCTCATCCAGGTAATATGACCTCTAAAATGTTAAGTACAAAGTCTAAAACTCAATGCTTAAGGATTCTTCTTATAGTACAAGTTGTGATAATGATAGTAAAGACCTATCCTCCTCAGGCTCTATGATAATGTTCCTAAAATTGTAATAATTATAGTAGTGAATTTCACCTTTTTATATATTTTGACCATTTTGCACTTTTCTATGGTTGTTATATGCTTTTGTAAATTGAGAAGATTGTTGGAATGGTTTCAATTCATTTTCTAGTGATTTGGGTGAGTTTACAGCTTTTAGTGGATTTAAAATTCATGAGATTGACTTCGATCAACATTTTGTATTTCGAGTGCTGGATAGTGATTTAAATAATTCTATTAGATCTGGAACATCGATATTGGGTTAGTAGGGGTTGATTAGGGCTTGAAGCCTTTATTTTTTATTTTGAACCTTCTAAGAAAAATAGTCAAAATATTTTTTTAGAATTCTCGGGCGCTAATATGTTGTAAACAACCTCTTTTTGAAAATATGACGGTGCCATTGAATATGAAGTATCAAAATATCCTAGTAGAATATTGACTTTATTTCTGTGGGTCCCAAACAAATCTTAAGTGTCTATTCAAAAACTTTAAAGCTTTGGATTCACCTAGTGCACAAATGATATCTGGTGCATAAATTCACCTGTATGAATGCAATCCATTAGCTACAAATATAGAGAGGAAATGTCTTTCATAAAGATTGTAAGGTGGTATCTGGATCGCGAAGAGTTGTCAGCGAACCATGTCAAGCTTCATCTCATTGCGATCACGATAGGACCATCGCAAACATGAGTGTTCTGGTTCATCTGCCTCTGCGAATGTGAGGAGATAATTGAAAATATGAAGGTCAATTTTAATGGATGGTCAATGTTAACCTAGTGATCGTGTAGTGAAAACCGCAATCGTGAGAAATAGTTCACTTGAATAGTATAAAGTCTAATTTTTGTGAGTTTTTACCATTTTTGAATTTTAAAGTTTCAAAAAGGCGATTTCAAAGGGATTTCTTCACCATTTATTCTTGGGTAACCTCTAAGCTCCTATTTCCATAATTTTCTAGTGATTCTATCTCTCAAATAGCTTTCAAATTTGATTTCAAATGAATTTTTGGGTTTTTTTTACTCAATTGATCTTAAAGTAGTTTTATTTTAATTTGAGCTCTATTTTTAGCTCATTTTTACATGGGGTTTCAAATTTAGGCTCCTCATGGTATGAGAAACATGTTCCTAAAGTAAAATTACTATTTTACCCCATTTAAATTTGAACTTATTTTGGACCCAATTTAAATATAGCATATATGGTTATCATGACTTTCTTTTTCACACATAGATTACATATTTGATAGAATTTGCTCGATCTGAGACTACTCGTAAAGGAAAGGCTCCACGTTGAAGGTCTAGGCTTGAATTTTTGGCTCTTTATGGTAGGTTAAGATTTAATTTTCTTCAAACTGGGCTGGATTGGTAACCATTCATGTAAAACATGCTATGAGTAAGGAAATTAGATGAGGAATTGTACTTTTGACATTAATATTATTATTGTGTTGCTTGTGTGGGGGCTAATGCTGGCTTGAGAAATTATATTTTAAGTGATGCCCATGTAGGGACTTTATTTGACATTGTAGGCCTTATTTGTGTATTTAAATAGTGTTGTTGTTGTTGTTGTTGTTGTTGTTGTTATTATTATTATTATTATTGTTGTTGTTGTTGTTGTTGTTGTTGTTGTTGTTGTTCTTTAATGCTTGTGGGGGGCTTGAATAAACATGATAGGCCTTATTTGAGAATTATTTGCCTTTAACATTATAGTGATACCCGAGTGAGGGATTGAAAATAATATTATAGATGTCTTACATGACTATTTTATTCTAGTGGTACCGAACGAGGTATTTTACCTATATTGAATTCATTATCATCTTCATAATAATTGGTTGTGAGCATTATATCCTCATTTCATACATACATGATCATGATATACATTTACTATAGAGAAACACACTTTGAAAGAATTACTTTATAAAACCCATGACGAGGTCATTTGTCGACAAGATGATTGTGATATTTTCAAAATTTCAAAGCCTTGGCAGGTCATTTTTGAACCCCCCCCTATGTGTCCTATCCGAAGTGCTAATTCTATGAAAGTCGTGTAGTGGCTTATATCATTATACTACCATTATTGTATTCTACTTTCATGATTTGTATTTTATCTATGTGTTTATTGTCATATACATACATACATACACACATACATACATACATATAGACATGCATATATATATATATATATATATATGTAGTTTTGATGATGAGCAGATGACAACAAGGGAATAGGTCCCTGGATGTTCGAAGCAACAGTATAGCTGGCACGCATTTGCACAACTTTGTCTGTTTGGGTAACAAACTGGTAGGTGCCTTTTGTACTAATTAGGACACCTAGTCTGATGACATTTTATCCCTAATCATCACTCATCTATAAAAAGAAAAGGATACTTCTTCATCAAATGATTTTTTATAAATTCAAAGAGTGAAGAGAGGAAAAAGGCAAAAACCCAAGTTTATCTCAAGTTCTTATTTTTGTGAGCTAAATTAGAGAGTGTCTTGAATGAGTTCTAATTTGTAAATGAATTACTCAGTTTATAAGAGTAATACACTTTTCTTCTTATTTGAGAATGCTTAGGTAGAGTTGCCTAAGTCCAAACTGGTTAGAGTTAACTAGTATTGAGGGAGTCTTGGTAGAGTTACCAAAGCTGTAGTAGAGTTACTATAAGCAGAAGGTACCTAGAGTTAGGCTCAAATTGATTCTGTAATCAAGAGGTTGATTATAGTGTATTTCTCAGGTTTTTGTGAGGAAAAGCTGTGTCTTTTCCTTACTTTAGCAAGGGGGTTTCCACGTTAAAATATTTTATTTTTACTCTTCCTACACTGCCTTTTATTCTTGGTTTCTTTACTATGTTTTTACCTGTGTTTGACTTTGAGGGACCTAGTCCCTCACTGTGTGGTGCAACCCATAAGGGTTTCAACAATTGGTATCAGAGCAGGTTCACT
The DNA here is from genome assembly GCA_030864225.1 of Capsicum baccatum var. pendulum. NCBI lineage: Eukaryota > Viridiplantae > Streptophyta > Magnoliopsida > Solanales > Solanaceae > Capsicum > Capsicum baccatum. The sequence continues at coordinate 177,354,294 of CM061561.1, read as the reverse complement.
CTAAAAGGTTTACACCTAGAGTGTATTGGTTAGTATAGCTACTCCACCTAATCTAGAAGAAGGGCAGTCTACAACTATACCACCAAGATTCAATGGGCAGTATTATGAGTGTTGGAAAACTAGGATGTTTGACTTTATTTTAGCTGAGGATAGTGAACTTATGGGTATAATTCTTGATGGTCCTCATGTTCTACTTAAAGAAGTCTAAGAAGGATAAATGACAAGAATGGTAGTAAAAAGTAGGAGAAAATATGATGATAAAGATAGAAGGAAGATTGAGAAAAAATACAAGGCCGAGAAATTATTAGTCTATGAAATAGAGCCTGATGAATATAACAGGATCTCAGCTTGTGAAAATGCCAAAGAGATCTAGGATTGCTTAAGGACTGCACATAAAGGTACTACTAATGTGAAGGATTTTAAAGTAGACATAATGACTACTCAGTATGAAACCTTCACCATTAAATAAGGAGAAACAATCCGAGAAATGCATACAAGATTCACTTCTGTCACCAATGAGCTTCACTACTTAGGAGACGTGATTCCCTTATAAAAACAAGTAAGGAAGATTCTTGGAGTTCTTCCTAAATCTTGGCAAAGTAAAGTGGACACCATAACTAAAGACAGAAACATTAATTCCCTCACTATGGATGAATTGATTGGAAACCTAAAGACTCATGAGCTCAAGATGCTGCAAGAGTTAGAGAAGAAGGAAGTTAAAAGAGAAAAATCTCTGGCATTGAAGGCTTCAAAACATGATTCTAGTGAAGATGATACTGATTTTGCCTGTTTAGCAAATAGGATTGTTAGAGCCATAAAGAAGAGTAGTCAGTTCCAAAGAAAAAGAAGTAGCAGTAAAAAAGAGAAAATGTTGAGGTGTGTCATAAATATGGGAAACCTGAGCACTTTATCAAAGACTATCAAATGTACAAATTTGATTATTAAGAGTATCTACAAATTGGAGGTGACATGAGAAAGAATAGGGACCAAATCCCTAACAAATCAAAAAGAAAGAAAATAGCTGAGTATGCTATAAAGTAAGCTCCGACAGCATGGGGAGACTCTTCCCGTGATTCAGGTGAAGATGAGAAGACTAGAGACATTTCTATGTTAGCAGTGAAAGACAGTCCAGTTATTTATGATTTCTTGTTTTCATTCATGGCAAATATAGAGGATGAAAAAAAAGGAGGTAACTCTTTTTTATATTAAGGAGAATCTAGATAATTACACTGCTAGAAAGATAAAAAGTCTTGCTACTGTCTTCATTGACTTTGTATGTGAATGGACTATTGAGAAAAATACTTTAGAGGAGAAAATAGAAAATCAAGAACAATAATTGATTGCCTTAACTCTTCAGATATCTGAAACTGAAGAAATGGTCACTAAATTAAATTCTGAAAATCTAAATTATATGACTCAACCAAAGAAGTTAAATAATGTACATGGTAAAGGAAAGAAGGAAGCCTCAAGGCTTTAGATTGATCTTTAGGAGAAATGGAAAGCTTCACAAAAACACCTTAATAAATCACTTCACATGGATGAAGAGTTAGAGAGGAACCTGGTCTGTTTGAAAAAAAAACTTAACAAATCTCTTAAATGGACTTCTTTTTCACAGATCCTTTCTAATTTGACTAGTCAAGTTTTTAATAATTGTAGAGGTCTGGGCTATCTAGGTGAACTCCAACCTGTTGGCTATAAAGGAAAGACTGTTCATCATGCCAGAAGGAAAGGGCACGAACTACTATTCACTCACTGGGGAGGAGATGGATATTTTAAAGAAAAATTAAACACTAGCTTAAGGCTAAATTTAGGAGCACTGAATACATTCAGTAGGAGAATGAATATTCTAAGGGCTTCAATTCTTTAAAAAAGGTGATTTGAAAGCTATCACTGCCTAGATAGGCTAAGAAGAATTTGATCACACCATTATACTCCTACTTGGAACTTAAACTTAAGTGGTTCCCAAATCCACTTTGTGATCATGATTCCAGTCATAAGAAATGGGATTACAGTCAGGAATAACTCATTGATTGAAGGGGTTCAAAGCTTACTGATGAAAGGTTTGATTGTGTTCTCTCTCTTAATATACTTTAAGATGGAGGTGTCTTATTTTGAAATAGATGATTTCAAGGGCCTTGTTCCCTAGGAAATCCATCTCAGCAGAAGAACCTTCAGCAGAATGACTAACATGTTAATCAGTGTCATTCTTATAAATTGGCTATGTTTAGGAGACAGGTATCCTTTGTAAAATAGACGCAAGTTGATCTAACTCAATATCATACCTTTGTAGGTATACACCCAATGGAATAACTTTGGAAGTGGACAAATGTGGTAAGCACAAATTTAAAATTAACCCAAAAGAGAGGGACCTGGTCCTATCTCAGGTTAGTACCTATATCTGATGCCTTAATAATCATAAAATGGTGTCTAAAAAGGGCCATGTGTCTTTCTTTCTCTATAATAATTAGTTAGTTCAATTGAAAAAAAAAGAGTCACACTTTTAGGTTCAGATGTGTCAGTTCAAAAGGAACATCTTTTTATGATATTGGTCACCTCTTAAAATTGCTAAATTAGACGTTCTTGTCATTATTCTTTAACTAGTCCATTTCATCTTCCCAAATCTACAAGTCTTCTCTTAGCCAAAGTAGTCCTAGCTCATCTCTGTCACTCAAAATAAAATGGATTATATTACTACTTCCTTAAGTCCAGCAAAAGATCATGAAGTAGATAGAACTCCAAAGAGTCAAACTGGACATCCCCAAGTTGAACACCTGAATTCTTCAAGAATTAAAACCATGGAAAACTTTACCTCTATTCCCCAACAACAATCTGAGACAATTCTTCTAACTGAATCATCCTTAGAATGCCAAAAACCCACAATCGAGTTAGTCTTCATTAAATACTCCTTAACCTTGGATGTTTATGCTCAATTAATCATGATAGATAATCTAAACCATGGGTTTAGGTCACCAATAGAACAAGAAATTTCTCAACCCAAAACTTCCTTCTCTCCAAGGAATTCAAAACTACCTGAAAACTTCCAATTTCCTAGGTTATCTAAAAATTTTGAAAAATATGAATCCTCCAAAACACTACAAACACCTGATTCTCCTACACCCTCAGATTCAAACCTTATTTTTCAGCTATTTGGTAAAGAAAAAAGGGGTGGTCTTTCCTGTAATAAGAATTGGGTAGATGAAAATTTACTCCTATTTGAATATGACAACAAGGAAAACACAATTGATGGAGTAGAATAAGAAGTAGGTGATAATAGTAAAGTGAATGAGGGAAAAACATATTTTTACATTCAAATGAGGAGGATGAGGAGGATGAGAATGAAGTTCCTCGAAGATAGACTATGAAGAAACTAAGGCGAAGAGAGGAAATGACGAACTCTAAGGTAAAAGTGACTAAAACCTATTCTATAAGAGGTTCTAAAAAAATGATGGAAGATTCTATAAAAGTCAACAAAGCTTCAATCATGAAAAGAAGAAGGCTGAAGAAATTTATTACAGTAGAGGAGAAAGAAAATATGAAAATTATGGAGGTTGAAAAGGGGGAGGATATAGATTCAAGAGTTGCTACTGCTACTAAGGAAAGAAAAAGGGAAGTTGAGGTTGCTGAGAAGACCAGGTCCTCTAAGCCAAAGACTGGCATCTCTACAAGAATGAGACAAAAAAATATAGCCATCAAAAAAAGAAAAAATTCTGAGGGACCTGGTACCAAGAAAAACTATTGAAAAAGAAGAGCCAAGTAGTGAGCCTAAAAGAAAGAAGAAGGAAAAGGAAAAGAAAGAAAGATTGGAAACTTGAGAACATAGAAGGTTTTGTCAATAAGAGTTTTTTATCCTAGAATTTATGAGAAGCCTGGGATGGTGGAGTTGGTAAAATATATCAGGCATCAAGGATGGTTATATCTATTTGAGGAAACAACACCAGTGGTTTTTGAAAATGAGGTAAGGGAATTTTATTACACCATGGAATTCACAGAAGATGGGCTAAGTTTGAATGCCCAAGTGAAGGGGAAGCTTATCAATATGGATGAAGAATCATTAGGCAAGATCTTGGATGTATCTATAATAGGTGTGATAAAAATTGTGAAGAAGCAGCGCTCAACTGAGTTCATGATCAATGCATCAAAGGTAGGAGGGATATCCATATATGTAGTGAAAAAGAAATTCCTGATAAGTGAGTATCAGCTAGTAGTTGAATTCATTAACAAGGTCTCATTTCGAAGATCTAAAAGAAGGACAATTGCCTATAGTGTTGACCTATTTTTGATTGAAAGCTTAAGCAAGTTTGAATTGATATGTCGTCCTGCTCCAATGATAGATCATATGCATAAAGTGATTCATAAAAAGGAAGGCGAACATAGAATGCCATATGGATATCTCTTGAACATTATGGAATGGATGGAACAAAGGGAACACCGAGAACAGCCAAACAGAAGTTCAATATGACAACTCTTGTGGAGAATGAATGCATAAAGGGCAAAGCTGGATCGGTGTCTCAAGTATCCGAGTTGCTAGCTATTCAAGCGAAGTTGGGAATGGTAATAGAAGAGTTAAGTATCAAGTTGGCTTCAAAAGATACTGAAATACTGCACCTGACGTTGCAGAATCAGAAGTTGTCTTCTAAGGGACCAGGTGACAGTTCCCAAATGCACATGCAAGTATACGTGATCTTATCAAGTAATATAGTGGCTTCAAGGAAGCCCAAATATCGATCTCTCAGGGACTTGCGTTCGCCGCCTGTCTAATTCTTGTTTAACTAATTGAGAAAAAATAAATAAGAAGAGAGTTTGTAATTTTGTAAATTAAAAATAAAATAAATAATGCATAAAAATAAAAGTCTTGGGACAATCAATGGAGAAAATCCCAGGGTTAAAGCACTTCGAATAATCATACTATGTTATTGAAATTAATTCGTTAATTTGCTTATCTTGGTTGTTGATTCGTAAGGTTAATTGCATGATCATGGTTTCCCAACCTCTAATCTTTTACCTAATATGTATATTACAACGACATCGTTGAGCGGAAATTTAATAATCCAATTAAGTTAATTAAACCAATCATCCTATATGCATGAATCAAGTAAGGCATCTAAGTACATCCCTGTCCTAGACGCTAAGTTTAATTCTTTATTTTATAAAAGAATAAAAACTCAAACTTTGTTTATTCCCATGTTTTATCTCCCTATTGCTCTCCCGAGATCAAAAGATTGACAATATATGTATTTTAAGGGTCGCGAATCCTTAAAATAATTAAAACAAGAATAAACAAACAACCAAATATGATAAGCAAAAATTAATGAATTTAATCTAAAACAATAGTACTCAAGTTCTTGACTTTAACACCACAAGAAAGATTTTTTACCACTAATATTCATAATCACAATCTAAATAATTTAATACATGATATGAATAATTAAATATTAAAAATAAAATTAAAATCTAATAAATCGTGTAGCCGTGTCCACAATTTTCTCAAAAATAGTGCTTAACCGTCCCTTGCATGTCCAGTGGATTGTTCAATGTTCTCCTCTAGTGTGACCAGCTGGTCCCCCTTTTATAATCCCAGAATTGTCCAAAGTTGACTAAAACTTAATCAATAAAATAATTTCCATGTCCAGCTGTCCAACATTTTTTTGTGGGATAAAATAAAAATTACTCCTAATTTATTTAGGATACTAAATCTGCACGTGCCCCAAGTTGCTCCCCACTTACATTTTCCACTAGCCAATGCCACATGCATTTAAAAAATGGACAAAATCCAATCTGTGTCGGCGCATATCAATTTGCAGTGCATGATCAGAGAACGCGACGCGTTGCTCAATGCGTTGACACATCGTTGCAATACATTGACTTAACATCGTCTCACTGTAATTTGAGTTTAAAAATTTTATTAAGTGTTGGACGACCCTCCTTTGTTTCATGACTTTTGTAGTGTATTTTCAATCAATTTTTGGCGTTTAAATCATCAATACATTACCGTTTTTAATTCAGCAAGCCTCCTAAAATATCATATACCATATATTAAAAATCAAAATAACACACTATTCTTAACAACAAATCAAAACAAAAGCTAAGATAAGGCAAATTCGCAATGATTTTCCATTTATTTTTTTACTCTTAACTTAATTAAATTAAGCTTTGCCCATTACAAACAAGTTATTCCACTCATAATTACACCATTAAAATATTTGGAATAAATTAAACATATTAGAATCTATCGAGATCAACTAGACCCACACCTAGCTCAAGCTAGTAAAACTAGTTTTCCGGGTTGAACTCTAAATTACTCAATTAAGCACAAACTTATTTAAAAAATATTTTGAACATTGTAATCACACTTGGACACTTAAATGCTTATTTATATCAATATGAACACGTTAAGCACATAAATTGTTCTCAAAACAAGAGGAAATAAGCTAGAAGAATGATACAAAAGTGTATAAAACCTTTTCAGATCATCACCCTACACTTAAACTCTTATTCGTCCTCGAACAACTCTCTACTCTTAGTATAAAAATCTGAGGTGACGTTACACTTGTACTAAATGCAAGACACTCAAGCTAGCACTACAATGACTACATGGAATCCAAGTTTCTACACAACGCACATTATTTACACAATTGATAATTCATAAACACTACTACAAAATATTCTAGCCTCAAGAATTGACTCACCTAGTTTGCAATCTCATGTTTATCATTCAATAAAGGACATCATACAAATCACCACATTCATCAAACATGTGCCCCTCACAACAAAAGAGTTACCCATAATCACTCTCAACAATGCAATTTATAACGTTATGGGTACAAGAATCAAATTATACTGACTCTCACAAAGAATTCACAAGTTACACATAATGAACCATAGGCTTTCTCTTAGTGTTATACTCCACTAATAGTCGAATGTAAAGCTTAGGATCAATTAGGACTTTTTTGGGCTGTAATGTAGGCTAAGGGATGGGTAGGAACTATTTGGGAATAGAGACTAGCCTGTCTAAGCGCTTTAATACACTACATTATACATTTAAGACCAATCATCAACAAGCAAATTACACTTTTTCATCCTCCCATATCTTTTGTTTTTGCCCCATCTCTTTTAAGCATTTTTACAAACACTTGGTGGATATATAGTTTACTACCACATAAATCAGTTTTCTTTTCTTTTTTTTTTCAACCATGGCAATATTTTTAGAATAAATTACATCACAACCATCCACCACAAATAAATTATAAACACCAATAACTATTACCTTGGAGCATCAATTTCACCTTTTTCTTCTTCAATTTCCCAAACTCCTTACAAAATCAATTTTCATTAAAGCACTTAGGAGCTTTTTGGATCAAATTATGGTCTATTAAAGAAGGAATTAGGCTATTTATAAGGTTACTAAAGAAAAAGCTAAAGGCTCAATGGGGGTTAACTAGGATAATGCATAAGGGTAGGTAAAAAGAAGGTATACAACAAGGCTATCAAAAAAATGCCTGAATCATCTCCTAAATCCACATTCTTTATTTTGCTTCACACACACATCAGGCAAGTTCTAGACATTACATACAACAAGGAATATACAAAATACCTCACAACACATGGCACATGCTCAACTCAATAGGATCATTATAGACTCCCAACCAAACAATAGCACAAATTTAATTTTAAGCCAACAAGTACAAGAGTCACAAACATGAGCCTAAGAGTCTCAAAAGTAGCAATTCATTCAATCGACATTCTTTTACCAAACAAAACACTTGCACCATGTAATAAAAAATATCACCAACTCAAGAATATTAATTTTTAACCCCCTCATCATGCAATTGCCAAAAGAGTAATTCAATTGAAATTGTATAAAAATAATTGAAGTTGTAGTTGACCGAGTACTCTAGGTGACCCTATGAAAACTCACCCCTGGTCCTAGATTAATCAATTTAGGTACTATTAGTCTAACATATGAGCCCAATTAAAGTTGTAAAAAACAAATATTCAACATGTTGCGTCAGATTTCTCATTTGTTGTAAATTATCAATCAGATTAGGTAATAACAGATTATGAATTTGTTGTAAATTATCAAATAGATTAAGTCATCTGTTGCAATAGATTACCCATCTATTGTAAATTATTAAATAGATTATCATATGTCGCAACAGATTACCCATATGTTGTAAATTATTAAATAGGCGCTGCCATCTGTTGTAGTTGACCCTATGAGAACTCACCCCTAGTCCTAGACTATTAAATTAAGGTATTAGTACCATAGTCCTAGATTAATCAATTAAGGTATTAGTCTAATATATAAGGTAGTAAGAATCGGTTTGGCTCAGAGTGATCGATCGTCGACTTTGGTCGGGAGGAACGCAATACCGTCTCATCATGTAATTATAAAAAGACTAAATTTAAGTTACAGTTGACCCTATGAGAACTCACATTCAATTAAGGTATTAGTATAACATATGAAATCAATTAAATTATATATAAATAAATGTTCAACCTGTTACAACAGATGTCTTTTCTGTTGGATCAAATTAAATAGATTATGTAATCTGTTGAAATATATTACGCATCTATTGTAAACTATAAAGTAGATTACGTCATTTGTTGTGATAGATCATGAATCTGTTGTAAACTATCAAACAGTTTAAGTCATCTATTATGACAGATTACCCATCTGTTGTAAATTATCAAATAGGCGCTGTCATCTATTATAGTTGACATTATGAGAACCCACTCCTAGTCCTAGATTAATCAATTAATGTATTAGTTAAACATATGAGGTAGTAAGAATCTGTTTGGCTCAAAGTGATCGATCGATGACTCTTGTCGGGGGGAATGTAGTACCATCTCATCATGCAATTGCCAAGACTCAATTGAATTTGTAGTTGACCCTTTGGGACCATTCATCCATCCCTATTTATAACTAGATCAATGTAGGTACTATTATTAATCTTAACATTAATTTAATAAGAACTCATTTCAACTCAGAGTGATCGATCGATGACTCGGGTCGGGATGAATGCGATACTAACACCATACAAATGCAATGACTCATTTGGATTTGTAGTGGACCCTGTGAGCTCATTCATTCATCCCTAGATCCACCTAGATCGATGTAGGTACTATTATTATTCTTAACATTAAGTTAATGAAGAGCTCATTCTTTCATCCCTAGTTCCTCCTAAATCAATTACAATAAAATTTGTTGCAACAAACAACTGAGCTGTTGGAGAATTTCAAACAGATAACAATATCTATTGCAACAGATGACATTTCTTATTTAATTATCAAATAGACATTTGCATCTGTTATGTCGGATGACTGAGTTGTTGGAAATTTTCAAATAGATATTGATATCTGCTGTAACAGATGATATTTTTGATTTAGTTATCAAATAGACATTTCCATCTGTTGTCACGAATGACTGAGCTGTTGGGATTTTTCAAACAAATATTTAAATCTATTACAATAGACGATATATTGTTTGAAAATCTTTATTTCTTTTAATTTTAAAGCAAGCTACTGTCCGAGTAGATAAAGTAGTAGTACTACTAAAGGTGGTAAAAAATATTTCTTGGATAACTCAAAAATCTCATTGAGTAGTCTTGTCCTGTCTTTTCAATGTCACCCATTTTTTCCTCATGCCCCTCAAATTACTAGTGAATATTAATTAATGAATATTGAAACCCCTAATACTTCTTCCATTTCATATTGACTTAGCACACCCATTAAGAAATTAATTAGGGGTTTATTTTACTACCAAATTAGCCTTATTAATTATACTTTGAAAATATAAATTTAAATAAATAAACTTTGTTTAGTCATTTAATTATAGGGTAGTACATGTAGAAATTAAAATTATCTCTTCTCTCCTCTACTCTTCTCCAGCCCTAAATCTCTCATCTTTTTTCTTTATATCCTTTTTAGGGTTATCACGGCCTTTGTTTCTCCTCTTTCTCATAAATTTTCATTCAGATCTAAATCGATCAATATTCATATCTTAGATTCCTCGACTGAAATTGTTGTTTTGACCCCCTTTTGACATTAAGGTATGATATGATTCACTATTGCTTTTTTATTCTCGCCTTCTTCTTGCAAGTTATTTACATCTTTTTTTTATTTACTTACCATTTTCCCATATTATATTTATTTAAAAAAATTGAAGAAACTTTTAATTGATGAATAAATGAACCAAGAATTTTTATTACAAGATGCAAAAAAAAGTCATCTGTTGGGAGAAGTTTAAAAGCCTTGTTAGCAGTATCATTTTTTTCTATATTTTGTTTGTTTCTTTGTTGTTGATGTTGTTATTGATGTTGTTGGTAGGGTTGGCATTGTTGTAATTTGTGGTGTGGTGTTGACAGTGGCGGATCCAGGTTTTTTAAACGGTGGGTGCTTCTTAGCTTAAAAATAGTGGAGTTTAAACAATCAACACAAGGAGTAAGGGAGAAAAAAATAAAAGAAAGTTTAAAGTGAATAAGGAGAGAAGAGTTGATTACCAAAATTAAAAAAATATGTGCTGAGTGGGAATTGAACTCAAGACAAAAAAAAAATAGTCTTAAGCACCCATAAACAATAACTAGGCTAACCAAACAACTCTTACTATGGGTGCTCACTCATTAGATTATATATGTTTTTTCTTAATTTCCATATACATATATAATGTTCGATACAAGTTCAGTCTGTGCTCGCGCACTTGGAGGACTCCACGTGGGTCCGTCCCTGGATGTTGATGGTGTTGGAACATAGGATGTATGCTTTTTTGTTATTGATAATGTTGTTGCAACAAATGTTGTTGTTTTCTTTGTTGTTGATGCTTTTTATTTGTTGTTTGTAGTTTATGTTATTGTTGATGTTGCAATAGAAAGAGCAACTATTGAAACAAATCAAACTACCAGCAAGGCTGCTATGTATTCTAACAGACTCCATATCTGTTGTATCAGACTCCATATCTGACGCAATAGACTCCACATCTAACACAACAGACTCCTCATCTAATGCAACGGACTCTATATCTATTGCAACAGAAGGATAATTTTCTTTCTATGACATAATTCCTTATTCTTTGTAGATATAAAAGGAACTGAAAGTTGATCAAATTTTGCCTGACCATCACAAGAGGTTGCAGTAAAGAGAGGTTCGGAGGAATAAGCTGCATACAGATGGAACCACTTCATATGTGGGAGGTATATATTACTAATAATATTATCGTGGAAACACACATAGAGTATACAGATTTTGTGAATGTTGTTTTTACTAATTAGTCATAGATCATTCAAATAAGATATTTGTAATTTTATAGTTAAGTTTGGTAGGTCCAAACTGATAGGGCTGAGGGACCATGAATATGGTTTTAATACCTTGTTAAGATTTAAGGTCGGATATTGCTCATGTTTATTTGTCATGCCTTCTACAGACTTTTGTTGTGGCAAGCATTTCTGACGACGGTATAGACTTTTTCATGACGAATATGTTTTCCTCTATATGGTAGGAGAATGATCAATCTTGCCCCTCCCTACTTATCTTGTGCATGCGAATATGAAGAGTGCAAGGCAAAACATGATGGTGTGATTAATACTGTTAATGCATTAACTGTTGATGTAAAGGAATTAATAATTAACATTAGTGTCATTATATCAAAGAGGATTTCTGTTTCATTCACTCCATTATAGATAAAGGCTAATAGGAGAAAGAAAGCAATTTCTAAGGTATTATCAAGTATTCAAAAAAAAAATTAGATCTGCCAAAGGGAAGAAGATAAAAAGGGAAAGGGAATAGGAAGGAAAAACTGAATGCTAGATTTAGTTCATTTTGTTTCGTTATGTAGAGATACTCCATCTAATTTTGAGTGCTTTTTATTTTCAGGGTGGTGAGGAAGGCATAATCTCTCCATCATTAGCAAATGTCGAAAACAAGACATCTGATGGTGTTGAACCACTAAACTGCCCTGTGAAGTTTGATAATCCAGAAGAAGTCTTTGCTCGAGTTAGTCTACAGATTAAACGATCTCAATCACTTGGTTTTTCTGTTGATCAATCTTCTCCGTAGAAGACAAGATATCAACAGAACTGCTTGACACAGCGAAAGTTGATATCGATAGATTATTGATTATGTCTTCTCAAGACTTGCTTCTACCAGAAAATTATTCTGCATTGAGTGTTGCACTATCCATATATGCTGCAGCACAGGATTTATCAGCCGAGAGAGTGTTTGCCTTAGAAAAACTCAAAGTGAACCTTCCATACTTCTCCTTGACCTTGCACAGAGCTAAGAAAGACCAAGAGAAGTATTATAAGAAAGCTGCCAAGAAAGAAAGTGGATGGTCCTCATTGACAAACTCAAAAAAAATCAAGAGCTCTATACCGAGCTTAACGACCACAATGACAAAATGATTGAATTGAAACTGGTGGTGACTTGACTTAGTAAAACAAAATTCACGATTTTTCATATCCCTTAATTAAATAAAACTGGTGACTTTTCAAATATGTAAATTAAAAAAATGGATCCAAATACAACATTTTATCTTTCTATTGTATTTCGAAAAGAGACAGATTGGTAATCTGTTGCAAAATATATTCCACCTGTCAGATAACTTATAATATATGGACAATCTGTTGCAACAGATGGATATATCAGTTTGCTTTTCCATCAGCTGTGGCATCTGTTGCAACTTGCTAGTCATCTGTTTATTCAATTTCATCGAGAGCAATAGATTTTTCTAAACACTTCTTGGCCAAACTCAATTTTTGCTCTTGGATTGCTTTTTTTTTTTCTTTGCATCTTTCAAGCTGGCCTCCAAATTCAATTTTTACCATCAATCCAATAGAAAAAATTTAATTTGGTTGAAGGTTGAAAAAAAAAAAGCAATCCAAGAGCAAGAATGAGTTTGGCCAAGAAGTGTTTAGAAAAATCAATTGCTCTCGATGAAATTGAAAAAAAAGATGACTAGCAAGTGCAACAGATGCCACAGTTGATGGAAAAGCAAATTGATATATCCATCTATTGCAATAGATTGTCCATATGTTGTAAGTTATCTGAAAGGTGGAATATATTTTGCAACAGATTACCAATCTCTCTTTCCGAAATACAAGAAAAATATAAAATGTTGTATTTAGGTCTATTTTTTTTAATTTACATATTCGAAAAGACACCAGTTTTATTTAATTAACGGATATGAACAGTCGTGGCCTTTTGTTTGACTAAGTCCAGTCTCTTCCAATTCAATCATTTTATAAATAGGTCCCTTCGGCCTCCTCTCACTCTTCACTCACTCATTCATTCTACTATACTTACAAACAATACTCATATGGCTGATCCAGATTCATACAAGAAGGTTCATATCAAGTCCTTGCAGGAACTTCAAAGGCAATTTCATAAACTCTACAGGGATTTAGCTGACTTGGGAGCAAGGCTGAGGAGGGCCCAGCTGCTGCCGGATGAAAATTGTTAGTTTGACAATAATAATAGTAATAATAATAATAATAATAAAGAGGTTATGTTTTTTCTTTCTTTTAGCGTATGTATTTTCCTTTTTTATATCCGATCTACCTATAAGGGATTCAAAAAATCCATGTATATGTATATATTTGGTTTGGTTTGGTCGACTTTGAATTTTTAATTCTTATTCAATATTTAATTATTATTCTATTTATTCTCTATTCTCAACATGTTGCGGTTGGTGGTAGGGATTGAGCACTTGTGGCAATAGATGGTAGTGAAAGTCATAATGAGAAATTCTTCTAAAAATGGTTCGTTAATAAATAATAAGGAACTAAATGATATTATAATCATAAAATAAAGATTATTTAATTTAAAAAAAGTCACAACATTGGATTAATTTAATTAAGATATATGATGATATAATTTTTAAGAAAAAAGTTAATGAATAGTTGTGACCTATGACTTTTGTCTAAACACATTCAACAAACAAAAACAAAAAACTTTTCTGATGCATCAAACTCCTCATCTGTTGCGACTGATGAATCAGTCAGAAGAAATAAAAAAAATCTCCTTAAACATATGGTCATTTTATCGCAACGGATGGTATATCTGTTGAAACAGATGGGTTATCTGATGTAACAGATATACAATCAGTTGCCATAACTCAATTAATAAAAATGGTTATTAAAGAAACGGAACGGTTATTGAAAACCAGATGTATTCGATTTTTAAATTGAGAAAAAGGTTTTTTAAATTTAATAAGCTGAAAAGTCATGACTTGTCACAATAATAAAAAAACTCACCACCAGCTTGATTTAATTAAGTCATTTCTTTTCACAGAAAAGAATAAGAAAATAAATGATAAATATAATTTAAAACGTAAAAAACTCACTTGAAATATTCTTGTTTTTAAATCTTCTTTATTAATTCATATAATTAAAAAGTCAGAAAATTTGGATGTCATGAAGATAATTTATTTTAAAAAAATATATATATATATATATATATATATATATATATTATATGTTGCAACAGATATATTATCTGATGCAACAGGTTAACTATTTGTTGCAACAGATGATATATCTGTTGTAATAGATGATTTAGTTGATGCAACAGATACATAATCTGTTGTCCAACTCAGTGTTAAAAAAAATGGTTGATCAAAATAACTAATTATTTTAATAATTATAAAGTTGAAAAGTCATGACATGATCAGAATATAGCTTAATTTAATTAAGTCATAACTTTTTACAGTAATCAAGAATGTCATTAATAAATAGAGGTGAATAGTTGTGCCTTTAAATATGCTTTATTAATTTATATAATTAAAAAGTTAGAAAATTTGGATGTCATGAAGATAATCTATTTTTTTAAAAATATATATATATTATATGTTGCAACAGATATATTATTTGATGCAATAGGTTATCTATTTGTTGCAAATGATGATATATCTATTGTAATAGATGATTTATCTGATGCAACAGATATATTATCTTTTGTCCAACTCAGTGTAAAAAAATGATTCTTGAAAAGAACTAATTATTAATAATAATAAAGGGGAAAATTCATGACTTATCACAATATTGATTAATTTAATTAAGTCATAACTTTTTATAGTAATCAAGAATGGCATTAATAAATGGAGGTGAACAGTTGTTCCTTTAAATCTTCTTTCTTAATTTATATAATTAAAAAGTCAGAAAATTTGGATGTCATAAAGATAATTTATTTTTTAAAAAAAATATATATATTATATGTTGCAACAGATATATTATCTTATGCAACAGGTTATCTATTTATTGCAACGAATGATATATATGTTGTAACAGATGATTTTTATAATGCAACAGATTTATAATCTGTTGTCCAACTCAGTGTAAATAAAAAACAGTTCCTGTAAAGAACTAATTATTTTAATAATAATAAATCTAAAAAGTCATGACTTATCATAATATTGTTTAATTTAATTAAGTCATAACTTCTTACAGTGATCAAGAATGTCATTAATAAATGGAGGTGAACAGTTGTGCCTTTAAATATGCTTTATTAATTTATATAATTAAAAAGTTAAAAAATTCAGATGTCAAGAAGATAATTTATTTTTAAATATATATATATATATATATATATATATATATATATATATATATATATATATATTATATGTTGCAACAGATATATTATCTGATGCAACAGGTTATCTATTTGTTGCAAATAATATATTTGTTGTAATAGATGATTTATCTGATGCAACAGATATATTATCTTTTGTCCAACTCAGTGTAAAAAAAATGATTCTTGAAAAGAACTAATTATTAATAATAATAAATGGGAAAATTCATGACTTATCACAATATTGATTAATTTAATTAAGTCATAACTTTTTATAGTAATCAAGAATGGCATTAATAAATGGAGGTGAATAGTTGTTCCTTTAAATCTTCTTTCTTAATTTATATAATTAAAATGTCAGAAAATTTGGATGTCATAAAGATAATTTATTTTTAAAAATATATATATATATTATATGTTGCAACAGATATATTATCTTATGCAACAGGTTATCTATTTATTGCAACGAATGATATATATGTTGTAACAGATGATTTTTCTAATGCAACAGATTTATAATCTGTTGTCCAACTCAGTGTAAATAAAAAACAGTTCCTGTAAAGAACTAATTATTTTAATAATAATAAATCTAAAAAGTCATGACTTATCATAATATTGTTTAATTTAATTAAGTCATAACTTCTTACAGTGATCAAGAATGTCATTAATAAATGGAGGTGAACAGTTGTGCCTTTAAATCTGCTTTATTAATTTATATAATTAAAAAGTTAAAAAATTCAGATGTCATGAAGATAATTTATTTTTAAAAATATATATATATATTATATGTTGCAACAGATATATTATCTGATGCAACAGGTTATCTATTTGTTGCAAATAATATATTTGTTGTAATAGATGATTTATCTGATGCAACAGATATATTATTTGTTGTCCAATTCAGTGTAAAAAATAATGGTTCCTGGAAAGAACTAATTATTAATAATAATAAAGCTGAAAAGACATGACTTATCATAATATTGATTAATTTAATTAAGTCATAACTTTTTACAGTAATCAAGAATATCATTAATAAATGGAGGTAAACAGTTCTAATTTTTTGCCTAACTCATTCAAGTTCAATCCTCTATAAATAGGTCCCTCCTTACTCGGTCGTTCAATCTACTATACACTATTTATTCCTTGCTCTTGTTACACCTTCAACTACTTTCTCTTCAAGGACTTGATAGTTTTTTCCTGTCTCTGATAAGGTGTTTTCTTGATTTTTTATAAATATTCATTGTATATTACATTACATTACATTCGAATTCTTTGTTTTCTTACTTTTGTTTTTATGTGTGTTTTGTCAACTTATGCATTTTTTAGATATGGCTAATCCTGTGTGGGATGTCACTATTTTATGAGATGCCATGAGAAAACTGCAAAAGGAGGTTCATGACCTACATTGGGAGTTGGCCGCAGTCAGAGTAAGGATGCTGTGGGAGATCCGCAGGCTGAGGAGGGCGCTGTGCTGCCCATTGAAGATTGGTCGGCTGTCCATACAAATAATAATGATGTTAATAATGATGATAATAATAATTAAGCTTTTTTCTTTTATCTATGTACTTTTTTTGTTTGTTTTATAAAAAATTATGTTTGATGCACTTGACTTTTTATTTCTTATTTAATTTTCATGCTGTCTATTTCTATCTCTTAACGAATGACATGTCTACAATTAAGGAATAATTTGATTCCAGTATCAATAGCAAGAACATATGGGTTATCTATTAGGTTTTGTGTGTGACAGGAGCTGTATTTTGTTGTTCGAAACATATTAGTAATCTGATGAAACAGATTTTTGTTTCATCAGATTACAAATCTGGTGTAGCGGAATACCCATCTATTCAATTATATTACGAGCACCTAGAACCCTTAAACATGAATCCAACATGAGTCTACTGTTACAACAGAATATTTATTTGGTGTCACAGATAATGGATCTGTTTAAACAGATTGTTCTTGTATTGCATTCACGTTCGTGTGCAAACTATTGTTGAAAAAACAACACACTAGCAGTTACCCAGATTTAACTAAAAAGCATAATCTGACTTACCAAAGTCTCCTCTCAAGTAACCTCCAAAGTTGAAAGTGATTTACGAAATAAAATTTGACATAAGAATTTGGTCAAAGAGCAGCAGTTGAGGTAACAACAACAACAACAATAACAATGGTCAACAAGAATAATATAAAGATGATAATGAAGTATAAGATGATGATAATGAATCAGAAGATGATGAATAAAGCAACAGTAACAATGAACAACAAATATCGCAAAGAGAGAGAAAATAACAACGAATAAGGATAGAGAAAAAGGCATCAAAGTGTAAATTTAACTAACATTTGAATCAAAGTGTAAATTTAAAAACTTGTGGGTTATTTTGAAATTTTTCAAACTTTCTTAAACCATAATTAAGTAATTGTCACCTCTACTCAATTATTAAGACTTGTGTCACCTACACCTCATTTTAAAATTCTTTTGTCACCTATGGCCCAAACCCCCTAGAAGCAAGGGGGCCAATCATAATGGTGAAAGTCTCCATAAATCCTTAGGAAGTGATGCAGAACTCGGAGCCTAGCCTAGGGATTGGCCACAAATCAGGGATATTTGTGGAAGAAGAAGTTGATGTTGGACATTCTAGCCCTAGTCCTGGTGAGGGACATAAGTAAATTGGAAAGGGCACCTCATATCCATTAGGACATAGAAGTTTCACAAAAATGAAAGTAACGTTACGGGGTAGCCGTTATTCTATTTTAATTTCATTAACTGGTCCTAAATTTTTGTTATTACTTAAAATTCTAACTATCAAAAGTAATTATAAAAATTTCTTTTTTGATATTTTTTCTCTCCAAACTTCATAGACATATTTCACCTACTTGTGTCTTACGCTTAATGTTCCTTAAAGGGTGCCTAAAATCAAGGAATCTCAATCAAGGGATTTTTAAATTTTGAATTTACAAAAAAGGCTGCAAAGAACTTCAACCTCTTCACCACTAAACCCTAATTCTCAAACTTCCAACCAAAACCCTTCTCTAAATTCTTCCCCAATCTGCATTCTTCCTTTAAATTTATCGCCCCTAAAGTCGACGACACCATGCTCACCATAACTGTCGTCGGCGACGAGTCATCTTCTTTTTTATTTTTCTTTCCTTCCTTTTCAATGGCAGTTAGGGCGACATTAGTGGGAGAATACGACATTATACTTGTAGTTTCCTTTATCGGCGACATTTCTTTCACTATAAAAAAACACGTCTAATTGCGGGAGTTTATTTGTGGAGGTTATTTTAACCTTTATAAAATTATATAAAATGCGAGATTTAAATACGTGTCGCTAAAAATTGTATATTTGTGGGGGGTTAAAAAACTCCACTGTCCATTGAAAAAAATAATGCCTAAACTGTTGCCTCATTTTTACATCAAAAAAAATATTTAATATTTTTGCCCCCAAAATGTGTGCCTAAACTCATCAAAATAGCTTTTTCCCCCCAAAATATTTTTTAATTGTCAAAATATTTTTCCTAAAACTGAGCTAAAGTCTCTCTCGTTTTTCCTCAAAATCTTTAGACTCAGCCAGTAATTGCTACATCTCCGTCGGCCATTGCTACTCCAGCGTCTCAGCCATTGCTACTCCGGCTAGGTAAATGCTACTCTCCTTAACCTTAATTTTCTATTTTTGTATAGGGTTTTGTTGATTCAGGTAAATGCTAATCAATTCAGTATCTTAATTTTTTGTTTTTGTTCTTTCATCGCCATAGTTATCTTAGCTCCATAATTTCTACAGTAACTTGTCGATGAGTGATGTGAAAATCTTATTTGTGTGTATGTAGAACAACAACTCACTTCTACATGTTTTTTTTTGCAACACATATTGTTGTGTGTCAAGAAGTATAATTTGCTTAAATGAACTAGCTATATAGTAACAAGAATTGGGATATAGTAAAAATGGGGCCTGAGCAGAATAGTTTTTCACAACAGCAAGGACCTCCACTTTCTTCTCGGGTACTGTGCCACTTTATTTTTTATTTTTAATTTTATTCAGATCTAGTTATTTCTAGTGTAATTTTATACTATATGTTTTGGTGTTGTATAAATGAGAAATATATTTTTGTAATAGTAGCAGTAGTTTTATTGTATGATGGAATTACAATTGTTGAGTAGATTTGAGTTTTTCATAAAATGGGGTTGTGGAGTTTAGATGAAGGAATAAGTTTAATTTAGTAAAATAATGATTCTATTTATAGTATGATTAATTTTCTTGCATAGTTGATAATATGGTAATTTGTATAGCTAAGGGTATGGCCTAGCGGTCGATAAAGTGACTTGAGAATCATGAGTACTCATGATTATGTAATTTTCTATCATCTGGTTTAACTTTGGTGGACATAAGTTACCTGGTACCTGTTGTTGTGGGAGGTAACAGGGATCACGTGTCTGACCTAGCCTCGATGGACAAAGTTGATAAATTTAGTGAATAGTGGTTGTACAGTATGATAAATTTCTTTGCATAGTTGATAATGCGGTAATTTGTGTAGCTAAGGATGTGGCCTAGCGGTCGATGAAGTGAGTTGAGAATCATGAGATCCCTTGATTAGATGATTTTCTTCTATCTGGTTTAGCTTTGTTGGATAGAGGTACCTGGTACTTATCGTTGGTAGGAGGTGACAGGTATTCCATGTTGGAGGGCATGGATGCCAGCTGAGGCTTTATGTATTATGCCAATAAACTAAGCAATCACATATTCATAAAGCAGTGAGTTTTTAAGAATAAATTTCTTCCAAGATATTAGGTCTAAAGAAATCCACAAGTACCATTACAGTTTGGCTGATAAGTGGTCCAAATTAAAAATTATATTTCATAAAAAAACTATGTCATCAGTTTAGATTTTATTATAACATTAGGTGGTCATTAACTAATCTTTTCTTAGAGTATGGTTTAGGTCATCTCATTGTTTAATTATAGTAATACTTTTTTATTGGTGCTTCTCTCATCAGAATCTTCTTCTATCAGTTTTTTTCATTAAACTTACCTAGCAAAGTCATTTTTTTATTAACATTATAGTATCTAACAGGGTGGACTAGCGGTCAATGAAATAATTTAAAATCATAGGAAACCAAACTTCAGATCTCAATGAAGACAAAAAAATATTAGGTAACTTCTTGCCATCTGCCTAATTCTTGATGCACAGAGTTAACTGATGCTTGTACGGGTGGAAGGTAGTGGGTATTTAGTAGGATCATTGAGTTGCGTATAAGCTGACCTGAGATCACTAATATATTTATATTTATAGAATCTTCTATAGTGAATCAAAAGTTCTTTTGGTATTGGGGGTTCTACCAAAGTTGGGTCAAAATCAGGCCATGAATGACTAATGTGTATTGTTAGTTAATAACTTATAATATGGATTTTATAATGCAAGTTTTAATTGTTTTTTTATGCATTAACTTTGAAATGGAACAACACTTATCTCCACTATTATTGCTCTTATTTGAGAAAAAAGAGTTATAGATGTGTCACTATTTTATTATTGGAACATAATCATGAACTATTTCCTCTATAACCAAGAAATATTTGAGATGCAGAGGTGCACATAACAAAGATCATGATGGATGTTCAGAACTCAGAAGCAAAGACTAATAACATTTCCCAATAATTCATGTTTCATAGTTAGTTATAGAAAAACAACAGAAATTAAAAAATTAAAATCAGAAAGTAATTTTTAACTGCCTAGCTAGTCAGTCAGCTTTAACATATAAACAAACTCTTGCCAAGAGAGAAAAAAAACGATAATCCTAAAGGGTAAAAGGAGTAATCTTTTCAAGTGATGCTTTGGTCTGTATTCTACCCTCGAGACTCCACTTGTAAGATTTACACTAGGTATGTTGTTGTTACTGGACGTCAACTAGTTTGGGGTTGAAGTCTAGTTAACTGATTGTTGATTGATTATGGTCGTTGAACTTGTTTTTTTATGTTTGTAAAGTTAGTCGAGTGGTGCAAAAGTTGACCCGGACATCACAATATGTAACACAATATGTGTAACACAATATGCAACATGATAACGCTTAATCTACAGCTCTCGTAGGAGTGTAAAGCAGTCGTTAGCAAATATAGAACCCAACTGGGTTGGGTATCGATCCCACAGGGAATAGCTTGGTCAACAAGTAAGCAAAATTACTAAACTTTTGGTGCAAGTCTCGTAAGAAGGGGGGAGTCTTGTCGTGCAAGTAATGTAAATAAAGTAATGCAGTAAAAGCTGAAAATAACAAAGTAAAAAGAGAAAGATTGTTACGTAAGTTGTAAACAATGAGAATTGAAGCGTTGGGGTTATGTCCACCTTCTGAGTTATACGTCTCTATTGGCTATAAGTGTGTAGAATTGTGACATGCATGTGCTTATAGAGAATTGTATTCGATGGTAAATCCAGGCGTCTTTCGACCTATTCGAGGATTATTTCACTTTAACTCTTTCGAGCTTAAAGAGTGTCTAACGGTACGAATTCTCCAAGAGGTTAGTCCAGTTACGGCACTAGCTTTTTAATAGGAAAGGGTGTCCTACTACCTTGACATTATCTCTTTTCCAGACAGATAACCTTTCTTTCGATAAAGTTAAATGTTATACTGGCATTATTCTATGCGTCTGCAGCCACAAGAATTTGCATTAAGATGAAGAGAATAATGATATAAGCAGTATACGTGTCACGAACTCATAAACTCACAGCAATAGATAGTATCTCATACGGCTTCCATAACCCCAACAGAGAAGCTTAGTTACCTATGAATGCGAAGGAGATCACGATTGACATTGTTGTTAATATACCACAAGATTGATGATTTTCGTGTAGCACAAGTGGTAGGCGTGAGGCGTGAATTCCTTAGCAAAGTAACGTTTCTCTTGTTGCGGAAATTAAGAATTGAATAGATGAATAGAAGAAGAAAAATAGAATTAATGGGAAGATTAGAAGAGTTGTAATTGAGAAGTAGAATGTATCTCTCCACTAAGGGAGGATTGTCTCTCTCCACTAAGGGAGGAATGAATAAAAATCTCTAGCATGATAGGGTATTTATAATACCCATATCCTAATCCTACTAAGCTAATGAAATACTTAACCAAATCCTACTAAGCTAATGAAATACTTAACCCAATTGTACTAGGTTAATGTAACATTATCCAAATCCAAATAAACTAATGAAATACTTAACCCAATTGTACTAGGTTAATGTATTATTATCCTAATCCAAATAAGTTACTGCAAGTCCCCAAAGTCTTCAGAAATGCTGTTTTAGCCCGGGACAGATTTCCCATGCATCACTTTGGTCTTTTAGGCGTCCAATCTTACGTTCCTTCCTTCGTGAGCTTTCTTTGGTGTCAAGTAAGCCATAAAATACTGATTTCTGCATCATTTATACCTGAAACTTTGCTAATCATGTTTGTTAGCTCACTTACAGGAAAAAGGACTAAAAGTGCATGAAATATATAATTTGTTCTCAAAACATGGCACAAATATGGGCAAAATATATTGATATAGGCGTGTAAATTCGCCTATCATCACGACACGTAAAACAAACATACTTATAGAAGGGACTATTATCGAATGCAGTCCTAAAGTTGACTCGTCTAGAAGTAGTAAACTTGGGTTGATTAGAATTTCTTGACCTATACTGACTCTTTCTTTCTCTCCACCTGATATCCCTCTAAACAATGGCCCTTCAATAATACTATTTATACACTTGTTTAATCCAAGTTCTGCTATAATATGCTCTACATGAGAGTGGTCGATTATTGTATGTAATCTTCTCAGATAACTTGCTCTAAAGATGCCCTTCTAGTGTTGCTGGGAGGGTAGTTGTGCCACTACCTGATGGACCTAATATTTCTAGCATCTCACCTGGACATACAATACTTGTCACTCCATATAGTATAGTCTTTTTTTTGTGCTTGATGGTCCTCCACAACACATTACTCTAGTTTCTTGTCTAATCTTCTAAGCAATCTCTTCAAACTGCATATTTAAAATAAAGATATTAGCAAAGAATACATTAAACCTATGTTGTTGTTTAGTGAATGGTATTACCTGTATGTTGAATGGTACTACCTGTATGTTGAATGGTACTCAGGTTCCTAGTTTGATCAATTGATTGAGTAGTGTGAAACTGTAGTGTAGAGTAGTTGTTGATTGATCTATTTATATTTATCATGATGTTTTTAGTTGTATGCAGATATAAATATTTTATAATAAGGACTAAAATTTTATCTAATTGATTTTTATACTTTGCATTTTTATGTAGCCAAGTGATGCACTAGTGGACCCATTTCACCCATTGATGCATGGAGACCACGTGATGATAGTGATCCTAATAACAGTTGTTGATTTCATTGCAAACTGTCTTGGATATAATTCAATTATGAGGTAATTGTGTCGTTGGAGTGAATCTTAGAATATTGAAGGTTTTGTGTTTAAATTTAATTTTGGAGTTTGAAGATACTAGTTAATGTTGAAAATTTGGAGTTTGAAGATGCTAATGTTAAAAAATTAAATTTTGAAGTTTAATGTTCAATGTATTTTTATATGCTTGTGACTTACAATGTTTAATTAGTCATGTTGTGTTAATGATATATGAATTGAATAAATATTCAATTGTAGGTTATGCCTAAAGAAACAATTAAATTTGAGCTAAAATTAAAATTTGTAATTTGTTATTGAAACTTAACGGGCTCCACTAATTTAAAAAAATTATGGAGGTTTTAAACCGCCGCAATTTTTAAATAAAAATTTATTATATAAAAAAAAAAGAGTAACGAAGGTCTACCTGCACAAATTAATTATGGTGGTTAGAAATAAAACTGTCGCAAATTATTTGTGACGACTCGTATTGTGGGGATTTTTGAATTCGTCGGAATCAAAATTTATGGGAGTTTAAAACCACCGCAAACCTTAAAATTAACCCCCATAATTTAACCCATTTTTTATAGTATTTTCTTCTTTTTCAATGGCGGTTGTGGAAGAACGACATCATACTTGTAGTTGTTGTTGTTGGTTGCTTTTTTGCTGAAAATGACATTTTAACAGCTGCGTGATTGGTCGAAGCTCATGATTATTAAATCTGTGAGCACGTTTCATTATGGACGATCTTGTCGTTGCGTTGGTTGGTTTGGGCAGTAAAGATATTATGTTATTTATAACCTGATACGTAGCACTGTTATGTATATGTAAGACATTGACATTGTTGACAGCTTTTATGTCACACCATATACATAACTATGTTATGTATATATTTGACATAGACAATGTCGGGTTGTTTTATTTCAAAATCATACACATAACAGAGTTATGTATATGTATGTCATACAAACTGTTGAGTTATTTTATTTTAAACCATACACATAACAAAGATATGTATATATTTGTCCTAGACAATGTTGGGTTGTTTTATTCCAAACTCATATACATAATAAAGATGTATATGTATGTCATACAAACTGCTGAGTTGTTTTATTTTAACCCATAGTTACATATATGAAATACATAAGCAAATTACGCATCTGTATTCACATAACATATACATAGCATAGTTATGTATAGGACTTTGTTAGACCCGCTGAGCTGTGTTATTTAAACTTATATACATAGCACACTTATGTATATGAAAGAATGTTAGCCATTGCTCATTAGCATTATCAGTATTGAAAAATTTTGTTTAAGTTTTATTGCATATTAAATTAATATTGATTTGTAGTGTATATTATTACTGGAGATGAAATACTCCGAAACACCTCAACAATATTGGAATGTTCATCTTCTTGAGAATTTCTTTTGAAGAAATAGAGCTTGAAAAAATAGCAAAATTTTGATCGAAAATACAAAATCTAATGTTGTTTGATCAACTACCTTGATTTGGGTTTTAAATTTTTGAAATTGAAAAATTGTTAGTGAATTTAAGAGATTCATAAATCACGCATTAATAGACATGACATTAATTGCGTTCTACATTAAAGGAAGATGCGTTATTTTCATAAATGTCATTAAGGAAGTTAAATCTCATACATTAGATACTTATGTATATCCGTTCAGTTATGTATATATTTAACTAAAATTTGAGAGAGAAAATTTATTGGAAAAATAAGAGAGGGGGTAATTAAGGAGCAAATTAGTGGGATTTATGTTATTTTACCTTTTTAAAAATTGTATAGAGTGTGTATTGAAACTGTATAGAATGTATATTAAAACTGTATGTTGTTATATATTATGTAAGATATATATAGAAATTGTATAGAATATGTATAGAAATTATATAATTATTGTGTAGAATATGTTGCTACATAAAATATATCTATAGCACAATGAATGTTGTATGGGGCCAGTATCAATATGTGTAGTGGTTGTATCAATACGAAATAAGGACTGTATTAATATGATTTTAGGGACTTTATCGATATGATATAATGACTGTATCAATATGGTATAGTAACTATATCTATATGGTATAACAGCTGCACATGCATAGATATTTTTGTATAAACTATATGAATGTGGTACGAAGATAGTTTAATTATGGTATAGTAACTGTCTATGCATAGATTTTCTGTATAAACTGCACCAATATGGTATACAAATTATATAAAATGTGTACAAAAATTATTGTTTTTGTATAAAATACATATTTAGATAATGATTGCATCTATAGGTTATATAGATTGTGTATAGAAATTGTATAATTATTATATAAAATGTGTATAGAAAATGTATCATTGTTGTATAGAATACATTTTCTATATACGCGTATAGAAATTATATCATTATTATAAAAAAAAATGTATATATATAGAATGTGCATTAAAATTATATCATTGTTGTATAAAAATATTTATATCACTATTTTGTATATATAAAGAGAGAGATGTATTATATTGTTCCAATATAATACAATTAACAGAATAGATTTTGTTTTAAAAAAAGAGGAGCATTGAAAAACACACAAAAGAGCAGCAATTTTCCTTATAACGGAATAAAGAAGCAAAATTTTAATAAAAATGGAGCAACGAAAAAAGATAACTAGCAAAATTAAAAAATGAAATAAACTAGAGAAGATAAAATAAAATAAAGTGAGCAGTGATTTTTTTAAAAAGAAAGAAAAAAGGAGAGAAGAAAGAAAGGAGAAGCAACTAGCATGCAAATGGCTATAAAATAAATTTTTTAATCTGATGGTCATTTAATGTCATTATTTATGACCGAAGTGACATATATGTCCTTTCCCCAAAGTAAACAATACCAAAACTAGCAAATGTTTCAAGATGTTTCACAATTCTTTTTTTTTTTTTTTAAATCATCCGGTATTCAGTACCCGCTTTTTAGGAATCCGACTATTCTCCCTTAAATTGGCAAATTCTAAAGAAAATACAACTATATTATACTTGTTATAAATATGTTTAATTTATAGTGAATGTCTATCAAAATATAGTGACTATCTATTACGATATAGTAAATACCTATCAATATACAGTAATATCTATAAAGATATATGATGTCTATCTTTTGGAGAAAATTAAAAAGAATTTTTCTCTATGAATAGAATATTTCTCTTTGTTGTAATTTCTAATCCCAAATCAAAAGAAATAAGAATTTTTCTCTCTTCTTTCCCTTATTATTATTGTTCTTGCTTTATTTGTTTATAACACATTATCAACATCAGATTTTGTCTTAAGTGCTTATTTTAAAAAGATTAAAGTGTGATTAAAGTTACGAATAAAGAAAAATGTCGTGGTATCTTTTTTTTATGTTTAATTTTCTTGTAATATATATCTAATATAAGAGATAATACATCAAAATATTTTGAACTTGTCCCGACAACTTAGTTTAGCACTTAAACTTTACGAATAATTATTTACCCCCCTTAACATTTTTAAAGTGAATTAATTTCAACCCTACTGCTGACGTGATATTTTTAAAAAGAAAAAAGAAAAAATGCGTGATTTTTTATTTTTTATTTTTAGATAGATAGAAAAAGAAATGAAATTGAATTTGAAAATTAAAAAATTAATATGATTTAAATGTTTGATTATTGATTTTAGAGAATTTGGTGTTGATTTGATTGAATTTATCAGGTGGTTAAGTTTTTTACCACTACTTTATGGTATTCTTTTATGGTGGTAATGGAGTTTTCCATTATGGCGTGTGTATGCAGGTGCGACTGTGGAGGGTAGACGGGGGTGGATGAGGGTATGTGCAGGTGTGACAGTGTGGGGGTAGAATGGGTGGATGGGGTGTGTGCAGGTGTGGTTATGGACGGGAGAGGGGAGAGGGGGGAGGGGAGAGGAGAAGAGGGGAGGGGAGGGGATGGGGGTTATGAAGAAGATGGAAAATGGGGGTGGGGTTATTTTTAAAATTTAAAATATTTTATATATATTTAAATATATATATATATATATATATATATAATATTTATATATATTTTTATATATATTTTACTTATATGTATATATAAATTATTTAAAAAATACTTTATTTATGTGGCTTCAACGTGGAGCTGACGTCTCTAACGTGTCAGCGAGTGTGATGCACTCTCCCTCATGAGAATGGTATTATATATTAAGGGGTGAAATTAATTCACTCTAAAGATGTTAAGGGGGGTAAATAAATGGAAGGTTAGTTTAAGTGCTAAAGTAAGTTGAGAAGACAAGTTTGGGGAATTTTGATGCATTATCTCATAATATAAAGGAAGGCCATGGAGAACGTGACGTGGCACCTCTCTATGACCTCCATTCTTATTTATCTATTGTCTCCTTTTTTTTTTTTGGAGCTTTTATTATTTTAAATTAATACATTATGTATTAGAAAATTAAAAGCTAACTCACAAAAGACTCTCCTTAAATTTTCTTAAACATATTTTAGTCTATTTATTGAATTTTAATAAATATTATTATTTCATATGAGTTACAGCATTTTCACCTCCCACATTTTTTTAATTCTCATAAATTCACATTGAATTTTTATTTATAAGTAACCATGTTGATGGATGAATGTCAAATTATGTTTTCAATCTTCTATTTTTTTTTATTTTTTTTTAGTTTTATCATGTGTCTAATTTGTTTAAGTTTGTGTTAGTGATTCCTATTTTCATTTTTATCGTATGAGATTTGCAAGAAGTTTGTTAATGCAAAAACTATCGATAATATGGACATAACATTATTCATTTCTTCAATCAAAAATAAGTTATCCTACTTTTTATATTAAATTTTGCTTTTTAAGCTCTGCCTATTCATCTTGAAATTCAGATGAAGTTCATATTTTCATGAGGAGATCAATGAAGTTTTTAATATTTTTTCGGTGTTTATTTTTCTATGTCATTTTGAGAATGTTCTGAGTAAGAAGTGTACTAATTAAAAGGTAGATCCTACTCATCAGTTGCCACAACACTTTCTTAGATATGAAATACAACAACAATATATTCAGTGTAATCTCAAGAGTTGAATTTGCGAATGACAGAATATACCCCTATTATGGAAGGTAGAGATGTTTTTATTAGACAGTAAAATCTGAAAGAAAAAAAAAATGTTTAGTCGTTACCATTTGATACATAACTATTGATTTGGCCTGATGTAATTTAGACAAATATGATTGTGGCTATCTACACCTTTTGGACTAGAGAAATTTGACTTTTAGTCCTCTACAAATATTATTTTTTGATATTCAAATGTTAGTGCGCATAAACATTCATTTCCTCTTTAATTGCAGAGTATTACGATTACATAGTTGATGGTGCATATATTTTTTGTTTTGTAACACATAACAAAATTTAGAGGTTATTAAGAGAAAACTTAATTATGAGCATTGTGAACTATTTATATTGAAATTAAAAGAAGTATTCAACCATTTTCTTAAATAGTATATCATATACTAAAATTTGTATCTTCTTTCAAATTAAACATGCAATTGATAAAAAGTTATTTTTCATTACATAAAATTTTGGATATAGAGAGAGAGACAAGATGATGTGAGATCTCTTTATGGACAACCTTTGAGTTTATTAGTTTAATTAATTGGGTAAATAATTATTTTAATTCATTCTTCATTCATAATATAACCATGCGAAGTGCAGACAATTTCACTAGTATTATATGTGCTACTACCATGTCAAGAAAAAGAATAGATTAACAAATGCATAGAAGATGATTATTGATGATCTGATAAAGTGGACACTTGAATATTACTGTTTAGATATTTCTTTTCTATTTACTCGTACCCATTTCCTTCTATTATTTTTTTCTTTCGTTCATTCAAAAATTATTGGATTACTAACAATTTCCCTTTGAGTTTAGAGTCTCAATATGAAATTTGATGCAGGTTATCAGGTGAAATCTATAAGATAGGTGATTTCAATTATTTATGGCCTATTATGTTATTGGTTGAAGGAAAGATAATGGATTCAAGTTCTACAGTTCCAAAAGGGTGAAACATCGGATTGAAGTCCCTGTGCATCACGATGACAAAATGTTGGGTTCAAATCTCATTGATCTATGATATAAGATATCTTTATATGAATAAAATATTGAGTTTGAATTTCGATGCACCATATTGATGACATAATAAGGACTAATACAAAATAATATCATTTGATGAAAAATCATGAAGTCATCTATTCCACTTGAATTTACTCTATTCCCTGAAGTGAATGTGACAGTCGTGTGTGATATGTCTGAAAGAAGACAAGCCACTGAATGAATGCACATGAACTTAAAAAGGGGACAATCATAATAATAACCCCTAAAGTAATAATTACTTTGAAGCGTGGTATATTTTCGAAAGATATGTTAGAGAAAATTTCTCTTCCAATCTTATGTATGGCTAGACTTTCTCCTGAAGTAGAAATAACTTGACAGATGTTTTGAACTATCAAAATTTTATAAGCTTTAGGAACAATTATATTTCATTGCTAGGGAATGAGAATTTTGATTGTTATAAATACAGATTCATTCCCTGAGGTGAATCTGATAGGAGTAACAACCTTCAGAAGAGGTAGAATAATTGAAAAGAAATATTCTAAAAGTTACTACTAAATCACATGTCATGATAAAATTGAAGTTTAATAGTACAAATAAGCTCATAAGCTGGCATAAAAATTATGACATCCTGGAGATGTGCAAATTAAGCATTGGACATGTAATAAAAAGCTAGAAGATTCTTCAATGATTATTTATGCATGATTCTTGTTCTTATAATAAGTTGGTTGGATCAGCTAATGTTGAGATTGCATTTCCTAAAGTTCTAAAAAGTATAAAAGGTGAATATGGTCTCAATCACCCATCATGTGATCTATTAAGATACATCAATATAAGATGATCACATGTGGTTTTATTATCAACCTGCAGTTTGATATTTATAAAGTTGCTTAACATTTATAAAGTTGCTTGCTCAATATATATTGAGTTAAGAACATAATTTTCAGATTATGTAATCAAAATAATTCATCTTGATAATGTTGAGTTAGCATTGAATACCTCAGATAAATAGTTGAACCATTGATTATGGAAACAAAGCTTCATGTTGGTTGAAATATGACAAATTGTGTGCAATAACAATTTTATACATAAGACCAATAAATTATGATTAGTTTCTTCCCCCTTAATTGGTTCGGGTTCAGGAACCAAATATCTTTCACCTAATAAACTTTTGATAAGTGGTATATAATTAATGGATATACAATGATGCACAAAGATGGACTCAAAAAGATAGAGAATATATATGTTAGTTTTCCAAACATAAGGATAAGATAATAAGCAGCTAGGAAATATATTAAGAATTATCATCAGATCCGCATTCAAAAAGATAATTCAAGTTCAAATACTAGAAGCATTTAATGAACCAAATTTCATTTCATATTTGTAATACCCCATGTTTTTAAGCTCTATGACTGTAATACCCCGCATGTTTCTAAGTTAGGAAGTGAATAAGTATTCCTATGTATGAAATCTCCTATACTGTGGTTCATACTTGAGTACATGACTTACAATGAATATCCTAGTGATAGGATAGCTTATGATGCATTAAGCATGTTCATATGAGTCACTTAAGGTAATACAAGCTAAGAGTTTTTGAATCCATCGAGTTTTAGTGTTTGATTTTTCAAGGGTCAAATTTGAATGAGTATAACTCAATGTTAATATGGTAGTTTGGCTGATTTAGACCAACCAAATTGTAGAGAATTGAATTATCTTTCCAACGATACCAATTTCACCTTAATCCAATACCCGAGCGAAAAGTAATGCCCATTTTCGTGAGAGACATAAGCATAGGTGATTGGTTAGGCGCCGCCCAACCCACACATAGGCGATTGGTTAGGTGCCGCCTAACCCAAGCATAGGCGATCACTTGGGCGCCGCCTAAGTCAATCCAGGTGTCAAAAACACTTCGTTTTGAGTTATTTTAAAGATAATTAAGTCTTTAAACACTCCTTACACGTCCCTAAACTTAACCCTACGAAATATATAGCTTCTAAACATATTACAACCCTATTATCATCTCAAAGATCATTATCCAAGAGTACTAAAAGAGAAAAACAACTAGGGTTGCATAACTAAGCTTGAAGATCCGATTTCAAGGAAATTTCTCCGTCAATCATCAAGAATCTTTCCTTCTAAGGTATGCGTGAGTTGATTTATGGATCCCTTTCATCCATAAAGCTCAAAAACCCTCTTTTTCATTATAAAGTATGATTTTTATATTGTTGGTTGTAGATGATCATATCATTGATATTGGGTGATTCCCAAGATGGAATCTTTATAGGTTTTTGTAAATTCATGATATCATATGAGTTGGAAACATGTAAATTTGGTTGTTCATATTGTATAATTTGATGATTTCACCTATTCTTAATATGTGCATGTTAGGTGTTTGATAAAATATCTAAGAAACTAGAAACCATGCAATATAGCTAAATTGTGACTAAGTGAAGGATTCATGATATGCCCTTACGTTCCAATGACTTCTATGTTGATAATGTGCCTTGTAAATGTTGTTGGAATACTCATGAACTATTCTTATGAGATTATGCTATGTGTACTTACAAATTCTACTTATGAACAAGATGTATGATAACCATGCAATCCACATGAACTTCCATGCTATTGGTATGTGTTGCCAATATGATTATGCAATGAACATGATATTAAGATTGTGCAAGTACTTCCATGTGATATGAAATCCTTTCTATGCAATACATTTTTGATAACCATGCTTAGTATGAGATCCCTACTTATGATATTATAAATTATGGACTCTACTCTTATGATCAAGTCAGTC
The DNA here is from genome assembly GCA_030864225.1 of Capsicum baccatum var. pendulum. Lineage (NCBI taxonomy): Eukaryota > Viridiplantae > Streptophyta > Magnoliopsida > Solanales > Solanaceae > Capsicum > Capsicum baccatum. Next base: position 177,321,448 of record CM061561.1, on the reverse strand, counting down.
ATATGTGTCAGTTTCCTTCCATCGAGTCCTGGGGGTACTTGTACCCAAAAACTATAGTTGTGTGCCTAGATCCATGTCATGTTTCATGATATCCGAACTCAAGCTATGATTCCATAGACTTCAGTCAGTCATGTGACTCAGGAAAACCTCATGATCTTAGTCAGTGTCAGATATCAGTAACATTCCGCCAGTCAACAGAATTCAGTAAGATTAAGTCATGCACAGTCAGTTATTCATGTCCAGTCCCTCCATATGGGAGTAGAGGATAGCATCGAGTGAACCCAAGGATGGGAACTCACCCGCCAGTTCAGGGTGTGATTCTTAGTAGTCATCCTTGTGTTCTAAAACTATGTAGCCAGCGTAGGTTGAGACATCTTAACCTATTAGATTAGGGTTGATGAGGTGGCTTAACCCATCAGTTTAGGGTTTCCACCATTCTCATTGAGTACCCGCCAGATAAGGTTCACTCATAGGCTGTCCTTACCTGTGGTACGGTATCGACACCCCTCCAGTCAGGGCAGAGATTGGACCCCAGCTTAGCCATAACAGCATACATGGGGCATATCGGTTAAACACTACTTCCCATAATTTCAGTATCAGTCTCAGTAAAAGAACTCAGGGCGTTCTTCAAATTTCAGTATATACAGGACTTTCAGATACAGTCGTCCATGTTATCAGTTTCAGTATCGGTCATGACAATAATCAGTAAACCATGTATTAGCTTATAGGTCATGCTATCACGTATTCACGGTCCCAATTTCTATATATGTGTGTTTGCACTCCCACGTTCATATTAGTCAGTCAGTGTTTTTCATACTGATAATGCTCAAACTACAGCTCTCGTAAGAGTGCAAGCGGTCGCTGTCAAATATAGAACCCAACTGGGTTGGGTGTCGAATCCCACTAGGAATACTTGGTCACTAAGTAAGCAACGATTATTAGACTTTTGGTGAAAGTTTCATAAAAAAGGGGGGATTGTAGCGTGAATTTAAGAGTATCAAAAATAGTAATGTAAGAACGGAAAATAGAAGAGTAAAACGGATTGCTTGGTTGGTTTTGATCAATGAGAATTGAGAGTTAGGGTTATGTCCACCTTATGAGTTTTACGTATCTATTGACTATGAGTTATGCGGAATTCAGACATGCATGCGCTTATAGAGAATCGTATTCTATGGTAAATCCAGGCGTCTATCGACCTATCAAGGACTATTTCACCTAAACTCTTTTGAGCTTAAAGTGTATCTAATGGTACAAATTCTCCAAGAGGTTAATCCAGTTACGGCATTAACTTTTTAACAGGGGTTAGTGCCCTATTACCTTGACATTATCTCTTTTCCAGACATATAACTTTTCTTTCGAACAAGTTAATGCTATACTGGCGTATTCTATATGTTTGCAACCACAAGAATTTAGATTAAGATGAAGAGAATAATGATATAAGCAGCATACTTGTCAAGAATTCACAAACTCATAGCAATAGATAGTATCTCAAAAGGCTTCCATAACCCCAACCGAGAAGTTTAGCTACTCATGGGTGCAATGGAAATCACAATAGTCATTATCATCATACCAATATAAGGATCTCACGTGTAGTATATGTGTAGGGCTTTGTGGCGTGAAGACCTTGGAAGTAGTGGTTCTCTTCTTGTGGGAATTTTAAGTCGAATAGATGAAGAGAAAGTAAATAAGAATTAATTGAAAGCAAATTGTTTAGAGTTGTAGATGAATGAATTAGAATGTGAATGATGAGAATAATGAGAATAATGAGAATGATCAAAAGCTTCAGCAAAATAGGGTATTTATAATACCCATATCCTATTCCTACTAGGCTACTGCGTACTTATCCTAATCCTAATAAATTACTGCATTATTATCCTAATCCTAATAAGTTACTGCTGATCCCTAAAGTCTTGAGAAATGTTGTTTTTGCCCGGGACAGGTTTCCCTGCGTCACTTTTAGTCCTAGGCGTCCAAGCTCTGCTCTCTTTCTTTCGTGAAGCTTCCTTTGGCATCAAGTTATCCATAAAATGCTGAAATCTTCATCATTTATACCTGAAAACTTGCTAATCATGTTTGTTAGCTCACTTACAGGAAAAAGGACTAAAAGTGCATGAATTATATATTTTGTCCTTAAAACTTAGCCTAAAATATGGGTAAATTTTGGTGTTTAGGCATGTAAATACGCCTATCATCAACACCCCACACTTAAAGATTTGTTCGTCCTCGAACAAAATATCATGTCCTTCTAAATATCCACTTAGGGTTTCACAGTAATAACATAAAATATTCATCAAGACAGGAATAGCAATTACTAACAAAGAGTAGTTTTCTGATCACTACTAGAAACAATTCAACCTCCAACCTAGACTCGTGATGATGGTTAATTCGTATCCAAAAGTTAAGGCACAAAGAATCATACACAACTACCCAAAACTCATCAACCATGCGTGTCTCACAATATATCACCCATAATTACTCACAAGTATTTCATTTTTTCAAAACATGGGTATAGGATTTTCCTTGCTCTCATGCTCACAAAGAATTCATATGTTGCAACTGATGACCATAGGCTTGCCCTTAGTGTAATGCTCCACTAAATATCAGAATGCTAAGCTTAGGATCAAATAGGTCTTTTACAGGTTGTAATGTAGGCTAAGGGACGGGTAGGACTATTTTGGCCAGAAATAGTGACTATGTTCCTAAGCGTTTTAATACATCACATTATGCCATTAACACTTTCTTTCAAAAAACCTTTCTACTTTCTTTTAAGCTACCACCCCTTCTCACCTCTTTTGTTATTCAATTTTGAACAGAATTAACTTTTTATTTTCCTTTTCATTTTTCTCTCTTCTTTTTTTTTTATAACACACCTCTATGATAACCCTTCTTTTTCATAACGAATTCAAGTACCAATTCCCTTTAAGGCACTACTCTCACCCAATTTCCTCTTATTTTGTCACATGACTTTACAATTTTAAAGCACTTAGGAATTTGGATCAAATTATGGTCTTGAAAAAAAATGGATTAGGCTTACATATGAGGCTGTCAAAGAAAATAGGCTCAAGGCTCAAAGGGGGTTATCTAGGATGATGTCCATGGGTAGATAAAATGAAGGTAAACAATCATAGGTTGCCAAAGAAATGCCTAAATCATCTCCTAACTCACACTCTTTATTTTACTTTACATACATACCAGGCAAGTTCTAGCATCAGTCACAAATATAGAATATTCTATTATCTCACACACACAAGGCACATGGTCGACTTTATTGGGAGTAGTATAGACTCTTGACCCAACATATGAAGGAATTAAACCACATAGATATCACACAGTGAGTCACACTTAGAGCCTAAACGTCTCAATAGTATTGATTTTAGCACAAACTCTTGTTATATTACCATGCTGCCTATCAGAACAATTTCATGCAAAGTTTTTTTAAAAAAAAAAATTTAACTACTAAAAAAAATAAAACAAACAAATATAAATAAATGCAAATGCAGATAAGGAAGGTTAGCATGCAAATACCAGCACCCCACACTTAGACGGGACACACTGCCCTCGGTGGAAAATAAATAAGAAGAACCTGATTAGTCGGACTCCTCCTCTATGTCTGGGGTTATACCCCCTTCATCGGAATCATCATCGGAGTCGTCGTCATCAGATTTCTCCTCCACATCGGAGTCTGGCATTCGACGATCATCATCAGTTGGCACATCGTCATCAAGAGGTTCCTCAAAAAATACACCTACTCCACACATCGCCCTTGCATGCTCATTCATTGGGTAGTCATAATCCAACTGTTGGAGCTCTGCAGCAGTTGGAACACGACCTCCGCTCATCATGGTAAACCGAGTCATGCCATAAAGATGGCGAAAGAAACTCTCATCCCGAGCATGACGTTATGCAGTGGTAAGGTTGACGCCATGTGTGGATTAAGCATCTTTAACCTTTGTGAGGTCAACCTTTTTTGGGTTGTGTGGAAGCTTATGATTAGACGGTTCCTCTTCGACGTCCTCCTTCCTCAATATTGCGGTCAACAGATTGCCAAAGTTGAAGTGGTACCTCTTGTGTAGCCTGGCCTTTCGCATTGTAGATCGAATAATTTCCCCAATATTGATAGGGACATTCGTCATCAATGAGTACACCAAGCACACTCTATCTCGTGTTATCTTTGTGTACTGTGTCCCTGGAATCAGGCAAGAGTTGACTATTCGCATCCATATCCTAGCTTCCCTATTTAAGAAAGCATATGGGAAGGTGTTGTGCCGACCGGTGTCCTTGTGTCTGCTCCATCGTGCCATAGATCTTGTTTCGCACAATGTGTGTCTAATGGCCCTGTACGGAGGTTTGTTATACATCTCCTTGAGTGGTGATGGATCAACAGATGGCAAACCTAGAAAAGAGTTGAAGAACTCTGCATTTAGTTGTAGGACTTGGCCCCGAATCTTTACTTCACTCCCTGTAGTTTTTGGTGACCAGTTGGCATAGAATTCTTGTGTTAGATCAAGATTGCATTCTCCCATATCTCGGAAGATGAAATCAATATGTAACGCCATGATTTTGGCCAACATGCGAGGTTCTTTCTTTGCTAGGCTTTCCTTGTGTATCAACTCCACATGAACATATTTTCTTTCCTTATTGTTCCTATACCACTCCTTTCCTTGCTCTTCTAGGACCCATTTGATTCCAAACATGCGGCGAGGTATTTGTAGCGAGGAGGATTCTCCTTGCTCTTTTCGTCCCTTTTTCTAGCCTTTTTGTGAAGTGGTTGCTTTATCCTTTCCTTGTCGTGCTTTTGGTGCCATTTGTACCTGAGCTTAAAATGATAGTCATGTTAGCTTCATCTCGGTAGATACAATCGACAAGCAATCAGTAGTGGCACCACCCCACACTTAGTTTGTTGGCACAAACTAGTTAAGTGAACGTTGTCGATTACTCAGACTTCACCGATATACGTTTAGGTGGTACGTTCCAACAATATAATCAGTGCAGTCATACTTTTCTTTGTTATATTAACTATCCTTTTTGATGCTATCTCAAGTAATCTTGACAATACTTTTCATGTTTGGATTGATGTACTCTTTTGAACAAGACTACTACGTAGAGATTGTATCAAGTTATGGCTTAGAAATAATCAACATTTCGTAGTTAACCATGATTTTTCATATTAATGAACAAGTAAGTCAAACATGAAAGCTTTCAAGTTACAAGATTATGCAATTTTCTTGACCATGTCAATTCCACAAAAGTATGACAGTGTATCAAAATCAAATTCAAGTTGGAAACAAGTCAAGACCATCCTTACGTATTCTTTCACTCACTTAGTTGTATCACAACAAATCAACCACATTCAAATCACCAATACTACTTCAAGATTTAACAATTTATTATAGGCGTAGTAGTTTAGTACTTATGGAATATAAAAGAAGAACAAAGAAGTACTTACTTGGTTGATGGCCTTGGAAGATGTTCTTGCAAAATAAAAGAGCAAAAGGAAAATTTTTGAGAGAATTTGAAGAGGTAGGCGGCGCTTTAGGGTGGAATTGCAATGTGTTTTTGTTTTAAGACTAAGGTTTTATTTATAGGACAAGCTTGGGTCGGGTTTTGACCCATTTGGAATCGGTTTTGGAGACCAAAAGTGACCATAGGCGGTGCCTAAAGCTTTGCCTATGCTTGGCATAGGCGGCGCCTTTTGCAAAGCATTGTTGAGCATAGGCGGCGCCTATGCTATGGCATTGTTAGGCATAGGCGGCGCCTATGCCATGGCATATGAGATTCAGAGACAAAAGGCTTTTTCATAGGCGGCGCCTATGCTATGGCATTGTTGAGCATAGGCGGCGCCTATGCTATGGCACTCTAGAATCCGAGAGCTTAGGCCATAGCATAGGCCTTGCCTTGTTCTTGGCCTAGATTTACATAGGCCTTGCCTTGTTCTTTGCCTATATTCTCATAAGCAATGCCTAACCCATAGCCTTTCGCTTTTTCATTCCTAACTTACCACCTTCAACATGCAATACTTCAAAATCAAAATTTGAAACCAATCTCCTCCTTTACACCTCTTGCACCTACATTTACTAAAAGACAACAAAAACGATTAGAACGATGGGTTGCCTCCCATCTAGCGCCTTAGTTTTGATCATGGCTCGACTCTTCTTAGGAAAACAAAAACAACAAAAACAATTAAAAATGATGGGTTGCCTCCCATCAAGAGCTTGATTTATTGTCGCGGCACGACATAGCTTCCTCGAGTACTTAGACTTCGTCGAGATAGATGGTGGCCATATAGTTTATCTAGTCAAGAGGACCGATATATGGTTTTACTCGTTGGCCATTCACCTTAAATACAATACCATTATTATCTTCTAGCTCAACTACTCCAGACGAGTAGACTTGGCTAATTTTGTACGGACCAGACCATATGGACCTTAACTTACCTGGGAATAGATATAGTCTGGAATTGAAAAGAAGTACCATATCACCCTTTTGAAAGTTTCGTTGAACAATCCGCTGATCATGATACTTTTTCATCCGCTCCTTGTAGAGGTCTGATCTTTCATATGCATGTAGACGGAATTCATCCATCTCATTCAGCTGCTCTAACCTCAAGTTCATAGCATCATCCCGATTCAAATTCAGTTGCTTCAACGCCCACAATGCTTTGTGCTCGAGCTCAATGGGTAAATGACAAGCTTTCCCATAAACTAGTTGATACGGGGACATGCCAATTGGCCTTTTGAATGCAGTCCTATATGCCCATAGTGCATCGTCCAGCTTTCGAGACCAATCTTTCCTATTAGCATTTACAGTCTTAGCAAGGATTTGCTTGATCTCTTGATTGGAAACCTCTACCTGTCCACTAGTTTGTGGGTGATAAGGCGTGGCTACCTTATGTTGCTTGACACCATATTTTGCCAACACGGATTTGAACTGTTTGTTGCAAAAGTGAGATCCTCCATCGCTTATGATAGTACGTGGGACCCCAAAATGAGAGAAGATGTTTCTCTTTAAGAATGCAACAACACGCTTTCCTTTATTATCAGCCAATGTTACTGCTTCGACCCATTTTGAAACATAATCTACAGCAACTAGGATATATTTTATTCCAAACGAATTCACGAATGGGCCCATAAAATCTATACCCCATACATCAAAGAGCTCGATTTCAAGAATTTTTGACATGGGCATTTCATGATGCTTTGAAATTGTGCCTTGTCTCTGGCATTGGTCACATCTTCTCACAAATTCGTAGGCATCTCTAAATATCGAAGGCCAATAATAGCCGCTTTGCAATACCTTTCTTGCTGTCCGACCGCCTACATGGTGTCCACTAACTTGTGAAGCATGACTTGCTTCCAAGATACTTGGCACCTCCTCATGAGATATGCAGCGTCTGATCACACCATCCGCACATCGTCTAAACAAATATGGCTCATCCCAGAAGTAGTGTCTTACATCATGCATGAACTTTCTTCTTTGATGAAATGATAGATTCGCAGGCATCACATTACTTACCACAAAGTTTGCAAAGTCTGCATACCATGGTAACTCTTCAATCATGGTATCTAAGATCTCTTCATCAGGGAATGCATCATCAATCTCTCGATCAGGCTGCGCTATATGCTCGTTCTCGAGTCTAGAGAGATGATCAGCCACTTGGTTTTTGCAACCTCTTCTATCTTTTACCTCAAAATCAAATTCTTGCAGCAACAATACCCATCGAATTAGCCTTGGTTTTGCATCTTTCTTTGCCATCAAGTATTTCAGAGCTGCATGGTCTGTATGAACTACCACTTTGGTTCCCAACAGATAAGCACGAAACTTTTCAAAAGCATACACAACCGCTAAAAGTTCTTGTTCTGTGACAGTATAGTTCTTCTGGGCTCCGTTCAAGACCTTGCTCACATAGTAAATTGGATGGAATAACTTTTCTCTTCTTTGGCCTAATACAGCACCCAAAGCTACCTCGCTAGCATCACACATGACTTCAAACGGTAGAGACCAATCTGGTGCTACAATGATAGGAGCTTCAATTAGCTTCCCTTTGAGGCATTTGAATGCCTTCATACAATCCTCATTGAAGTCAAACTTTGCATCTTTCTCCAAAAGTTTGCATAATGGACTAGCAATTTTGGAGAAGTCTTTGATAAACCGCCTATAGAAGCCTGCGTGTCCGAGGAAACTACGAACTCCTTTGACCAAAATTGGGGGTGGTAGTTTCTTGATAACTTTGATTTTAGCTCGATCCACCTCAATTCCTCTTTCGGAGATTTTATGCCCAAGCACAATAGCTTCTTTTACCATAAAGTGGCACTTTTCCCAATTCAGCACTAGGTTGAATTCAACACATCTCTGTAACGCCATACTTAGATTTATCAAGCACGATTCAAACGACTCACCCACAACTGAAAAATCGTCCATGAATTCCTCCAGCGTGTCTTCCACCATATCAAAAAAAATGGACATCATACAACGCTGAAAAGTGGCGGGTGCGTTACATAGCCCAAATGGCATACGTTTGAAGGCAAACGTACCATAAGGGCATGTAAACGTTGTCTTTTCTTGATCTTCGGGGGCGATACATATCTGATTATAGCCGGAATAACCGTCTAAGAAACAAAACCATCCTTTCCTTGCTAATCGATCAAGCATTTGGTCAATAAAGGGCATTGGAAAGTGATCTTTAAGTGTCCACGAATTCAGCTTACGGTAGTTCATGCATACTCTCCACCATGTGACAGGTCTGAGTGGAATTAACTCATTTTTTTCATTTGCAACTACCATCATGCCACCTTTCTTTGGTACACATTGTACCGAGCTTACCCATTTACTGTCGGAGATTGGATACACAACCCCTGCATCTAACCATTTAATAATTTCATTCTTCACCACCTCTTGTATAGGTGGATTTAGACGCCTTTGATGCTCAATAGTGGGTATGAAATTTTCTTCAAGCTGAATCTTGTGTGTACAAATTCTAGGCGAAATACCAATGATATCAGCGATGGTCCAACCGATGGCTCTCATGTACTTTCGTAGAACCATGATGAGAGCTGCAACTTGCTGCTCACCCAAATCTGCCGCCACAATAATCGAAAGTGTGTTACCGCTTCCTAAGAATGCATACTTTAGATGACTAGGCAGCTCCTTCAATTCTAACGTGGGTGGCTCCTCAATAGATGGTTTAGCTAGTGGTGTAGGTCAGTTTTTGAGATCAAGGTCCAGTTTCTTGGGAGCATGAGGATATGACCCTAATCCTATTAGAGCATAAATAGTTTCTTCATAATTTTCAGCATCCTTATGCTCAGCATTCATAAGCACAACCGCCAATGGGTCATCAACAAGCTGCTCCTCTACAGGTAATTATTTCTTATCATCAATATAAACATCAGCTACCGAGAACACGTTTAGATCTTTGGGTTGCTTCATTGATTTACATACGTCAAAGCAGACTACTTCGTCATTCATCCGTAATAGAAGCTCATTAGCTCTTAAATCAATAAGCACACTTCCTGTTGCAAGGAAAGGGCGCCCCCAGATTATGGGAACTTCAGAGTCTACCTCACAATCCAAAATAAAGAAGTCTGCCGGAAAGATGAATGAAGAAACCTTCACCAATACATCACATAAAATACCAACAGGTCGTTTTACCGACCTATCAGCCATCACAAGCCTCATGTTGGTTGGAGTAGGATCACCCAACCCCAACTTTTTATAAATGGATAGTGGCATCAAGTTGATGCTGGCTCCTAAGTCGCATAATGCCTTGGCAAAATTCAAAGATCCGACAGAGCACGGAATAGTGAAGGCTCCGGGGTCGGTCTTCTTCTTAACTAGTGATCTGGTAGCAATTTCACTACAATGATGAACAGCATCTGTCAACTCACCACTTGCTGCCCGCTTCTTTGTTAAAAGATCCTTCATAAATTTTGCGTAGCCAGGCATCTGTTCTAGCGCCTTTACCAATGGAACATTAATGGTCAGCTGTTTTAACATTGACATGAATTTATTGAACTTGGTATCATCAGCTCTCTTCTTTAATCTTTGAGGAAAAGGTGGTGGGGGAAGGGGAATAGTTTTCTCCACGACTTTCTTTTCATCATGCTTTGGATTGGCAATCTTTTCGGGCTTTGGACGCTGAGGGGTGGCGTCTTTGACGTCTTCTTCAACTTATTCGGCGGCTGCTGCATTATTTGTGGTATCATCGGCCACTTGCTTGCTTTGGGATGAATTTTCCAGCACTTTAACACTCTTGGTAGTGATGGTCATGCATGTTCCGTCATTCCTTGGGTTTTGCACTGTGTCGCTAGGTAAGGTGCCAGCTTTTCTTTGATTTAGTGTGGCTGAAATTTGACTCAATTGTTGCTCCAGCTATCTTATTGAAGTGGAATGTGAGTCAACCAATTGCTTCATTGAGGCCAAGTCATTTATTACCTCAGTTACTCCCGTGCTGGTTGCCTCTACTCCTTTCAACAGCTTAGCCATCATATCTTCCATGGTCATATTTCCAGACCCAGATGCAGTGTCGTCACGTCTTCCTGGGGGAACATACAAACCACTCTTGTCAGTCTTGTTCCTCTAACTTCCTTGATCACGGTCCTTGTTTCTAGATTTATCATAATAGTTCCGACCTTGGTTTCCTTGGGCATTGCCACGGAAACCCCCCTGATTGTTCACATAGTTGGCTTCTTCCTCAGAATCAGATCTCTCTCTTCCTTTTGACGCAACTGGTTTAACTTTTTTGGTCTTCCCTGATAATAGATGCTTTGTAAGAAGATCCATCTGTGTTTTCATGTGCGCCATATCTTGATCACGTTCTTCTTATCTTCTCCTTTGTTCTGCAGTCATGCCAATAGACAAAGTGGGGCTTGCTACCTCAGAATCCCTGGTATGCCAAGCTCTACTTTGCTTTGTCATCTGGTCCAGCATATCACTCGCCTGAACAAAGGTGAGGTCCACAAATAATCCTCCAGCCGCATTATCTACCACTGGTTTAGTTACTGAATTCAAGGATCTGTATAGTATCTCCATCAAATGGACATTGGTCATGTGATGGTTTGAGCACCTCATAAGCTTCTTCTTGAATCTCTCCCATGTTTCGTGGAGGGCTTCAGTTGGAAGCTGATGAAAATTGCTGATTTTATCTCTCAATTGTGCTCTCTTGGATGGCGGAAAAAATCTTTCTAGGAAAGCGTCTTTCAATTGCCTCCAATTAGTGATAGAATCAGGAGTTAGCCCATTCAACCATAGAGTTGCCTCCCCAGATAGAGACAATGGAAATAAACGCAACCGAATTGCATTCTGTCCAACGCCAGGATTGTCGAATGACTTTCATGTAGAAATAAAGTTGATCAGATGCATATTCGGATCATCGCCTGCTAGTCCACCGAATAATCCCTTGAGATGTAATAACTGAATCATGGTGCTCGTGATGTTGAACTTGGCTCCGGGCGCTAATGGCGGAGGAATAATGGCTCCTACGGCACCATCTCCATCAAGATCATCATCATCGTCATCGAATGGTATTTGCATGGCTCGGCGTTCAGGCCAAAATCTTGCTTGACGATCTCTTCTGTTTGCCGGTATCGCCACCTCAGCATCACGCCTAGGGTTTAGTAGCTCATCATCACCTAAGTCCTCATCATCAGGATCTGCTGCTTGCCCAGGGTTATCGATATTTTATTGATGTACTTGGGCAGCGGCCAACGCAGCTAGTCTAGCCTGCTCCTGTTGAGCAGCCCTTCTCTCAATGTCACGTTGTGCATCCATCCTTCCAATAAGTTGCGGTTCCGGGTTTATGGGTAATAATGGTTATCCCAAACTTTGAGTATTTGGCATTCACTGAACAAAAACCTGCAAAAAACAAAAACAACAACTAAAAGTAAAGTACGAGAATCTTTGACCAAAGGGTCTAGTAACTATCACAAACTTAGTAGACAACCGTATTCCCCGGCAATGGGGCCAAAATTTGATAACGCTCAAACTACAGCTCTCGTAAGAGTGCAAGCGGTCGCTGTCAAATATAGAACCCAACTGGGTTGGGTGTCGAATCCCACAAGGAATACTTGGTCACTAAGTAAGCAACGATTATTAGACTTTTGGTGAAAGTTTCGTAAAAAAGGGGGGATTGTAGCGTGAATTTAAGAGTATCAAAAATAGTAATGTAAGAACGGAAAATAGAAGAGTAAAACGGATTGCTTGGTTGGTTTTGATCAATGAGAATTGAGAGTTAGGGTTATGTCCACCTTATGAGTTTTACGTATCTATTGACTATGAGTTATGCGGAATTCAGACATGCATGCGCTTATAGAGAATCGTATTCTATGGTAAATCTAGGCGTCTTTCGACCTATCAAGGACTATTTCACCTTAACTCTTTCGAGCTTAAAGCGTATCTAATGGTACAAATTCTCCAAGAGGTTAATCCAGTTACGGCACTAACTTTTTAACAGGGGTTGGTGCCCTATTACCTTGACATTATCTCTTTTCCAGACATATAACTTTTCTTTCGAACAAGTTAATGCTATACTGGCGTATTCTATATGTTTGCAACCACAAGAATTTAGATTAAGATGAAGAGAATAATGATATAAGCAGCATACTTGTCAAGAATTCACAAACTCATAGCAATAGATAGTATCTCAAAAGGCTTCCATAACCCCAACCGAGAAGTTTAGCTACTCATGGGTGCAATGGAAATCACAATAGTCATTATCATCATACCAATATAAGGATCTCACGTGTAGTATATGTTAGTAGGGCTTTGTGGCGTGAAGACCTTGCAAGTAGCGGTTCTCTTCTTGTGGGAATTTTAAGTCGAATAGATGAAGAGAAAGTAAATAAGAATTAATTGAAAGCAAATTGTTTAGAGTTGTAGATGAATGAATTAGAATGTGAATGATGAGAAAAATGAGAATAATGAGAATGATCAAAAGCTTCAGCAAAATAGGGTATTTATAATACCCATATCCTATTCCTACTAGGCTACTGCGTACTTATCCTAATCCTAATAAATTACTGCACCATTATCCTAATCCTAATAAGTTACTGCTGATCCCGAAAGTCTTGAGAAATGCTGTTTTTGCTCGGGACAGGTTTCCCATGTGTCACTTTTAGTCCTAGGCGTCCAAGCTCTGCTCTCCTTCTTTCGTGAAGCTTCCTTTGGCGTCAAGTTATTCATAAAATGCTGAAATCTTCATCATTTATACCTGTAAACTTGTTAATCATGTTTTTTAGCTCACTTACAGGAAAAAGGACTAAAAGTGCATGAATTATATATTTTGTCCTTAAAACTTAGCCTAAAATATAGGTATATTATGGTGTTTAGGCATGTAAATACGCCTATCATCACATACATGAAACCCTTTATGTTCAGCCTACCTTCCTCGTATACTCAGTACTCCAGTTGCACTGACGCATTTGCGCTATGGTTCTTTCTTTTTATGTTACACCATAGGTTCCGAGACACGAGCTTCAGCCCAGCAGTTGCGGTAGCATTCCAGTCGCAGAGACACAGTGAGTCCTCATTGATTCGAGGATAATATGATTTGATTCATTTATTTATTTCTTTAGTTCAGTTTTATGGAGTTAGTTGGAGACATGTTCTTTCAACTCCTTATTCAGATAGTTTAGAGGCTTTCAGATTTATGTTCAGATTGAGTTGTTTTGGATATTTTCACCCATATGGTTTTATTCAGTTGAACCTTATGCCTTAGAGTTCTATGTATTCCGCATTATTATATCATGATTTCCAGTTTATAGGTACAGATATCATTCATGGGTTAGCTTGTTGTCCCTCGGGGTTATGAGCACCGTGTAGCAGTTCGATTCAGCGAATCGGGGTGTTACAAACTTGATATCAGAGCCTAAGGTTCAATAGAGTCCTAGGAAGTTTGAAAGCGACATCTAGTAGAGTCTTGTTCATGGGTGTGTTGCGCACCACATTTATGTGCGGGAGGCTATAAGATATTTTAGGTACAATCCCCTTTCTTCATTATTCATGTTATGCTAGTGAGCATAATCACAAGTTAAACTCTCAGTCTAATCCATTCTTCTCTTATTCCGGACCATGGCCCCAAAGAGAAGAAACCAGCCAGCTCCTCAGCCCAAAGATCCTTTGGGCGAACATGTTTCCCATGCGGAGTTTAGAGCCGCATTTACCACACTTGCTCAGTCCATGGATGTATAAAATGAACGGCCACCGGTCATTTTGGCTAATCCAGTGGCCACTCCCAAAGTAGCTAGGGTTCGGGACTTCACCCGGATGAACCCTCCATCTTTCCATGGGTCTAAGTTCGATGAGGACCCTCAAGAGTTCATTGACCAAGTCCAGAAGGTTATCGACATCATGGGTGTTACTTCTATTGAGAGTGCTGAGTTAGCCGCCTACCAGTTATAGGATGTTGCTCATGATTGGTACAAACAGTGGAAGTCTGAGAGGTTAGATGATACAGGCCCTATCGAGTGGGAGGAATTTGTCACAGACTTCTTAGACAGATTCTTTCCCCAAGTGCTGAGAGAAGCCAAAGTTCTTGAGTTCATCTACCTCAGGCAGATTAATATGACAGTTAGGGAGTATTCTTTCAGATTTACTCAGCTAGCCAGGTATGCTCCTTATGTGGTTGCAGACAATGGAGCTAAGATGAGCAACTTTGTATCAGGGGTCAAAGATGCGATGTTGATCAGTGATATGACCTTAGCAAGACTCATGACCCATGCCCAGCAAGTAGAAGAGCAGAATTTTAAGACTAGGGAGAGGCAGAACAAGAGAGCAAGGTCAGGTAATTTCAACTTTGCTCACCCCAAGCCAGATGGAGGAAACCATTCACAGTTTCTCTCTAAGTCAATAGTTCCAGCTCCTTTCTCTGTCAGTGCTCCAGTGCCGAAGCTTAGAGACGGTAATAGAAAAAGCGGCAGGCTCTAAATCTCAAGGCAGTGTTAGCAGTGCCCGAACGAATCCCCTTTGTCAGACTTGTGGTAATAACCACAAGGGCATTTGCAGAGCCGGTAGTGATGTCTGTTTTGGTTGTGGAAAGCCAGGCCATAGGATTAGAGAGTGTCTGCAGTTAAGTCTTCAGGGTCAGCAAAATTATTCTACAGCTCAGTCCAGTCACCCGAACCAGTAGGGTGCCATTTCCAGTGCTACCAGTGGGCAACGCCCAAACAGACTCTATGCTCCTCAGTCCCGGCAGGATCAGGAAAATTCTGCTGATGTTGTTACTGGTACGTTACAGATTTTCCATGTTCATGTTTATGCTTTGCTAGACCCAGGTGCATCTTTGTCTTTTGTTACTCCACATATAGCAGGCAATTTTTTAATCAGTCCTAAAGTCCTAGCAGAGCCCTTCTCATTCTCTACCCCAGTGGGTAAAACCATCATAGCTCGGCGAGTATACAAGAACTGCCCAATTATGATATCTCAGAAATCCATGTCAGCAAATTTAGTGGAGTTAGAAATGACTGATTTTGATGTCATTCTTGGCATGGATTGGCTTCATTCCTACTATGCCACAGTCGACTGCAGAAATAGGATAGTTTAGTTTCAGTTCCCAAATGAGCCCATCCTAGAGTGGAAGGGTAGCATTTCAACGTTCAGGGGTCAACTTGTTTCCTAACTTTGGACAAGGAAAATGATTTCAAAGGGGTGTGTGTATCATCTCGTTCATGTTAATGATTCTAGTTCTGAATATCCCAGCCTCAAAATAGTCCCTATTGTTAATGAATACTCAGAAGTATTTTCTGAAGATCTTCCAGGCATTCCTCCCAAAAGGGAAATAGACTTTGGCATAGACCTTCTTTCGGATACTCAACCTATTTCTATTCCGCCATATAGAATGGCACCAGCAGAACTCAAAGAACTAAAAGATCAGTTGAAGGATCTCTTAGATAAGGAATTCATCAAACCCAGCGTTTCCCCATGGGGTGCGCCAATATTATTCGTACGCAAGAAAGACGGTTCTCTCATAATATGTATTGATTACCATCAACTCAACATGGTCACGGTTAAGAATAAATATCCTCTTCCCAGGATTGATGATCTATTCGACCAACTTTAGGGTTCTAGTTACTTCTCCAAGATAGACCTCAGATCAGGCTATCATCAGCTCAAAATTAGAGAATGTGACATTCCAAAGACAGCTTTCCGTACTCGGTATGGTCACTTTGAATTTTTAGTCATGTCATTTGGTCTTACTAATGCCCCTATAGCTTTTATGGATTTGATGAACCGTGTGTTCAAGCAGTACTTGGACATGTTTGTCATAGTCTTTATAGATAATATTCTGGTCTATCCTTGCACAGAGCGTGATCATGCAGACCATCTTAGGATTGTTCTTCAGACTCTCAGAGATCACCAGTTATTCACTAAGTTCAGCAAGTGCGAATTTTGGCTAAGATCAGTAGCATTCCTTGGCCATATTATTTCCGGTGATGGTATTAGAGTAGATCCTCAGAAAACCAAGGCAGTAAAAAATTGTCCCAGACCCTTATCTCCATCAGATATTAGGAGTTTCTTGGGTTTGGCTGGCTATTACAGACGGTTTATTGAGGCATTTTATTCTATTGCATCTCCCATGTCCAGATTGACTCAGAAGAAGATTAAGTTTCAGTGGTCAGATTCATACGAGAAGAGTTTCAAGAGTTGAAGACTCGACTCACCTCCACTCTAGTTCTAGCTATTCCAGATGGTTCAGAAGGTTTTGTAGTCTATTTTCATACATCCAGAGTGGGTTTAGGTTGTGTCCTCATGTACCATGGTAAGGTCATAGCCTACGCCTCCAGACAATTAAAGCCACATAAGAAGAATTATCCTACTCATCATCTTGAGTTAGCAACGGTAGTTTTTTTCTTGAAGATTTGGAGGCATTATCTCTATGGAGTTCATGTAGATGTCTTCACAGACCATAAAAGCCTCCAGTATGTCTTTTCCTAGAAAGATCTCAATCTTTGCCAGAGAAGGTGGTTAGAGCTTTTGAAAGATTATGACATGAGTGTTCTTTATCATCCGAGCAAAGCCAATGTTGTGGCCAATGCTCTCAGTCGACTCTCCATGGGTAGTATTTCTCACATTGAGGATAGTAAGAAAAATATGGCTCAGGAGATCCATCAACTTACCAGACTAGGCGTTCGCTTAGTCGATTCTTCAGAGAGTGGTGTATGTATTAATAGTAGTTCAGATTCATCTTTAGTTTCTGAGGTAAAAGAGAAACAAGAAAGGGATCCTAGCCTTGTCAAGCTCAAAGAGTCAGTTCAGAATCAGAAAGTCGAGGTTTTCTCCCAAGGGGGATATGGTGTTCTTCATTGTCAAGATCGTCTATGTGTTCTAGGTGTAGATGAATTGAGGCAGTGAATTCTTGAAGAAACGCATGGTGCATGATACTTTATTCATCTAGGGGCCACTAAGATGTACCGCGACATATGGGAGATCTATTAGTGGAGTGGGATGAAGAGAGATATTACAGAGTTTGTGGCTAAGTGCTCTACATGTCAGCAGGTTAAGATAGAGCATCAGAAACCTAGTGGTTCCATGCAAGAGTTCACCATTCCTACTTGGAAGTGAAAAGAAGTTAACATGGACTTCGTGATGGGTTTGCCTAGAACTCATCATCAGCATGATTCAGTCTGGGTCATTACAGATAGAATAATCAAGTCAGCTCATTTTCTTCCTGTTCGTACTTCTTATTCCGCCGAGGATTATGCCAAACTCTATATCAGGGAGTTGGTCAGATTACATGGTGTTCCACAATCTATCATCTCAGAAAGAGGTACCCAGTTCACTTCTCACTTTTGGAAAGCATTCTAAAAGGGTCTCGGTACCCAAGTCCATTTCAGCACAGCATTTCATCCTCAGACAGATGATCAAGCAGAGAGGACCATTCAGACTCTTGAATATATGCTAAGGGCATGTGCAATTGACTTCAAGGAAACTTGGGATGACCACTTGCCTTTGATTGAGTTTCCATACAACAATAGTTATCATTCTAGTATTCAGATGGCTCTATTTAAAGATTTCTATGGTACGAGATGTAGATCTCCGATAGGTTTGTTTGAAGTTAGTGAGGCCTCAATCATAGGTCCTGACTTAGTATTCGACGTCTTAGAGAAAGTTCAGTTGATTAGAAAGAGACTACGGACTGCTCAAAGCCGACAGAAGTCCTTTGCAGATGTTCATAGAAAGGATCTTAAGTTTGAGGTTAATGACTATGTCTATCTTAAGATCTCTCCCATGAAGGGAGTGAAGAGGTTCGGCAAGAAAGGGAAAATCAGTCCCCGGTATGTCGGTCCCTTTAGAATTCTTTATCGCTTCAGCAAGGTAGCTTATGAGCTTGAGTTACCTTCAGATCTAGCCTCAGTCCATCCAGTCTTCCATGTCTCTTTGCTAAAGAAGTGCATAGGTGACCCAGCAGTTGTTGTCCCTATTCAAAGCATCAACATTTAGAACAGCCTCTCCTATGAAGAGATTCCAGTCGAAATCTTAGATTATCATACTCGTAGATTAAGGAATAAAGAAGTCCCTCTAATCAAGGTTCTTTGGCAAAATCAGTCTCATGAGGGAGCTACTTGGGAAGCAGAAGAAGATATGCGTACCAAGTATCCTCACCTCTTCCCCACCAATTCAGATCAAGCTCAAGGTAACAGTTCTTCTTAATCTTATTCAGTTCACGTTTATGTTTCCAGTAAAAACTTGGTACCTATTAACCGTTTCATACTCAGTCATGCATTCATGTGTCAGTTTTCCGTGCATCAGATATGCATGAGTTTAGTATGTTTAGCATGTCAGTCATGAGATCAAGTTTTAGTTCTTGATATTTAGTTCAGGTTCTATTGTCTTGTATCCCTTCTTAGTAAATTCTCGTTCGAGGACGAATGTTCCCAAGGGGGAGATATTGTAATACCCCGCATGTTTCTAAGCTAGGAAGTGAATAAATATTCCTACATATGAAATCTCCTATCCTGTGGTTCATACTTGAGTGCAAGACTTACAATGAATATCCTAGTGATAGGATAGCTTATGATGCATTAATCATGTTCATATGAGTCACTTAAGGTAATACAAGCTAAGAGTTCTTAAATCCATCAAGTTTTAGTGTTCGATTTTGCAAGGGTCATCTTTGAATGAGTATAACTCGATTTTAATATGGTATTTTGGCTGATTTAGACCCACCAAATTGTAGAGAATCGAATTAACTTTCTAACGATACCAATTTCGCCTTAATCCAATACCTGAGCGAAAAGTTATGCCCATTTTTGTGAGAGACAGTAAGCATAGGCAATTGGTTAGGCGCCGCGGAGATTGGTTAGGCGCCGCCCAACCCAAGCATAGTCAATCACTTGGGCGCTACCTAAGTCAATACCAGGTGTTAAAAACACTCCGTTTTGAGTTATTTCAAAGGTAATTAAGTCTTTAAACACTCCTTACACGTCCCTAAACTTAACCCTACGAAATATATAGCTTCTAAACATATTACAACCCTATTATCATCTCAAAGATCATCATCCAAGAGCGGTAAAATAGAAAAACAACTAGGGTTGCATAACTAAGCTTGAGGATCCAATTTCAAGGAAATTCTTCCGTCAATCATCAATAATCTTTCCTTCTAAGGTATGCGTGAGTTGATTTATTGATCCCTTTCATCCATAAAGCTCAAAAACCCTCTTTTTCATTATAAAGTATGATTTTTATATTGTTGGGTGTAGATGATCATGTCATTGATATTGGGTGATTCCCAAGATGGAATCTTTATATGTTTTTGTAAATTCATGATATCATATGCGTTGGAAACATGTAAATTTAGTTGTTCATAATGTATAATTTGATGATTTCACCTATGCTTAAGATGTGCATGTAAGATGATTGATAAAATACCTAAGAAACTAGAAACCATGCAATATAGTTAAATTGTGACTAAGTGAAGGATTCATGATATGCCCTTACGTTCCAATGACTTCTATATTGATAATGTGCCTTGTAAATGTTGTTGGAATACTCATGAACTATTCTTATGAGATTATGCTATGTTTACTAACAAATTCTACTTATGAACAAGATGTATGATAACCATGCAATCCACATGAACTTCCATGCTATTGGTATGTGTTGCCAATATGATTATGCAATGACCATGATATTAAGATTATGCAAGTACTTCCATGTGATATGAAATCCTTTCCATGCAATACATTGTTGATAACCATGCTTAGTATGAGATCCCTACTTATGATATTATAAATTATAGCTGTGTGCCTAGATCCATGTCATGTTTCACGATATCCGAACTCAAGCTATGATTCCATAGACTTCAGTCAGTCATGTGACTCAGGAAAACCTCATGATCTTAGTCAGTTGTCAGATATCAGTAAAATTTCTCCAGTCAATAGAATTCAGTAAGATTAAGTCATGCACGGTCAGTTATTCATGTCCAGTCCCTCCAGATGGGAGTAGAGGCTGGCACCGAGAGAACCCAAGGATGGGAACTCACCCGCTAGTTCAGGGTGTGATTCTTAGTAGTCATCTTTGTGTTCTAAAACTACGTAGCCAGCGTAGGTTGAGACATCTTAACCCGTTAGATTAGGGTTGATGAGGTGGCTTAACCCGTCAATTTAGGGATCCCACCGTTCTCATTGAGTACCCTCCAGATAAGGGTCACTCACAAGCTGTCCTTACCCGTGGCACGGTATTGACACCCCTCCAGTCGGGGTAGATATTGGACCCCAGCTTAGCCATAACGGCATACATGGGTCATGTCGGTTAAACACTACTTCCCACAGTTTCAGTATCAGTCTCAGTAAAAGAACTCAGGGCGTTCTTCAGATTTCAATATATACAGGACTGTCAGATACGGGCATTCATGTTATCAATTTTAGTATCAGTTATGACAGTTATCAGTAAACCATGTATTAGCTTACAGGTCATGCTATCACGTATTCATGGTCCCAGTTTCTATATATGTGTGTTTATACTCCCACATTCATATTAGTCAGTTAGTGTTGTTCATGCATGAAACCCTTTATGTTCAGCCTACCTTACTCGTATACTCAGTACTCTGGTTGTACTGACGTATTTGCACTATGGTGCTTTCTTTTTATGTTACACCATAGGTTCCGAGACACGAGCTCCAGCCCAGCAGTAGCGGTAGCATTCCTGTCGCAGAGACACAGTGAGTCCTCATTGATTCGAGGACAATATAATTTGATTCATTTATTTATTTCTTTAGTTCAGTTTTATGAAGTTATTTGAAGACATATTCCTTCAACTCCTTATTCAGATAGTTTAGAGGTTTTCAGATTTATGTTCAGATTTACGTTCAGATTGAGTTGTTTTGGGTATTTTCACCCACATGGTTTTATTCAGTTAAACCTTATGGTCTTACAGTTCTATGTATTCCACATTATTATATCATGTTTTTTAGTATACAGGTACAGATATCAGTCATGGGTTAGCTTGTGGTCTCTCGGGGTCATGAGCATCGTGTAGCATTCTGGTTCAGTAAATCGGGGTGTTACAAGGACCCTCAAAAAACTAGGCCACCTAGTTAGCTTTCCAGTGCTTCAAGTCTTACCTCAATCCAATGTCGTGGTGAAAAAGTGTGGAAAATTTCCCCTAAGGGCCTGACACACTACTGTGACGACGACTTAGGTAACGAGTCGTTACCACAAATGATGAGTCATCACGAGTGAGTTATAGTCACTCCAGTGAAGGCCCCAAGCTATGAGCCCAGTGACTACGACTCGACCCAACGACTCGTAATCAGTGACTACAAGTCATTAGGAGGGACTCAAAGTCATAATAGTGTTCACCCAAGAACTTATTCCCTTGGTTACGAGTACAGCATACGATTTGTTGTCGGACTATACAAGTCATTATGTGGACTTGTAGCTTGACCAGTGAATGCCCAAGACTCAAGCTTCAAACTATGACTTACCTAATGACTTGTAGTCAGTCATAATGCATCGTGAGTGAGTCATAACGACTGGATGCAGGTTTTTTGTATAGTTTTCCAAGGGATTTTAAGTCTTTTTCTAGTCATTTAAAAGCCTAACCCACGTCGTTTAGGATTCCCAAAGGGTAGTAAAAGTCCCCCAAATCCCCAATTGCATGATTAATTATAATTTCACACAGAAAAAACAAAAAGAAGTTGTTTTCTCTTCTCTCAAGAAGTAAATAGGGTTCATCAAGAAGGTCCAATTCTCAAGAAGATTTCTTCAAGCTTCTACATTCAGGTATGTGGGATATTCATTAATGGGCTCCTTTTACCCATTGAGTCCCAAAGTTTCCCCAATTTTCAAGTCTAATTTTTTTTTATATTTTAGGGTTCCGCGAAAAGTATGAATTCCATAATTCCTTCATTTAATTCTTGAATGCAACCATGAACAAGTGTTTTCTCACAAGTTCAAGCACTTCTTTATACTTTAATCATAGTAACTCATTACATAGATGAAGTTGTTTAATTCTTGAGTTTAAGCCATGAAAGTTCCTATCACGTCATTATCTTGATATAATCGTATTCAATTATATTTTTAGTGTTGGTGAGTTATGAAAACCCGATACCTAGATAATCATGCATGCCACAATTTTTAAGATTTTAAGTTATTTATACCATGTTTGTACCACAAAATTCATAACATTATCATGTTGAGCAATTTACAATATTGTATGATGTTAATCATGTTATCAGCATCAGTGTCAATTTAGTTGGGAGTAGAACTTTGCACCACGTGAACCTAGGGATGAAGGCTTATCTGGAAGCTTAGGGTGAGAACTTTAGTAGTAGTCCCTAAGTTTCAAAACTGCATAACCAGCATAGGATATGAGAGGTCTTTCTGCCAGTATAGGGTTGATAGTCTCTTAGGGGAACCTGCTAACATAGGGTGACACCCTAGTCCTTTGGGATATCAGTTTAGCGGATCCGCACAGTCAGTGTTAGTATCCTTGACAAGGTACTGACACCCTTCCAACTGGGATTACAGGTTGGACCCTAATTATCTCAGATTGGGGCATGTCGGTTAAACGTTAGCTCTCATAGTTTTTGTTCTATATTTAGATTATATCAGTTCAGGTTTGTATAACAAAGTGTCCAGATATCAACTATCAGTAATTCAAATCATCTCAGTACATGTTTATGTTTGATCTTGCATTCTTTTTACAGGTTCATGCTCAGTACATATATGTAAACAGTTAGTTCCTATCTCGCATACCAATACATTCAAAGTACTGACCATATACACTCTTTTGTGCTATATTGATTTCACAATATAGGTTCAGATACTCAATTCCTAGATCAGACATAGTCTGTTCTTGTATTACCTAGCAGCAGCATTGGTGGGTCCTCATCAATGAGGACCAGTCATATAATTTGTCATGATTTCCAGTACTTTATTTTATGTCATTTTAGTAATCAGAGTTAGTTGGGGGCCTATCCTAACAACTCATTATGTTTAGAGGCTTTCAAACAGCCGGTCAGTTAGATATGTTTTTAGTGATGTATTTCAGTTACCTTTGCTACTGTTTTTTATTATTAGATACTTTTAAATGACTTTCACACAGCATTTTGTTACATTCTTAAAGTATTTCCAACTTGTGCCAGATCATGG